>JAAGEH010000143.1:4996003-5011367 GCA_011751065.1 Lasiurus cinereus
GAGGGTGGGATGGGAGAGCTTGGTGCTGTGGGTGAGGGTGGGATGGGCTAGCTTGGTGCTGTGGTTTGGAGCAGCATAAAGCTGTTTAAATTCTGGCCCCACGTTGCCCGCTCTCTGCTAGACAGCCCCCTCTATGTACACCCCAGCATGATGAGTCAATTTCTGCCTTCCAGAAGATGGTCCTTTCATTGCCGATAATTTAATTTCACCTGGGCAGTGAATACACTTATAACAGGGAATGGCCAACCTCCACCTCTGTCCCTAGCTTCCTCCGTCCTCACGTAGGCAAACACCACCCGGTGTCTAAAAAGTGACCCGGTGCACAGAACTGTGTACTGCTGGTCACCAGAGATGGTTTCTCTTCAGTGCTCTGCCCTCAACTCTTCACCACGTATCTCCTGGAATGTTTTATGTGGGTGTAAAAGAAATAGCTTCATTTTATAAACGGATGATGGCATGATACAATAGCATGGACTATGTATGTGCAAGCAGTCATCTTTGTTGAGTACATGCAGTGGTACCTCGAGATATGAATTTAATTCATTCTGTAACCTTGAGGCATGGGAAACTATGAGACACTCCAGTCGTGGTAAACTGGTGGGTCGTGTACAGCCAGCCGATCCGCACGATTACTCGTATCTCAAATGTTGCTCGTATTTCAAAGCAAAAATCGCTTGCTCGACGGCTCATATCTCAAAAAATCTCGTATGTTAGGGCACTTGTATCTCAAGGTACCACTGTATTTCCAACAGTTTTTTCTCTTGGGAGCAGTGATGCAATGTGTGGCATTGTACCTATATCATATGTCTATTCCTTATTGAGTTTTACCAACTCTTTCTACAAGCACATTTGACCCTCCTCTATAAATTCTAAAACTTTTTATCCCAATATGTAATTTGCTCTACTGACTTTCTCCTGGTCACACAGACTTTGTTTTTATATAGCTGACTGTATTAATTTTCCTTGTGTGGATTTGGGGCTTGATCTGCTTAGAAAGGTCTTTCCTAACTCTAAGATTATTAAGAAAGGAAACACGGCATCTAATACTTTTCTGACACCCCACCCCCTCCCACCACAGCAGGGTTATGGCTCTCCTGTTAGAATGACCCCATTCTCCGCCTCACTATGCGCATGGCCTGGCTCCGAACACCCACTCAATGCAGTCTGTTCAGTGGAGACAAGTTGCGAGTGTTTGTCTTCTGAAATCTCCACAGAGATGTGTGTCTCATGCAACTAGGAAGCTCTCTGGTGCAGGTGAACTTTAAAGATTACCTTCAGCTGAGAATTAAGATGCGCCTAGACCTCTTTTCTATGGAGGACGGTGGAAGATGTCTCTTCAATGGTCAGACAGACACACGGACCTAGTTTGACATGGATGAGATGGGGGAGAGTTTGGAAAGAGTCTGCAATCGTAGATGGGTTTTGAATCCAGACAAACCCAGTGCTGAGTCTTGATGTTCTCTGTGGATCCTGGAGGGAGTGGGGCCAGTTTTCATGGAACTCAGGCCTCACCTCAATCTTCTCATCTGTGTAATGGGGTTAAAGAACACACTTCATTTAGTGACGGTGAGGAATAAATTAGGTGGCAGCCGTAAGCCTCAGACTTTGAAACTGAAGTGATATTCCCACCTGCATCACGGATAGAGGGAAACTCCTCCATGACCTTGACTACCCACCTCACTGTACTGGTTGACCTTGGTGTCAGGTCATGGCTGAGCCGGGGGTGCAGGGGATCGGTGTGCCACCCCCGTGGAGTGTGAAACCAGTTCAAAATGCGAACTAGGTTGGTAAGCAACACCTCTTGGCAAACAGACAAATTGGGTGTATGTGTGTGTGTGAAATTCCAATTAAATATGAGGAATTTGAGTTAGCCTTCAAGAAGAGAAATGGACAGAATACACCGCCCACAGGCAAAGAACGGGAGGCTGAGGGGTGACCAGGATCCTGCTGGTTCTGTGGCTCAGAGTTAATGACCCCTCGGAGGCGCTCAGGTGAACATCAGCCCCATTCCTGCTCCCTGAGAACCCACGTGTCTGCCCAGCTTCTGCGGGGACAGCAGGCAGGTGTTGCTTCCTGTCCTCAAAGGATCAGCACCCTCGGGAAACCCAACCCAACACCTGTGGTCTGCATGCGTGGGTCATGAATCCACAGTCCCGCTGGTGACCAGTGCGTGTGACTGAATGACCTGTGCGTGCCGCTCACCTTGTAGGACTGTGCAGGCTCTGTGTGTCTGGTCACTTTGCTACTGCTCTGTGCACAGCTCACGGAGCCCCTGAGTGTCAGGACTGGAGTCCCGTCTCCTGAGCCCCGGCTTGCACACCCTTACATAGAGTTGCCTCCCAGTCCCCTGCTTCCAGACAAAACAAAACAACACTCAGTGGCTCTGAACCATCCGTCCCCTCAGAGCGCCCCCTTTGGGTGGAAATAATTTGTCACCGAAAAATAGTCAGCTCCTCGCCTCGGAGACAGGGGTGTGAAAAGGCCACAGGTTTCTGGACACTTTGAGAGCAGCACAAGTGGGAGGACTGAGAGTCTGCAGTTCAGAGAGGGGCCAGGCCAGCCCTGAGCAGCTGGGTGGGACACAAGCCCAGAGAGTTAGAGCCCTTTGTGTGCGTCTCTGTGTGACCCACGAATGGGGAGGGTCCTACATGTGTACTTTCTCTGCAAAGTTTGAGAGTTTTATGTGTGCATGTGTGCAGTTGGGTGTGTGTATGTGTGTCTCTCTGTGTGCATGTGTAAGGTTGCACGCATGCCTGTGCGTTCATGTGAGAGGTTGCATGCATGCTTGTGTGTACATGTGTGAGGTTGTGTGTGTGTGTAGTGTGTATGGCTGTATGTGGTTGTATGTTTCCATCTCTGCCTCCCTCTCCCTTCCTCTCTGAAATTAATAAAAATATTTTTTTTTAAAGAAAGAAGACTCCCGCGGACTTCTCTCTCCGGGAAAGGAAAGGAGCAGAGCAGTGAGTTGTCGGCGATGCAGTCGCTGGACTGTGAATCAACTCTAATTCCCCCTCCCCCGAGGGATGCCTTTCGCCGTTCCTCTTCTTTAAGGAATTTAATGTAAAATTAAAATGGTGTTTGCCTATGCGGGTCTACCTCGCCTTAAGCGAGTTCTCGATACGAAAACACAGATTCATAAAATAAGATGCATCTGGGCCAGTGTTAGCTGTGGCATAAGGATGCGCAGCTGCATGGACACCGTGCAGGGAAAATCCTGTCGGAAGGGAACCCAGTACCTCCGAGTGTGGAGACCACACATGTGGACTTCAAAACCTGAAGATCCTTAAAATCAGCCAACCCATTGCTGCTTCAACAAAACAGTCCGCCGGTGTCCTTTTCTTTTTAAAATATATTTTATTGATATTTTTGCAGAGAGGAAGGGAGAGAGACAGAGAGCTAGAAACATCGAGGAGAGCGAGACATCGATCAGCTGCCTCCTGCATGCCCCCCACTGGGGATGTGCCCGCAACCAAGGTACATGCCCTTGACCAGAATCGAACCTGGGACCTTCCAGTCCGCAGACCGGCGCTCTATCCACTGAGCCAAACCAGTCCCGGCAGACCTCTGGTTTTCTAACAATGTGACTGCTTACTTTCCCAGGAACGAGTGCGGTTGTGGAGGGCAGAGGTTACATAACCAATTGTGTCTATGGAACAGGGCAAGCAGGTCCCAGAAATGTGCTATCCAGCTCCACCCTGCTGTCTTCCGACAAGAAATGCTGGCAAGAGTGAGCGTTCCCATTTTCTCATCAGTGTACATTCCTAAGGATGTGAACCCCACTGAACAGGCGTACATACAGTGCAACGTTGTGTCAGGGGCATGGTGAACATACATTGAAAATCAACAGAAAGATGAGGAAGACACCGTTAAATATTCATGTGGCACCAAGCCCCAGCAATTATTTTCAAAATGTCTGTGAAATGCACATTCCATTATTTTATTCCTCCATCCATGCTGTCTTCATCTGTAGTTCTGGGACCTCCCAGAACCCAGCGCCTAGGAGTTACATTCAATCACACCCGTTGAAAATCACTGCTTTAAATACATCTTGTTGATTTTTTACAGAGAGGAAGGGAGAGGGATAGAGAGTTAGAAACATGGATGAGAGAGAGACATCGATCAGCCGCCTCCTGTACACCCCCTACTGGGGATGTGCCCGCAACCAGGATACATGCCCTTGACTGGAATCGAACCTGGGACCTTTCAGTCCACAGGCTGACGCTCTATCCACTGAGCCAAACCGGTTTTGGCGAAAATCAGTGCTTTGGACTATGGAGATTGAGGTGGTTTGCGACAGACGCAGTAGAAAACGATTATGGATGACACAGGCCTAGGTTTGGAGAGCATCACGTGGAGGAAAAAGACTGAATATGACGGATCCAATAATGGAACTCAATAGCCAGAGAAGGTTGAAAACCAAAATGTGTTACTTTTCATGACAAAAGTAAGGAAAAATTAGTTGTGTGTGTTTTTTTTTTCATATATACAGAATTACTACATAATTTTCAAAACTGCATTGGACACATTTCCCAGCGGTAGGAAATGCGTATACAAATACTCGGAGGCAACTGTAATAGGACATGGAACCATCATAGGGATACTTCAGTCCCCAGTTGGAAGCTGGCCACTTTGTTTATGGGGAAAGTCTCTTCCTCATCAAGATTCCAGCTCCTCTATACGTTGACTCTTTGTTCTGTAGGTTAATTCCGAGAGGGCTAGCATGGTAGGCACGCTTGGAGAAGCCTCAATTTCTTTCCCAACTCATAGTAACATTGCACCCATCCCATGCACACAGTGTGACCATTGGGCAGTGACGTATCTCTGGTCCAAGCTGTTGGACAGGAATCAGTGTCGCGTTGTGTCATGTTAGACCAAGAAAACCTGTTCGAATTTCCCAAAACACACACAGAGTTGTCCCTGTGGCTGAGGAGGTTCGATCCCCCCTCTCGTGGCAGGGGACTTGTGGGGGACATGAGGCCTCAGAGAGAAACAATGAGGTCAGAGGTTGGATGAAGAGAGAACTTCTAGACTTTCTTTGTCTTGCTCGCTGCTGTCCAGGGTGCTGACTGCTCGGAGGCAGTAGCCGCCCTGTGGCTCCAGGGAAATCAGTGTGTGGACCGTCCTGCTTTCGCATTCCACAGCTTTTTTTGATTCCCTGACCTGGGCGGCTCCAATCAAACAACATTTTATTCTTTTCGCCGGGGCGCCAGATGGAAGGAAATGTAAACAGCTGCCCGCATGGCGGTGGAGCCTTTTTCTTCCCCATTCTTGCATGTTATTATGCGCGGGATTTACTTTTTCAGCAAATTGAAACCGCTAAAACCTAGCAATCAAAATCTCCCCTCTCCCTTGCTTTGTAGTCCAACTCTCATCTCCGGCCGGCTTTCGGGAATGGCCCTGTGGAGACGAGGCTGCGAGGAGTGTGGCTGGTCATTACAGTGTTTACTGTTGTTGGTACCATATAGCATTACACTGTTGGCCATGATTAGTGGCTGGGAAGCCATCCTGTAAACAGAGTGTGACAGTCGCGTGGAGAGATGGTCTCACGGAAGGGACCAGAGTGGGGGCAGGCTGGTCTGGCTCCTGTCCGTGGCTCTGGGTTACGACTTTGAGGCAAAGTCCCAGGGAAACCACATCCCGTCCTTCTCACCAGGAGGACAATCTGTGAGAGAAAAAGACATTCCATTGTTTATTTTTTTCAGTGACAGCTGACATCCACCATGGTGTTAGTTTCCGGCATAGAGCAGAGAGGGTGGACGTTTGTATAACTTACAAAGTGTCCCCCTGATATCTCCAGTACCCGCCTGGCACCATCCACAGTGAATACCCTACTAGAAGCCTGGTGCACAAAGATTCTTGCAAGAATAGGCCTTCCTTCTCCTGGCTGCCGGCACACTGTGGTGGTGGTAGCAAGCCCTGCTTGCTCCTGTGCCACTTCCCCCTCGCCCTCCTTCTCTGGAGAGTTCCTCTGTGCAGTGTTGGCGCTGCCAGGGAGGTGTGAAGGAGAAGAGATAGGGGGAATGAGGCAGGTGGGAAGGACTGGAGGGGTTGGGTGCGCTAGTTCACTTCACTTTCCCATTGTGGAAGTGGGATGCAACTGGCCCCCTTCCTCACCCTCTTCCTCCTCCGCCCTCCGCCTCCTGCCTGCCCGCCCTTCACACCCATCGCCCCTTGATTTGGTGAGATAGATAATTTGGGTTACTGTTATGTGGCCTCTTTGATCTATTCAAAACAAAGCTGAGCCACCACTATTGCCCCTTGGTTGGCCTAGGGCTCCTGGGGTACTCCAACCCTAGGTTTTTGTTTACCAGAGCAGTGGGGTAGGGGTGGGGTGGGGTAGGGGGAGATACCAGACACCGGGAGCTATAACCTCTGGTGCACCAGAGAGTTGCCTCTGAGGCCGGGGGCTGAGGCACAGGGAGGATGCAAGGACAGTTGACATGTGTGGAGTGGGCAGGGAGGCCCTGAGGAGGCTCGCTACCCAGAGGTCCAGCGGGGCTACCATCTTTGTTGGATGAATTTGCATACTCACTCCTGATTGGCTGTGGGTGTCGCAAAGTGATGGTCAATTTACATGTTTCTCTTTTATTAGTACAGAGGGTTGATTACGATTCCTAGGCTGTGTTTCACATCCCCGTGCCGATGCATCCTCGTCAATCCCTTTACCTTTTCTACTTAGCGGCACACTCCGTTATCTATGAGTTGCTCTCTGTTTTGTTCGGCCTTTCTTGTTTTTTTGTTTTGTTTTATTCTTGTTCTCTTTTTAAAAAATCTTTCCTGTTGAAATTTCCCCCATGCACCTCTTCCAGCCCTGCCCCCAGACGCTCACCATCCCACTGTCTGTGTCCACGGGTCATGCCTACTTGCGTACAAGTTCATGGGCTGATCCCTCCCTTGCCTGCCTCGGAGGGTCGGCAGTCTGTTCCTGCTCCTGTAAGATCCCACTTGTAAGTGAAACCAGGGACTGGGAAGATTTAATGATATCCCTGGGAGATGCATTTGTTTTTCAAAGTCGACGAGCCAATTACTGTCACTTAAGAAACAATACCAATATGAGGAAATTGCATAACTAAGGTTTTTAACATATGCACATTAATTTAACACACTTAATTTCCTTGCTCTAGTAAGTGGGGGCAATCAGACCAGAATCAGCCAGTGCCAACCATGGAAACCTGGGCCAAGCATGTGGGAAAGTTGAATCAGGGTTTCCTGGCGGTGGAAAAGAATCCCAGGCATGGTGTGTGTGATCTCTGAGTTCATCACTATCCTCAAGGAAGAAAGGGAGGACCAGCGAGAAGCCTAAAGAAGTGCTGGCTCTGGGATTGGTAGAGCAGATTCATGGATCCACACATTACACAAAAGCTCATATGTCCCTCCATGAGGGTTTTACCAGCTTCCAAAGATCATGGAAAGGCTGCGTGATTGTTGCTGCCGCACTTTCTCTGGACCCTGAGTCCCTTCCCAATATAACGGCCCCGCCTAGTTGCCAGAGACCAGAGTTCGCTGAGCACCTGCTGAGTGGGAGACCCCGCCCTAGAGAATCCAGCAGAATCAGACACCGTCCTGCCAGGAGCTCACTGCCTCAGTGGCACACACACCCCAGTAAAAAGCCGCACAGTTTCATGTCCGAGTCGGCCACGCGCTAGCAGAGCAGGAGAACCTGGGAAAGCGCCGTGAGAGGAAAAAGGACATCCAGTTTCTGTGTGGACCAGAAGGGCGTGTTAGAGTCCATTGGCGTGTGCTGAAGTCGGAATGGAAGTCGGAGGAGGCTGATGAGAGAACAAATGGGGGAAAGCTCCATGTTTACCAGCAGCCAGCGAGGCGTGAGGGAGCTCGCGTTCCCATCGCAGACAACGCCAATAAGTTGGTGCCCTTTCTTTTTCCTTCTGTTTTGGTTATTCCTCACCCTAGGATGTTTTTGCATTGATTGTTAGAGAGAGTGGAAGAGAGAGACAGAGAGAAACGCATTGATTGGTTGCCTCCTGCACACGCCTGGACCAAGGCCCGGGTCAGGGAGGAGCCAGCAAACAAGGTACCTGCCCTTGACCGGAATCAAACTCGGGGGGCCCTTGGGTCCATAGGCCAGTGCTCTGTCCTCTGAACCAAACTGGTTAGGGCCGGTACTCTTTCTTTTCTTGGCCTGAGATGCAATGGTGCGGGGAGCGGGAAGAGAAGGAAGGGCCCCCGCCAGAGGCAGGTCTCTGCCGCTTACACAACACAGTCCCTGCAGGCCGGGTCCCCGCTGGTCCCAGGAGAAGGATGTGCATAGCAGGGAGCAGCGAGCTGAGTTGGGACCCTCGGTGTTCGGCGGACATGCATGGAGAGCAGGGTGTCAGGTAGCTGAGAGGGGACCCAGCACCACGCAGACACGAGGGCAGTCAGCGGGACAGAGCCCACACCGCCTGGGGGTGCAGGCACCCGGGTTACTGAGTGTGTCCTGGCGAAGATTTAATGGGAGCTCCAGAGGGTAAAACCAGCATCGGTAGGAACACTCATCCTTCGGGGTCTCTTGACCCCCACCCTAAGAAATCTATTCCTTAACGAAGAGTGAGAAAATGCTCTCTGAGAGACTGCGTGCCAGGGTGAGGGAGGGAGACGCTGAGAACAATTACACGTCTTTGCTTGGCCTGTGGGAGGGTGGCCATGTGAGGCGGCATGCCAGCTTTCTGCCCCTCGCCCTCCGGCTCCTTGGAATTTGTGAGTGCCCACTGCTTTCTTTCTGACTCAGGATCCAACGTTTTAGCTCTCCGGGGAGTTTTCCCGGGACTCTAGTCTGCATCATCACTTTGTTTACTTTCTACCAATTATTTTAATGTGGCTTCAGGAATTTTTTTTTTATTTGATAAGAGACTGGCTTGGAAAGTTCAGTTTTTATCATTCATTAAGTAGCCTTATGACAGTTCCAGTAAACATGGGATAATTGTGTAATGAATTCCAACACTGGGAACTACTAATTGGATCAACCACCTTGAAGTCATTTGTATGTTGCCTTTAAATTGGTTTCACCGATGTTACATTTCTGCCAATGACTCCGCTCACCTAACCGATCTAAGATCATCAGAACAAGGTTGGCTGTATTGAGCGATCAGATAATATGGAAATTTTTAGTATTATTTCTACTGGAAAAGAAAGGCATTAGCTCTATGAGGTATTTGAAATGTCTTTTGCTTTCACTGTACAGCGACCTAGACATTTATAGCTACGTCTCTATTTCCGCTATTTTTAGACTTGAGTGAAAAACGTTTTAATTAAAGGAGGAAAAATAACTGTACAGAATGTCGAGGAATCCATTTTATACTAAAGCTCATGTCAGAACTGACTTCCAGGGAAGTGAAGTCATAGATCCTGGGGCTGATGGACCCCACTTTTTGCTCTTCATAAAGTAGTGTTGATGACTTGAGACTATATATATATATATATATAAGTATATAAATATATATATAAATATATAAATAAATATATGAATATATATATGTATATAAATTTATACACACACATTAATTTATTTCAGGGAGGAAGGGAGAGGGAGAGAAAGATAGAAACATCAATAAAGAGAGAGAAACATGGATGGGCTGCCTCCTGCATGCCACCTACTGGGGATCAAGCCCACAACCCTGGCATGTGCCCTGATTAGGAATCAAACTGTGACCCCCCTGGTTCGTAGGCGGATGTTCAGCCACTGAGACACACCGGCTGGGTCTCCACTTCAGTCCTCAGGACTTTAGAACCATGCACTTACCTCCTAACTGCCCACCTGGATACTTTACACCGTGTGTGTTTCGGGGGGGGGGGGGGAAAGAGGGCCCAACAGCATATGGATTGGGGAGGAACAATTCAGTCTACAGCAGCGTTTTCCTAGAATTAGGAATTAAGCCTGGTATTTAGACTCAGGAAAACAGGATTCATGCTTCCAGAGAGAAGGCGGGTTTCTCAGCCACACCTAATGTTGAGCTAAACTATAAAATAGAAAGTATGAAAAATGAAAGTGTTAAAAATACAATTAGATGTTCACACAAAAACATTGAGTGGAATAACGTGGAGATGAAAAAGAACATATTTGTTTTTTAGAAGAAAAAAGAAAGAAAAAAAGAGCAGAGTAAAGAGAGGGGGAGAAGTTACCCAGAAATAATACAAAACATTCCCCAGCACACGAGAAATACGCATTTAGAGCTTTTTAAAAAATCTAAACTGACAAGTGAGGGGGATTTTTAAGACTGAAATGCCTACACATCCCGCCATAAAATCTCCAAACGCCAGAGAAAGTGCTAAAAGTTGCAGAAAATAAAATAATGCATGAACATTGAGACTCCGGCTGGCCTCGGATATTTCATCAGTGAAACCAGTTTCTAGGAGATAATGCTTTCAGAGTTGGTGGGAGAATTATTTTGACTGTAACTCCCATGCCAGGGAAAAAAACCCAATGTCATAATAAATATTTCTCACAGAATATATGTGGGTTCGTGCCAGAGAAAAGCGAAGGTGAAAACCAAGAGAGAGGGAGATTTGCTGTAAGAACAGAAATCAAGTCCAAGTTAAGTGAAAACAAGCTTGCCTGATGGTGGCTGGGAAGGGTCCAAATTATGCCAGGAAATTCTAAGAAGAGCTAAGGGGAATGCTTTTTAAAAAATAGAACAGGGATCCATCCAGTGAAGAAAGGGAAAGGGATCGTAGCTCATAAACCCAACTGCCACATGATTGGGGAAGAAATCCCAAGACGTCGTCTGAGAAAGAAAAGCAAGCACCTGTGTTATTTCTGCCCATTATTTCGATGGACCGACAGGCGATTCTATGTCATGGAAACTGCCATTAGTCACCCATGTTCTCTCTCTCCAACCACCTTGACCACCCAATGCGGTAGTTTGTCCATTTTCTAAGTGAGAGGCAGGAGTGAGGAAGGCAGAATTGTCCTTGAGTGAACTGCACAACTGTGGACGAATATCCAGATTTAGAGCTGGACTGGCAACCTCTTCATTGTGCCTAGGGAATAGGATGCAGTTGTAATTATTATGCATGAGAAAAAAAAAAAGTCTCTCCGTCTTCAGGGTTAAAAAGATTCCCAAAGAAGAGAAGCTGCGTTAATGAAATGCATTTCCTTTCACGGGAGCCCAAGCAATTCACCCTGTAATTTAGAAAGGTTACGCGGGGCCGGTGGTCGGTAACGCTCGCTCCTGAAATAGCCAGCATCCTGCCTTCCTGCAGAGCCATCGGGGCTCATTAGCATGCAGTGTGGGAAGCCACAGGTGGCGGGCAGCGCCATGGATCAATTTCCCTGTCCAAGGGTTGCAGCAAACAAATCCTGTCACACACCCCAGGCCTTCCCCCTCCCTGCTGGAAGTCACCCCATGGAACACCTGCTTGGGGTGAATAGACTCAGGGTACATGCACAGAGTTCTAGCAGTCGCTTCCTGGAATACCCATTTCCTTCCCAGGAGGTAGGAAGAGAATAGATGTTTTTCAGCGACAGTTTGCCTTTGAGAAGTACCACCTGTCAAGGTCCTTTTCCCCAGAGGGAAGTCGATGGTGGCACATCTGTCATGTTTGACAGATGTGGGATAACGTGACAAAGCAACACGTCTGTGTTGGGCCAGAAGACCGAGACACAGTGGTTGTGATGGTCCTTCTACACGTCTTCTCCTGAGGGGACGTAAATGTGGGATTTCCTATGGTGATACTCCAGCCCTGTCTCTCCCTCTGCAGCATGGAAAGAATAGGGGAGGGGAAAATGGTGTAGACGTATTGGTGAGTCAGGACAGGCGTCTCAGAAGTGACCGTTTGTTGCTGGGGTTGTGTCTTTTAAAGTCGATGATTGAAATCACGGACCAAGTGAGATTGGGCCTTTGAAAGCAGGCTCTTTGGAAGTAAGCACACAGCTTACAAAGCACCCCAGAGGGAGGGAACCCCAAAAGGGTTGCCAATGGGGCTCCTAGGTCTAGGGATATAGATATTTTCGAACCAATAGTCTCTTTGGTTCTCAAATCCCCTCCCTACCCCTCTCCTTTCTTCACTCTTATTCTGGCCACTTGCTTAGTAACTCTCCCCCTCCCCTTTCCCGTTATTCTCCCCAGTTTGCATACCCCTCTGGCTCTTTTCTTAGAATTCTGAGGACATCCTGCTGTGCCTGCATGGGTGGCCTTTGTGGTTTGGCCAACCTGTCTGCTAGTTATTGTCCATCCGAGGTTACTTGCTGGTTATTTTGTACCTGACCCCTGTCCCTTTCTGCCAAGGTGTTTCTAACTCCTCTCGTGGGGATCATTTAATTCTCTGTCCTTCTCAAAGCACCATGGAGAATGGGGCCAAATGTTGAGTATCAGACCATCCCTTCAAATATCTCTGGTGAAATGCCTGTTTGTATCTTCGGTTAATTTTTGTATTGGTTGCTTGTCTTTTTGTTATTGAGTTGTAAAACATTGTTAATGACGTATGTCAAAGATCAACCATTCTTCATTTGGATGGAGCTCCCTATTTCCATTATTCCTTTTGTTCTGTTTGCAAAATGTGTGTGGATGTCCTCAAAGAATTTTGCCTACCTCAGGTCTCATAAACTTTCTTCTATAGGTTTTAAAGTGTTTTCTTTATATTTGTGATCCATTCCAAATGAAATTATTGTGTCTGGTGTGAGGCAAGGGTCAAAGTTAACATATTCCAAGTGAAGATCCACTTGTCCAAGTGCCATTTCTTGAAATATGATGTTTTTATTATTGAATTATCTTGATTCCTTTGTCTAAACCAATTGATCATGTATGTGTCGTGATCTTCTTTTAGCTGCTCCAACATGTTGTCTTGATCTCTCTTGCTAATACCAACCTGATGGTTGCTTTGGGTTAGAAGTAAGTGATAAAATGAGAGTATCATTCCTCAAACTTTGTTTTCTTATCATTTTTCAAAAATAATTTTTCTAATTTTCAATTATAGTGGATGTGAATATTATATCCACATCAGGTGTGCAACCCAGGGATTAGACATTATGTAGCTTATGAAGTGATTGCCCTGATACCTCTAGTGCCCATCTGACACCATACACAGGGACTGCCATATTACTGGCTCTGTTTCTGATATTGTATTTCATATCTCTGTGACTGTAGCAACCAATTTGTGCTTCTCAATTCCTTCACCTTTTTTACCCTTTGCCCCCAACCCCTCTCCCATCTGGCAGCCATCAAAATATTCTCGGTGTCAATGAGTCTGTTTCTGTTCTGCTTGCTCACTTATCTTGTTTTTAGATTCCACATGCAAGTGACATTCTGCGGCATTTGCCTTTCTCTGACTGACATATTTCACCCCGCCCAATGCCCTCTAGGTTCACCCATGTTTTTTGCAGATGGGAAGGTTTCACCCATTTTTATGGCTGAGACATGTTCCTTTGCATCCCTGCACCATTTCTTCTTTATCCATTCATCTACTGACGGTCATTTCAGTTGCTTCCATATCTTGGCTATTATAAATAGTGTTGCCATGAAGATATGGAGGATACATATGCATTCAGTGCCATTTTATTATTCATATATATTTTTTAATTACAACGACTCTTATAACCAACATTTATTCACATTTACTTTGTGGCAGGCATTTTTTTTTCCTGAGCCTGTTACCTCATTGAAAATCTTTCATCTTTAGCCAAAACCAGTTTGGCACAGTGAAGAGAGCATCGGCCTTTGGACTGAAAGGTTCCAGGTTCAATTCTGGTCAAGGGCATGTACCTTGGTTGCTGGCACACCCCCAGTAGGAGGCATGCAGGAGGTGGCTGATTGATGTCTCTCTCTCATCGATGTTTCTAACTTTCTATCCCTCTCCCTTTTTCTGTGTGAAAAATCAATTATATATATATATATATATATATATATGTGTGTGTGTGTGTGTGTGTGTGTGTGTGTGTATATACATACATATATATATGGAAAATCTTTCATCTTTAACTTCATTCAATGAAGATAGGTTCTGTAATTATTATTATTTTTTAAATATATTTTATTGATTTTTTACAGAGTGGAAGGGAGAGGGATAGAATTAGAAACATCCATGAGAGAGAGACATCAATCAGCCACCTCCTGCACGCCCCCTACTGGGGATGTGCCCGCAAGCAAGACACATGCCCTTGACCTGAATTGAACCTGGGACCTTTCAGTCCGCAGGCAGACGCTCTATCCACTGAGCCAAACCGGTTTTGGCGAGGTTCTGTTATTATTGATATTTTATCTCTGAGGAAAGTGAGGCAAAGAAGGACAAAGAGATACACTTTCCAGGTTCACATGAGAAGGAAGTGAGTGAGCCAGGATCATGCCGTTGTTTCTGCTTCTCCTTGAAGAAGACCCTTTCACGTTTCTTGTCAGACTTGTCGGTGATGAACTCCTTCATCTTTCCTTGCCTAGGAAGCTCCTTATCGGCCCTGTCCTTCCCCATGACTTCTTCTCTAGGTCTTTGGTTGTAGGACTTTATTCGGCTGGATTTCAGGCGGTTCTGAGCGAGGTTGTTCCCTAGGTTAGTTCTAAGTGTGATGTAGTTGTGGGAGGGTTTGGGGACCATGTTGACTGCCGCCACCTTCTTGTCCAGACCTTTGTTTCTTTTCGCCATTTTGATTTTACTCTCCTTGGTTATTCTTTATTTCCATATACATTTTAGCATCCCTTGGGGAAAAAAATGCCATCAGAAAACCCACTGAGACACTGATTGGAATTATTTTCAATCTGCTGACCGACGCGGAGATCACTGACCTCTTAGAAATAGTGAGTTTTCTGGCCCACAACCATGCTGTGATTCATTTATTCGAGTCTTCTTATTTCTCTCAGCAATTCCATGTACATCTCGGGGTATGGACCTTATTTTAGACCCTTTGTGCACCTCAGTGACTAAAGATTAAGAAATTGGGAGAAAGGCAGTAAGATGGGAAGACAATCAGAAAGCCACGGGAAGGCAGTGTCCACGGGAGGGTGATTAAGTGAGTTAAATGCTCCTGATAGAGCAAGTCGAATGAGGACAGAGGGTGTGCACGGGGTTTCTCAGGGAGTGATTTATTCCTAACCAGGAAGAGAAACTTGGAGGGGACAAGGATGGACACAGACCAATGGGAGTGAATTCAAGGTAGCATGGACCTGGTGTTTCCTGTATGAAGAGGCAGGGAGGCTGAGCAGGAGCTGGAGGAAGGGAGGTGGGGGAGGGGGCCATGTTGATCTTTGAGAAGCAAAGCAGCTGCAGGAAAGGACGCAGAAGGCAACTGATGTGCTGAGGGAGGGGTAGGTGGGAGCTGGGACACAGTCACCGGAGCTCATGGGGGGCTCCGCCTGAGGCAGGAGCGGGCAGCCCCCAGGGAAGGCAATGTGTGTGGAGAGGGGCAGGTGTGGGGGGGACAGGTGTGGGGGAGACAGGTGTG
>JAAGEH010000143.1:5011377-5026681 GCA_011751065.1 Lasiurus cinereus
CGAATCTGTACTGGGGATGGGGGGAGGTGGGATGGGGGAGAGGCTGGGTTCAAACCGGAGAGAGAGACAACAGGTCTATTTGTCCCCGGTTCCCTGCCCCTGCTGCAGTGAAGTGATGGGCGAGACCGGGTGACATTGCTGATTCGGAGCCTCCGGCCGGCCTCTCGCCCTGCCCGTGGGGCCGGTGGGAAATGGGATGGCTGTCTCCATATGTGTATCTCCAGATAAGGGTGCAGGGCTGGGGTCTGACGTGTCCCAGGGGCGATGGAAGGGAAATGAGGGGAGGAGGCGTTTTTGGGGGGCAGAGTTGTGCTTGGGGCAGGGCAGCAAAGCAGGACTGGAGGTCACACGCACCTCCTCACCCCCACCCCGTGCCTCTTCTGGCAGCGCCCCTTCCTCAGCTGCTACATGGCAGCTTCTGGGGTTGCCCCCGACAACCGTGACGCTCCTCAGTATCCAGGTGCCTGCAGGACTTCATGGAAAGTTTCGCAAGTGGATGGCTTGGGAGCTAACTTTCCAGAGCTCTTCCATGAGCCGCGTAGAAGCTGGGGTGTTCGTGGGGTGCTGGCATCGTGGGGGCTGAGGGCCCCCGGAGCCCCTGGCTCTCGCTTCTCTGAGATAAAACTGCTGAGGTTGCAACCATCCACCCCTGGACACGGTCCCTTCTTCGAGAAGGGTTCACAGAGCGAGCGAGGAGCAGAGAAGTTAGAGAGAGAGAGGGAAGTAGGGGGAGCAGCAGAAGTGCACGGAATCGCGTTGGAAAGGGAGGTATTGTCACAGTGAGCCCGATGCCGAGTGTGGAATCGCTTCTTTCGAGCCATTTTCATTCATCGGATGGGTTGAGCATCTTCTGTGTGTGTGTGTGTGTGTGTGTGTGTGTGTGTGTGTGTGTGTTGTGGTTGTGAAGGATTTCACCCATTTGCATGCATTTTGTTTCGTGAGAAAGAAGATAGTTAAGCCCCCAGCTCTCTGTGCCCCCACCCACCCCCCACCGCACGGGGGGAGGCTGGCAGGGGATGCACACAGCAAGCCTCCATGGGGAAAAAGCCAACAGGATCTGTCTGAGAACAGAAACACGGAGGCATTCCGGCGACATGTGATGGCAGACACGGTGTCTGGGAAGCCGAACATGTCAAGCACAGGAAGCTGCACATGTTTGCGGGAGGCTTCCTCTTGGGTCCCATAGACCTGTGAGTTACCGCCTCTCCCCAAAACGCCCCGCATTGGGGAAGGATCAGGCAGGCTGGTGTGCTAGAATGCTCCCTGTCACATCCCCTAATGAAAACAAATCCACTTGGTCTTGGAAAATTATTAGATATTTGCTCTAAGCTTCGCCAAAAAATAAAAATAAAAAAAAATCAATTAGCTTGTGGAAAGCACGTGACGTTGTGTGCCTGTGTTTGGCTTTACTGGGAAGATAGAAATCCTCCGCAGGATAAAAGTAAACGAGTTACCTTTTCAGTTCTCGCATCAGGAGGAGGAGAGGGATGAAAAATGTGCTTCGTTATTCCCTGATATGTTTATTTTGACATCACATTAATTAGAGGCGCGGAGGCATAAGGCATCCCCGTTAACAATAACTCAGACGGAACACAGAAGTTCCTGAGAGGAAACCCATCCCCCATACAGCCCTTTCTTGCAGACAGCCTGTGGCTAAATTCACATGCGGAAAAAGTATGCGTGTGTGTGTGTATGTGTGTGTTTGCGTGTGTGTTCCTGTGAAAGAGATTGAGGGAGAGGGATCGTTAGTAAAATTGGTTTCCCACTATACATCTTTCTATTTTTATGTATAAGTAAGACATCCTGAGATAATACGACCCATGATGGGTACATAGGTAGATGTTCTTTCAAAAGAATGAACGCTTACCCGACGCTTTCAAAAACACACTGAGTCTAATTTGGGGTTTGGATGAAGCAGGAAAAGAAAACACACACACAGGATGTGGCATACCATGGAAGACATCGCTAGATCTCAGGTCTTTGTTTCTTCCCAAAGATGTGACTTATAGAAAAGAACTCTAGAGTCAAGAGCATTTATAAAAATACTAGAGGCCCGGTGCACGGAATTCGTGCAGAGTAGGCCTTCCTTCTGGCACCTGGGACCCGGACTTCTCCTGCCACCCTGGCTCCTTCCAGAAGGACGCCTGGTCTCATTCACATGTTACACCTTTATTATTGTAGATTAATGGGAGTCCTTTTCAGGATGCATGTTTAGACATGAAACACCCTCTGACAAGTCCTCGTGCTGAAGATTAAAAAGTTAGGGCACATGCTCTGGGCTCATCACTTTTCCATGCACCTCCTGAAGTTAATTATCAGTTTTACACGATCGGGATTTACAGTATCTATCTTCTGGCTTAATTCCCAGAGTCTTGGTTTTGACTTTTTAGTGTTTGGAAGGATTCAGTCCTCACCAACAGGCAGTTGCAGCTTCATTTGCCATTCTAGAGTCTTTTATTTTGAATTATGTATTGCGTTGTCGACTTCCTCTAAGTGGTACCCCCCACCAAAGAAACAATCATAGATGCATGTTTTCGTGTACTTGCGAAGAACATGCTTTCTTTTGCCTTTTGCATGGAAGGTAAGTCATCTTTCTTAAATCAAACTTATTTTTCCCTTCAGGAATTAGTGTTTGTAAACGATGATGGGAATCCTTCCCGTATTGAATGATAACCTTGTAGCAGTGTTTTGTTATGCCTACAATTTCCATCATTGGGTGTACCAGTAACTTGCTTTTTCTCTGATGGATGACCATGTGATTCTTTGTTTTATTTTGGCTGAAATATATCCTGGAATTGGTCTGTCTTTATCAACTTTTCTTGAATATGGTACATCCCATGGATTCTTTTATGCCAAAAGTGTGTTGTTGCATTATACAATTGGAGATTTTAGAGGGAGGGGAGATTGTTGTTCTATTGCTTTTTGCTTTTCTTTTAGGATCACCAGTTGTGGGCATGTTGGATATCATTTGTCTGTCTTCCACATCTATCATATTTCCAAATTTGCTTTTAAATGTATACTTTCCCGTTCATTTTGGTTGATTCCCTGAAGCTGTTTCTCCACTTCCCTAACAGTGATTTCCATCCATGTGTGTTACAAATATTATTGCTTCTAATGTAGCTTTACTTTTTTAATTATCTTGTTCCCTTTCCCCCAGTATTTTATTTCAGCATTGCTTTTCCTTTGAAAAAAGGAAAGGTGGTGTTTCGGAGATATTGTATCTATGTCACATCTGAGCAAGTGTCTAAGCACTTTCCTCAAACTGTGGCTGATTCTCCTTCAGATTTGACTTTCCACTGCATTTTTCTTTGTTTTCCTTTTGCTTTAAAAATAAGCCTAAGGGATGGATAAGCAGAACACAGAACATTCCGAGGGCATTGAAACAATTCTGTCTGATACTGTCACGATAGGTACATGTCAGTACACATTTGTCAGAACCCATAGAATGTACAACACCAAGAGCGAAGCTTGGTATAAGCTATGGACATGGGGTGACAGGGACATATCTGTGTAGGTTCATCACTGTAACCAATGGTAGAACCAGATGCCAGGTGACTGGAGTGTTGTTAGTGGAGGAACCATGTGCCAGGTGACAGGTGTGTCGTTAGTGGAGGAACCAGGTGCCAGGTGACAGGTGTGTTGTTAGTGGAGAAGGCTGTGCATTGGGGGTCCGGGAGAGGAAGCTGGCAGGTTGGGGCTCAGCTATCCCCTCCAAAGGTTCACTTAACGTTGTGATGACAACGATGAGAAAGAGGAAGATCATGCCTGTGCTCCCTGGTCTCTCTGCCCAAACACGTCTGAGCGTCGGAGCTCTTGGCCGCCATGGAGATGAGCCTCAGAGTGAGTGCGTAGGGTTGTGTCCACTCCCACGTGTGGCTGAAGATGGAGGGCTTTGCTGCTTTTTGGACCCAGCCACCCCTTGCCTCTTCCTCTTGGTTGTTTCTGCAGAACCGGAGAGGAATTAGCATCTCTTTGCTTGAGGAGCCTTATCTACAAACCTTTCCGTTGGCAAAATTCTCCTCAATGGAACTCTTGTTGGAAAGTTAAACTGTTCTCATCATTCACACTGACAAGGGTAGGGGTACTTAAAGGTGAGGGTGCACCGGGTAATCGCATGTTAAACATTTGTGATGGCGAGGGCATGGCAGGGCGTACTGAGAAAGCAGAGCCCCCTGGACCTGCTTTTGGCCTCCGGTAAAGTCTTTCAGGGGGAAGGCTGTGGCTTAATTAACTATCTCACGATCAATCCTCGGGGAGTTTGCAGGGATATTGGGTCCTCGGAACATAAATCAATTGTAGCAGGCTCACATATTCCATGGCAGTAGGGGGGGGTGCGGGGAGGAAAGTGAACCAGGATAGGTTTCTAATGGAGTAAACAAATGAGTGAGATGCAGAGACTGTTCAAAGAAGAACCAAAGTAGTGATGTAGGCTCTGAAGTGCAGAAGGAATGAGGAGCATCCAGGGAGAACTTGCCCATTCTCTGCGGGCCTGGGGCAGGCAGCGTCTCTAGGTCCAGTATGGATCCGCCTCGTTGCCAGTGACTGAGCCTCCCTCTGCCTCGGTTTTCCCCATCCCCAGTGGAGATCCCAACCCTCCTCACTTCCCGGTCTTCGCCAAAGGACTCCATGGGTCCATAGGTGGACATGCCTTTGGAAGAAAGCCTTGGGATGAATAAGCACTCTTGCTATTAGTGGCTTAATCATTTTTACATTAGTGTTACTGCTTGTAATTGGTACCAGGCTGGTCTCTGAGCATTGGGATCAATTGGGGAAAACTAATAGAAAACAATGAAAAGAATGAAAATTATCATCTTCATCTACTTAATTACAGGGGGTGGCAGGAAGTCGAGAATTAAATTTGGAGGCTCGAGTCACGACTCGATATGAGAATGGAGCTCAGAGAACGTGGGGAGGGGAGAGGAGGGGTAGCTAGAGCAGCCAGAACCGGTCCCTGCGGCTGAAACACCGATGTGGTGTGTCTGGAAAAGGGTTCACGTCCGTTTACCGTTGCGATGACAAACGCGATGCGCAGAAAGATAAGAAAAAAGAATCACTGTTCGTTAGACCAGAGAAAATACCTGCTCTGATTGGCTGCTTCCGTGGCTGCCTCACGTCTGCCTCTGGACCAGCTCAATCAATCCCCCTGTTTGGGGCCAGTTCCTGAGTTCATCTCTTGGCCTCCCTTGGTGTCTATTGCCCGTGGCGTTTTCCTCTCTGAATTCTCACTGAAAAAGGGAATGTCCTCAAAAAGAAAGGCATGTCCCTGGAATCAGTGATAAGATTGGAGACTACAGGAGAGGCGCGGAAATGAACAGCGAGCGTCTCCACCACCTGCTCCATCCTTGCCCATGGGGTGTTTGCCGCCTCCATGGGGTGCGCCGGGCATTCTTTATTCACTTGTTCCACCTGTTCCTGGATGAGAAATGGTGCGCCCTCGTGTTTACCTTTGAGAGAACAGAACTATTTAACAAGAAAGCATACCTCTGTTTATGCATAAAGCGAACGGGCATCTCTCCTCTGCACACACAGGACAGTGATGACTTGTTCAAATGGTCTCCAAGCGACCAATCCTTGCATCCATGTCTCTACCATTCAATTCTCACTGTACTCTGACCGGCTCCCCGGGTTCTGCCCACGTGTAGTTGGGGTGATAACCTGTTTTTCTGAGCTCCTCATGTACCACTTTTTCTGGCTACGTACATGTGCCTCTTGGGCTTATGTCTTGGGTACTAAAGAGCACTCACAGATCATTCCAGAAACTGTAGTGAACTCTTAAAATCTGTCTGAAAATCGCTTGTTTTATTTTCATTCTACACGAGCCTGTGGTGGGGTCCAGACCCCCATGTGGAGTGCTGTTTTTCTCTCTGCATCGCTCAGTCCATTCTGCGATCTGTCGGGATGTAATTTTGCTCGCGAGAAGGCTGTTCATAGTCTGGTGGTCACAGCTTCCCAGACTTATTTGTCTCTCATCCTGGCAGATCTGAAGAGTTTCTCTGGGAATCGCTGCCTTCGGGGCCTCCGCCATGTCTGTAGGTGTGCCTCTGTTTGAAACCTATCCCATTTCTCCCAGACAAGCTTCTCAGTCTGTCTTTCTTCCATTCTGGAGAGTTCTCAGCTCCCGGGTCTCTAATCTCACCTCCTTTCCCTCTCGATTTCCTCTTCGGGGTTTTCGTTAAGTATTTGCGTCTTCTTTACTCGCTGTCTTTGACTGATTTTATGTATTTTCAGGTCTGCCTCTTTTGAGTGGCATTCTGTATGATTTCCTCTGATCTGTATTTCATACGCTTATTGTTCTTTTTGGAAAATACCTTTACTTGCTGGTCTTTCTTTTAAAATTCCCTCCCTGTTCAGTTTGGGCCTAACACTTTCTCTTTTGTCCTTGATCCCCTCAAAAATGTACGCAGGCTTATGTTAAAAAGTTGAGTTTTGAGGGTTGCCTCAAAAAGTTGAGTTTTCTTTTAAAAAAAAATTTATTGATTTTTTACAGAGAGGAAGGGAGAGGGTTAGAGAGTTAGAAACATCAATCAGCTGCCTCCTGCACACACACCCCACCGGGGATATGCCAGCAGCCAAGGTTCATACATGCCCTTGACTGGAATCGAACCTGGGACCTTTCAGTCTGCAGGCTGATGCTATATCCACTGAGCCAAACCAGTTTTGGCAAAAGTTGAGTTTTGAGTTGCCTCCTTACTGTGCCCGCTGGGGTTCCCTTAGGCCTTCACTCTCTCTGAAGCAGGTTCACGCTCCACCTCCAAGAGACCCCGCTGGTCTGAGATGAACTGCTTCTGCGTCTGCCTCCTTTCTGCCTCTGGATGGGCTCAGTTATTTCCCTGTTTTGGGCTAGTTTCTGTATTCATATTTGGCCTCACTTTATATCACC
The DNA here is from genome assembly GCA_011751065.1 of Lasiurus cinereus. Lineage (NCBI taxonomy): Eukaryota > Metazoa > Chordata > Mammalia > Chiroptera > Vespertilionidae > Lasiurus > Lasiurus cinereus. The sequence continues at coordinate 5,018,258 of JAAGEH010000143.1, forward strand.
ACGCAGATGGGGTGAATTTGGGCCCTACAACCAGGCTTGGCTCCAACTTGGCTTCGCGGCAGTAGGTGAGGGACTCTGGCCCTGTTTCCTGCAGGGGGCCCACGTCCCTCGGGCTCAGCCTCCGCCTCAACAGTCAGCTTTGACTTCCTCTTCCTCTCGGGCCCCTGAGCAGCTCGCTTTCTCATGCCTGAGCCTGTCTCTGCCTAAGGGTGTCGGTCTTTCCCTTGCATGCTGCCTGTCTGGTGGAAACGGTACGCTGCGTCCTGTTATGTACCATCCGAAGCATCCAGGTTGGTGGAATTTCTGCATCCCTTTCTCATCCTTTAGGAAATCATCAAACTTCCTGGCATGCTGATAATGTTTTCTGGTACCCATCCTCTCATATCATTCTTTTGGTATGCTTCCTATGGGGTCAAGGGTGCTTTAGGGGTAGAGACACTCATTCCAAAATCCTGGCCCCCAAAGTAAATGCTTATGTCTAAAACCAGATTTTTATAAATTTATTTTAAAAAATAGGTTTGAATTGATTTCTGAGAGCAAGGGAGAGGGAGAGAGAGAGAGAAACATCCATGATGAGAGAGGATCACCAATTGGCTGCCTCCTGCACACCGCACACTGGGGATTGAGGCCGTAACCAGGGTGTGAGCCCTGACCGGGAATTGAACCGTGATCTCCTGGTTCATAGGTCGACACTCAACCACTGAGCCAGGCAGGCCAGGCTAAAAACAAATTTGTTTTACAGAAATTAAAAATGGTTACTTGGCATCATAGTTAAGTAATTCACCATGCCCTCGCATGAGCTAACAGGAAATGGTGCCAGCCAGCTGTACCTGCCTTTCCCCTGGCTTCCCACACCCTGATGGGACTCCCTGAAGCGCCGATGATGTCTGTGTCAAAGCGCAGTTCCTCCAAAGAAAGGGGATCCCAGGGAGCACTCGAGAGGGTAGCCAGCTGGCTGGTGGCCACCCACAGTTCACCCATTTGTGGTGAGCCGGAGGAATATTAACTCTTTCAGTTTCATGGTGTGCACATTCTCAGAACACAGAGGCAGTTGTTGCAAAGGTTTGTTAGCACAGCGGGTCCCAGTACACAGGGGGCTGAGCACCGGCCGGAGCCCTATCCTCTGCTGCTGATCAGTAAGAACACTGGATAGACTTTGGCAAAGCCTTTGGAAAAGTCTTCCTGCAAAGCAGGAATAAAGGTCTTAAACAAAATCTTCCTCCCAAGGTTCCTGGTAATCTCTCGCGCTGTGTGCACATTTTATTGTCCAGGTTTGATTTGCGTATCATCTCACAGGTGAATCTAGTGGGTTGTCTTACATGTATCGAAACAGACATGTAAGGCGCTGCGTGTGGAGGTGTGTGCAGTGTCTCTGTGAATATCAGCCAGGCAGTGTACCTGTTGGAATCGCGCTCTTGGCAAAAGAACCTAATTTCTCAGCAAAGAGCAAGAGCTGGAAGAGGTCAGAGGTCAGGGATGCTGCTAATTTCCTATCCGCTGATGGGAGAGGACATGAAAGTGAGGTCTTAATGTTCTGTTGGGATGAGAAGGGGTACAATCACTCAAAGGTGGATATAAGGTCTCATGTTTTAATGGGTAGCGTGAAGATGGTTTCTGGGCATTTAATGTCAGCAAATTCTTACCACCCCTAATAGTGAATCCGTGGTGGGGACCGATATGCTAATTCTGACATTACTGCACGTAAATGAGCACAGAATTGTGGATCTAAGATTCCTCTTTAAGTCAGCACCATTACAATGTGTGTCTTGCTCAGAGGTTCCAACGTTATTTTATTAATTCAGGGAGAGGAAGGGAGAAGGGGAGAGAGAGAGAAACGTCAATGATGAGAGAATCATTGATCAGTTGCCACCTGCTCGTCCTGTACTGGTGATCCAGCCCACAACCTGGGGAATGTGCCCTGGCCAGGAATCAGACCGTGGCCTCCTGGTTCCTAGGTCGATGCTCAACCACTGAGCCATGTCTGCCAGGTGGAGGGGTAATTTTTGTCCGCCATGTGATGGGTGCTGGACAATGCTGGCTTCATGAATGTCGGTTGTAAATATACTGGAGACACATACACTCAAACACATCTGGGCTTGTTTCCCAGCGTGCTGTTAGAACGCTGCCCTGGTCTAATGGAGTGAAGCGTTGTACATAGTAAAAGAATGAATGTGGAGTGGAGATTTACGCCCTGTCTGTGATGGCCACGGGATCCCCTCCAGGGTGAGACCAGTGGGGGCAGCTGGGAAGTGATGTGAACGTCATGACAAATTGTAGCCAGGCCTGGCATTGGAGATCCACGTGGCGGGCTTTTCGGAGATGTTGGCGTAACAGGACAATTCAGCGGTGGAGGCAGGTGACAAGCAATAAGTTGCAGGGTCAACGCAGCCCCTGGAGACACCTCTGGATGGAGAATCGATGTAGAAATTACAGGCGGAGTGTGTGCGCGCGCCCTGTGAAATCTCATCTGGGGACCCTCAGCGGATGGGAGAGACGCACATGGCTGTTCGAGGCTCAGGAGAGCTGGTGGTTCGTGTGTTAACCCACGTCGAACGTGGGGGGAGACTCTCTCGCTCTGGGAAGGAAATAAGGAAGTGAGGTGTTTGTTTCTGTGCGACCGAGTTTCAGGAATGCATTTGCATTTGACTGAGACCCACTTCCTCCCTCCCCACGTTGGCAGATTTGATAATAAAGACAGAAGCCTCTGGAAGCCATCCGAAGGGCCCGCTTTATCTCTCCTTTGGAATCCTGACGTCTGTAAAGCAGCTTACGCTGCAGTAACAAGCGGCCCCAGCAGCGTGTGTGTGGGTTTTTTTCCAACAAGAGCTCTTGCTCATCTTATTCAATGATTTAGATTCAGGAAAACGCCAGTATCATCTAAGCCAGCGGTTCTCAACCTGTGGGTCCAGATCCCTTTGGGGGTTGAACGACCCTTTCACAGGGGTCACCTAAGACCATCGGAAAACACCTATTTCCCACGGTCTTAGGAACCAACAGACCGCTCCTCGGTGGAGCAAAGTGTAGCCATGTAGTTTACTGTTGTCATATGAAGACTGTTACCCATGCTACACCACGATTCAAGACAAAATTTCATTTATTTGTCATTAGAAATAAATATTTCACAATATACAATTACATATTGTTTTTGTGATGAATCCCTATGCTTTCATTATGTTCAATTTGTAACAACGAAAATACATCGTGCATATCAGATATTTACATTACAGTTAATCACAGTAGCAAAATAACAGTGATGAAGTAGCAACGAAAATAATTTCATGGTTGGGGGTCACCACCACGTGAAGAGCTGTCTTAAAGGGTCGCGGCCTTAGGAAGGTTGAGAACCACTACTCTAAGCGGAGACGACACCAACATGGCGAGCAATCCAACAACATCGGGCACATGCTGCTGAGTGTCCACGCCACACGTGTTTTAGTCCCGCTTCCCTGAGACAGAATGAACATCTAACCTGGTGCAAGTTCAAGGTGTACCACGTAATAATTGGACGCAGGTCTCTATTGCAAAACGATGGCTGTGATAAGATTAGCTCATGGGAGAGAAGAGCAGACGAGACAGGGCATGGCAGGGAGGAGAGAATGAGAAAGGCCAGGCCGAGGGGCAGGAGGGCCAGGGGCCAGGGGCCCAGGAGCCCCAGGAGCCCCAGGGGGTAGACTGGAGCCGGTGAGAGAGGCCCTGATGCTGGGCCAGGCTGGACATTCTCCTCCTCAGGAAGCACAAGAGCTACTGGAGGTTAAGGAGACGGAAGCGGTGCCCTCAGACTCGGGCAATGAAATATTCATCCTCTCTCCGAGTGCCACGCCCCGTCTCCCGTCACTCAGGCATGGGGGCTGGGCGGGTGGGGGAGTCAGGGCAGTGCACTGAGGGAACAGCAGCTGCCTGCCGGGTCCTCTCCTTCCCCCACGAGGCAGGGCAGGCTCTGAATCCCACAAATTCTGAAATCCTGCTGTTTGCTCCACAAAACAGTCCATGGAAACATTTGAAAAATAAAAAAGAAAAAAATAAAGAAAAAAAAAGACCACCAAAAACCAAAACCACAGTTTACTAACGTGTAAAGTGAGGGTCTAGGACCATGGTCGGCAAACTGCGGCTTGGGAGCCACATGCGGCTCTTTGGTCCCTGAAGTGTGGCTCTTCCACAAAATGCCACGGCCTGGGCGAGTCTATTTGGAAGAAGTGGCATTAGAGGAAGTTGAAGTTTAAAGAATGTGGTTCTCCAAAGAAATTTCAGTCCTGGTCCTGTGGGTATTGGGCTCTGTGGACAATGAGTTTGCCGACCACTGGGCTAGGAGAGCATCAGGCTCAGTGAAACGAGCCAGGCAGAGGAAGACACGCATGGCCTGGCCTCACTCAGAGGTGGAACCCAAGGAACAGCGTAAACCGAGGAAGAAAACACGTCCAGGGCACAGAGGCCGGAGCGGACTGTTCTTGGTTGATCTCTTCCCGTCCTCCCTCCAGCATCGGGGAAGATGGGACATGCCCCCCTCCCCTCTGCGAGTGGCTGCCAGGAGATAAAGGAACTCCCCAGCTGAGAGTCTGGCCACCCCCTGAAGGAGGAGGTTTTCTGGGACCTTCAGTTTTGATGTGAGGGACCCCGTGCCACCCCACAGTCCCAAAGAACTCATGGAGTTTTGTCCAGTGAACTCAGAGAATTTCGAAGAATGACTTGTTTTATTGCTGCTTGCTTTTTTTTTTAAATATATTTTATTGATTTTTTTACAGAGAGGAAGGGGGAGGGATAGAGAGTTAGAAACATCGATGAGAGAGAAACATTGATCAGCCGCCTCCTGCACGCCTCCTACTGGGGAGGTGCCTGCAACCAAGGTACATGCTCTTGACTAGAATGGAACCCGGGACCCTTCAGTCTGCAGGCTGATGCTCTATCCACTGAGCCACACCGGTTTTGGCTCATTGCTGCTTTCTGATGAGGTTTGTTCCAGAGCATCATGGAAATGAACCAATCACAAGCAGTTGGTCGATTTTGACAAAGAAAATACAATTCCCTGAAGAGCCTGCACATCTATTTTTGCTCACTGCCAACCCCTCACGGAGGCATTCCCATTTAAGCCCAGCCAGCATGGCTCTGTGGCTGAGCATCGACCGATGAACCAGGAGGTCATGGTTCTATTCCTGGTCAGGCAGGCGCATGCCCAGGGTGCGGGTTCCATCCCCAGTTTGCGGCATGCAGGAGGCAGCCGGTCCATGATTCTCTCTCATCATGGTTGTTTCTATCTCCCTCTCCCTCTCCCTTCCTCTCTGACATCAATAAAAGTGTATTTTAAGAAATATAGAGAGACTCACAGGGCACAAACATGTCTCTGAAGGTCAAGTCAGCTTCGCTTTGGACTTTCAAGTCTTTGAAATTGTAAGCTTCCAACCCAGATCAAGGAAAGGAAACTGGACTGGCGGTTCCTGTCAGCCTCCTTTTCCCCTCCATGGCTCCTCTGTGTGCAGAGCGGGTCAGAACTTGAACCAGGACCAGAATAGAAGATGATGACATGTGGATTTGGGCCTTTGAGGAGGGAAACAAGGAAGAACAAGAGCAAAGGAGGTTCTCAGACACCCATCAACGTGGCGTCAAGAATATAGATGACTTCTCTTCAACCTTGGGAATCTCCATACATCTCTTAAGTGACTTTTTAATACACTGTGGGCTGGAGTGTTCTTTTTATATCAGGTTATAAATACTGTTGGTTAGAAGTCTATCCATCGGGTGCAATATATTTTTATGGGCCCGTGGTTAGCCAGAACAATTTAGAGATGAAAATGTAACCAAGGAGATTTATAATACGTGTCCAAGTGCAACGTCATTGCGACAAGGAGTGTCACAGGGGGGTTTTGTCTTGTTTCTTTTGTTTCACTCACATATGGCTTCCTGGTCACCAATGAGGAGGAAGAGGAGTAGGAGAAGAAAAAGGAAGAGGAAAAGGAAAAGGAGGAGGAAGAGAAGGAGGACGAGGAGGGGAGGAAGAGGGGAAGGAGAAGGAGAAGGAGGAGGAGAAGAAGAAGGAAGGGTAGGAGGAGGAAGAGAAGGACGAGGAGGAGGGAAGGAGAAAGAAGAGAAGGGGGAGGAGGAGGGGGAGGAGGAGGAGGAGGAGAAAAAGAAGAGGAAGAAGAAGAAGAAGAAGAAGAAGAAGAAGAAGAAGAAGAAGAAGAAGAACAACAACAACAACAACAACAACAACAACAACAACAACAACACAGCCATGGGTTTGGGGTGTTATGATAGTCGCAGGTGAGAGGAACTCACCTGCGAGGAGCTTTCCACATGGCCGCCTGAGAAACCACCTTCCTATTAGTTACCTGGTGTCACATGATCATTATTACGCACATGTTTTCCTGAGAGGCCCGTGCTTCTGAGGACTAAATGTGACGTCGACTCCATTCTCTGGCTAATGACAGCAGGCCTGCATATTCAAAGCACTTTCCAGAACATTCCTTTGATGTTGCCATTCAGGTGGATGTCAAAAAGGGCACTTTTTATTGTGCATAGTGTGCAAGGGCCAAGTAAACAACCCTCCTGCTTAAAGCGAGGTTTATCTGCACATGCGGTGCTCCTCATGGCGAAGGCTCCAGAGGAGCAAGAAGACGAAACGGCCCGACATGAACCGTGCTGGTGCAAAAGGCCTGGTCGGGTCGGAAGGCCAGCCAAGTGGGTGGTGGATTTCCCCAGAGGATGCCCGGCCCTGTTCAGAGGTTCTTTGGGGTGTTTGTTACTGCAGAGGGGCGGGACCCCAAGGACAGACAAAGGTCTCTGCGGGTGGTGGCCTGGCCACGTGAGAACAGCAGGAAGCAGGTGCAGAAATCATGCAGCTGCAGGTTACCTGCAGGCACTGAGCTGGGCCACAGGTCCCGGGCTGCACAATCGAATTACACGGAGGCGCCCAGAGCATGAGCGTCCACCTGCGGTTGAGAGCTGAGACGTGGGGTCTGCGGGTGACTCAGCAATGTAATTAGAACCAGGGCCAGCGTGTCCCTGGCAGAGATCTGACCTGGGCCCCGGTGAGCGCCAGCCACCGCCCGTCCTCAGGTTCAGTCCCCAAAAGTGCTATCTCCCTCCAGGTGGGAAAAGTCCTCCAATGACAGGTCTCTTAATGGGGACATTTTAGAAGGAAGTGTGGAGGCCGAGACGGAAATCGAAGCTTTGGGGCTGCTGAGTGCTCAGTCACGTCTGTTCAGGATGACCGGGCATGGAGCTCGGGGGATGCTTTCTGGGGAGGGGAGCAGCCACGGGAGAAGAGGAGAAGAGGAGATGGAAATGAGTAGCATTGAGGAATGGCGGAGATGCAGTAACGGAGCGTTCAGGAAGGACAGCGTCACTTTCTAGACACTTGGCCCCGCCGCCCCAACATCAGGTGCAGCGATGAAGGTCGGGGTTGGTCCTCAGGCTGTGGCATCCCTGCGGTTCCCCACAAGGGACCCCCCTTCAGGGGAGCGGTAGGAAGTGAGATTGGAAAGAAATATAGGGCTGAAACCGGTTTGGCTCAGTGGATAGAGCATCAGCCTCCGGACTGAAAGGTCCCAGGTTCGATTCCGGTCAAGGGCATGTACCTTGGTTGTGGGCACATCCCCAGTAGGGGGTGTTCAGGAGGCAGCTGATTAATGTCTCTCTCTCATTGATGTTTCTAACTCTCTGTCCCTCTTCCTTCCTCTCTGCAAAAAATCAATAAAATATATTTAAAAAAAAAGAAATATAGGGGTACAAGTCGTATCTGACTTTTAACTTCCAAAGAGCCCAGGGGTGCTCTAGCCTGTTTGGCTCAGTGGATAGGGCGTCAGCCCACAGACTGAAGGGTCCTGGGTTCCATTCCCATCCAGGGCATGTCATGTACCTGGGTTGCAGGCTCCATCCCTGGCCCCGGTCAGGGCAGGTACAGGAGGCAACTAATGGATGTCTCCCTCTCACATCCATGTTTCTCTCTCTCTTCCTCTCCCCCTTGCCTTCCACTCTCTCTACAAATCAATGGAGAAATATCCTTGGGTAAAGAGGAACCCAAAATAAATAAATAAATAAGTGAAACAAAGAAGAGGGGCCCTCAGCATAATAAGCACAGCCTTAATTGCTTCAGATTAACTGATAGCCAAATGCATCCACAAATATTGACATCATGCAAATCAGCCTCGGCGAGCGGAAAAGGATGCAGACAGGAGAGGCCTGTGCAGATTTTCCCCCGAATCATGACTTATTCAGTTTATGGTCTAATTATTGGTTGAGAAGATAAGTAAATAACAAATTATCATATGAAAAATATGAGCCTGGGAGTAATTAATGCAATAAAATGGATTGCTTCATCTGGGAGGAACTTGCAAATTCTAGAAGGAAAAAAAAAGGGGCTTGATTTCTGAAAATAAAAATAAAAAAACACACATATAACGACATCAAAGAAATAGTAAGGATGAAATGAAG
>JAAGEH010000143.1:5029214-5065265 GCA_011751065.1 Lasiurus cinereus
TAATTAAACATATGGGATATGTACACTAAATAGTTTCAGTTATACATATACAAATATGCAATTCGATATGTACCTGTCATATAAACTATATAAATGTACATACTTCTCATCTATTTATACAGCCTTAGAAAAAAGCATTTATTTGTTTATTTGCAAGGAAAATAGAAAAGTTAAAGACGCCCATTTTCCTCTACTAAGGAATATGGAGACGTGGTTGTTTAAAAGACACCCTAAGCACAGTGGGTGGAAAGTAGACAACAGCCACAGGAAGGGGAAATTCATTTCTTTGGCTGTTACGACCTGATGTAAACGGTCCTGCTATTGGCTAACAGCGCTGCTCTCGAAGGCAGCGAGGAGAAGCCTTTCATAAGACCGGTGCTTGTGCATGGTAAGCCACATCTATTCTCAATTACAGAGATGGTCTGTGTTCTCAGCTTTCTGAGTCAGATGGTTCTGTGCTGGTATGTGCTGTCGGCAATATATGTAAACCCATGGGCCTCTCTAAGTGACTGTTTTATCTCCCCGCCATTGCGAGATTCAATCAGGGTCATGGCTAAGTAACCCCGAGCAATCACCCGATTCAGAGACACAAACAGAGGAGTTCTGTGGGGCCCATCAACCAGCTTCCTGTCTTCTAAACAGAAATAGAAGGTTGATTGAATTTCTCTCACTGTAATCGGGTACTTTGATAGCGCACGTTCTCAGTATTAAATATACCCTGTGATTGAATTCCTGCCCACTGGGAAAAGCCAGTCTAACATAGAACTAGAGGTTCTTTTCTCTTCTTCTGGAAGTTTTAGGACCTTCCATTAGGCTAAAGGGGTGGTTGAACTGATATTCTCAGCATGTGACTCTTCAGTGTCCGATACAGCCATTCAATGTTGTGTGGGTGTGTGAATACATGAAACATAGATTGTTCCAGAAAAACACCTATGAGAGGTAGAGGGCAAAAGCCTGACTGTAAAATCGAGTGAGCAGCTGAAACGAGTTTGGCTCAGTGGATAGAGCGTTGACCTGCGGACTGAAGGGTCCCAGGTTCAATTCCGGTCAAGGGCATGCACCTTGGTTGCGGGCACATCCCCAGTAGGGAGTGTGCAAGAGGCAGCTGATCGATGTTTCTTTCTTATCAATGCTTCTAGCTTTCTATCTGTCTCCCTTCCTCTCTGTAAAAAAAATCAATAAAATATATTTTTAAAAAATAAAATAAAATAGAGTGAGCACACTTTACAGGGCCCAGAGATGCAGTTTGGCAGCCGGGAATGGCTGCCTACAAGAAATGTCCTCCCTCCCCTCCCCCCGCCCCAGATTGACCTCATTGGCCTCCCTTAGCTACTGCCAGCTCCTCCCCTGAGTGATCTATTTATGGGTGGAAAGACAGCCCCACAGCCCCATCTGCATCCACACCTCATCCTTTTGAAATTGCTTCTCTCCCTCTCTCAGATCACAATACAGTTTTTCAGACCCCAGCCGTCTACCTCATATACGCATTAGACATGTGTTCTGACATTTTGTAACATGATGCTTACTTGACTGCACCAATTCCCCCATGATGGCACCTTAGGCGACTAGGATGGCAGATGAGGTACCCCCCGTGCTCCTCCCTTGACTGGGGGTCAGCTCGGGGGCTCCCAGTCATCAGCTTAATGGTTGAGCGTTGACCTGTGAATTAAGAGGTCATGGTTCAGTTCCCAGGCAGGGCAATGTGTAACGTGTCCTCTGGAGAATTCGCAGGGCATCTTGTCCAAGGTCTCCCACCCCACAATGTATCAGAGACATGCATTCAAACAAGCCAAATGCATGCCTGACATCCCACAGAAAAGCAGAGACAGTACCCAACAACAGCTCAGGTGTGTAGATGAAGGCTAGTCTCAGAGAGCCTCAGGGGACAAGATGACAGGGCTTAGAAGAGAGAATGTTCGTGCTGGTTTCAGGAGATGAAGTCGCTACCTCCACACCCAATTCCGTTTCCTTCTGCATGTCACCAGCCTCCCAGGGGACACATACATGTTACCAGAGAGCACCAGGCGTGTGGTACCCGCTGGGTTCTGACACTTTGGGTCAAATACATGACAACATCAGAACTTCTCATTTCCCCCTGAGCAATCCAAATGTCTTCTTCAAGTGGTAAACAGAAAGATAGGGGGCTTTCGCTGTTTCAAGCTTTCTGAGTGCCATTAAGTTCTCTGCAGCTAATCTGCATAGGTAGTTTTTTTCATTTCTGGTCTCGTCTGACACTTACTTCAATATTGGAACAACCAGGGAGACACCGCCTGCAATTTGCATGGTTTTCCTTTTCGTGTTTATGTAAATGGTTACGCGTGGAAAGGAGGAAAGCCAATTCCAGGAGGGACATGAGAAGAGTCACATCACTAGTGCTACTCTTGGGAGCCACTAGGGAAAAGAAGGATTTGTGTAAAAAGGGGAGTTATAGAACATTATCTACCTTGAGAGATGAGCTGTGTGCTCTTCAAAAAAAAATACATTTTTGTGGATTTCAGAGAGGAAGGGAGAGGGAAGGAGAGATAGAAACATCAATGATGAGAGAAAATCATTGATTGGCTGCCTCCTGCACGCCCCTCTCCCCCCATTGGGAACCAAGCCCATCACCTGAGCAAATGCCCTGACCTGGAATTGAACCATGACCTCCTGGTTCCTAGGTCGGCGCTGAACCACACCAGCCAGGCAGTAGTCATTGATTTAAAGTCGCAGTTCCTGCTTCTGAAATATATTTACACCAGGCAATATTCGTTTGCATAAAATAAATGTTGTTTTCTTTCTTGACCTGGTTACCATTCCTGACATTACATAATAAACCCTTTTGAATACATGGGCATATCCACGTGCAGGTAGAGGCCTGTTTCCCGAACGTGGAGTTGAGCAAGGAAACGAAAGGCCAAGGTTAACTTCTCGTTCAACTTATCTGATCAAAGTCCCGTCCCCTCTTATCTTCCCTTCACTTAACACAAAAGTCGATTACACAACAAGATGATTGGTTATTCCAGGAATACAAATCTTTGCTGAGGGCCAGTCTTTAGGGACTGCACTGATGGTATTTCAAGGCTCAGGCATAACCCTCTGTCTAACAGACACCGGGGTTCATTGATCGAGACAGAGCTGTCCCCAGCTCTGCCCACCTCCCACCCCCACCCCCATCCAGGATTCCCCCTATGACCCCGATAACTGATGCTAATACCATAAAACCCTGTCCACTTCTGGGTGAGTCTTGGCCTGGGAAATTCGCCTTTCTCCATGTGGGACAGCCTAGATTTGCCTGAGAGTTTAATGCTCCCGGAAGCAACTCTCAGCCAACAATGGATGGAGAATGTGTACACGGAACCCCATCTCCAGCTGGGAAAACGGAACATTGTTTGGTACCCAGATCCCCCCATGGAGACTGAGACCAGCGGGACCACGCTGACAACTGGCCTGAGAGCAAACCTTCATGGCTTTCTCCTCCCTCTGAGGAAGCCCCTTCCCTCCCAGCGTTGCCTGGAATCGCCTCCCAAAGGAACTCCTTGCTTTCAAGTCCTTGACTCGCCATCTACTTTGGGGGCCACTCAGCACATGTTGAGGAGTCCACCTGTGTGAAAAGATGCACCTTGGACAGAAGAGCCTCTGCCCACAGGCACACCATTCGTCTCTCTCTGAGCTGGTTTATAGCAGGTGCTACACACAGACCCATTTGGGGCAGTGAGTCCTTTCTCAATGAAGATGGGAATTATTACAGTATTTTGTCTGCATAGAGTCTTTAGATGTAAACAATAGAGCTGAAATCATAGGATATAAAGAACAGCAGTTGAACATTGACCCATGAACCAGGAGGTCATGGTTGGATTCCTGGTCTGGGCACATGCCCGGGTTGCAGGCTCCATCCCCAGTAGGGGGCGTGCAGGAGGCAGCGGATCCATGATTCTCTCTCATTGATGTTGCTGCCTCTCCCTCTCTCCTTCTCCCCTCCTCTCTGAAATCTGTCTATTTATAACTGCAGAGGAACAGAGAACAGAGAACGCTTTCTTTTTCTCACCTGCGAGGTGGACCCCTTAAGGGGCGAGGCAGACCCTGGGGGTGTCCCCCAAAGCTAATTTCTGCCAAGACCTGCTCTGCATCACCCCTGTGATGGGAGCTGCCATCACGTCAGGGGGTGCTGTCTTGGTCCTCCCTGTCCATGCATGCCCTCTGGCCTAGGATTCAGCCTTCCAGCTCAGAAGCAGTCCCGCCCGGTCTCATGGTCACGGCTCAGCCCCGCCCTGGAATGCAGAGCAGGAGGGAGGGTGTTGCTGGTGCTGGCGGGCGTGGTGGGTGTGCTTCCAGGGGAACCATTCACCCTCACAGTCTGCGGGGGCCATGTTCCCCGAGTTCATGTGAGACAAGCCAATTCAACCTTTACGCTGACTGGAGTCAGAAATGAACAGTGTTCACTGCTCACCAGACTCAAGTGAAGCTAACAGGCGGGAATGAATGGGGGCCACCTTCTCGGCGCCCCAAGGTAACCACAGGCCCTTCGCACCCTGAGGCCTCCCAGGACTGAAAGGTTGGGGGCGGCCATTCATCACACTCCGGGGGGGCTGGGGGATTTCAGTGAATGCTGGATCCCCGCAGCTCCGCCTCCCCAGAAGCCGTAAAAACGCCCTTTGCCTTCTCTCCCCTCTATTACAAGTAATTGCTATGCATCGCGCAGTGGATGTCTGCGAAGTGTCACAGAGCCTCGGCGTGCCTGCAGGATGAGACGTGCGAAGCCATCCATCATTGGCATTCAGGAGAAAAGCCCGTCCGATGTTTGAAAGGAGGGTCCCCGGGAGGCGAGAGAGAAATCAGGAACAATATTGGGCCAAAAATACGGCTCGGGCCGGGGCGGCGGGAAGGGAGGCAGTTAGATGTACGGGCGCCGCTGTGCGTGCACTTTATTTCGATGTGCACACGCCACCGAGCCGGTTGTGCTGGGAATAGACGGGCAGGTTAGGCCCGAGGCGTCTCAGACAGACACTTGCGCTTCTATTTCTTTTCCTCTGAAACCTCTCCTTCCCATCTTGCCCCAGGCCCAATATGTTTGCAAACTCCTCTCTTTCCCAAGTCTGGTGGCACCCAACACGCCCCCCAACATGGGTTGTGTCAGGCACCACTTGGTGGCCTAGTGGCAGAATTCAATGTTGTTGCCTTTCCCTGGGTGGGCACTGTTTCTAGGGCATGCAGCTCCGTGGCCTGCACGGGCGACACACCTGGGGTGCAGGGGGCACAGCTGTGAGGAGGTGGGAGGGGCATCGGCGGAGCTGGAGTCACTTTGATGCAGACAGGACTGGTCTGGCTGATCCTCTGGACGGTCTGGACCTGAGGCACCGAAGGCAGTCAGTGGGTCCAGGCTGTGTCTGCGTGCTGCCTCTGCTCCTTTGCTCAGAAGGTCTAATGTGTGGTCAGTGGTCGGCAAACTACGGCTCGTGAGCCACAGGTGGCTCTTAGGCCCCTTGAGTGTGGCTCTTTCACAAAATACCACGGCCTGGACGAGTGTATTTTGAAGAATTGGCATTAGAAGAAGTTGAAGTGTAAAAAATGTGGATCTCCAAAGCAATTTCAATCGTTGCACTGTTGATGTTTGGCTCTGTGGGCCAATGAGTTTTTTCAGACCACGGTCTTAGGCGATGATACTGGTTCCATCAAGACAGAGAGAGTCCTGCCTCTTACAACTATTCTTCTTTCTGGGTGGCTTCTTCACCGAAATGATGAGCGTGGTCTCTCTTGAGTAGCAACCATCACCATTCACTGGGTGAAGTAATACAATCCCTGTGGCCACGTTATTTCCTTCTCTTCCCCCCTTTCTATTTGTATTATTTTTGAGATCCAGCCCCTCATCAGCAGAGGAAGCCCCCGGATTCTGCAGCCACAGGGTTGAGGGGCCACGGCGTGCTCCTGTCAGGTGCCTCCTATTGGGTGAGGGCAGGGCTGCCAGTGGGAGCTCACCCCCAGGACGGCCTGATGGGAGAGAAGGCGCAGACCCCATGTTCCCAGGGTGAGGACCGTGCACTCAGCAGAAGGGGATGGGGATGTAGGCACAGGGTCCCCCTGATGCCCATATCACCCCAAGCAGTTTCCTTTCCTGCTGTGATTATCACAAACCTGGGGCGCAGAGCTGATGGGACATCCTCTGAGGTCACGACGCTGTGGAGTCGGTTCTGAGAGAGAAACCAGACTGTCCGGGTTCGAAGCCACCCTCGGAGCTGGCTGAACCCGCCACGTATTGACAGGCTCGGGCTGATGGCCGCTGAGTGTGCTGCCCTGGAATGTCCACCTTCGGCCCAGCCCGCTCTCCCGAGACACAAACAGTGAGTCAATCCTTCTTCCCAGAGAGCCTTTAACAGCCCCTCCCGGCAGCCCTCCCCTCCGAGGCCAGACACGCTCATTTCTGCACCGACCCGGCCGCCAGCCGCTCCGTCATCCTCGCCCTGCGCCCTGGACGGGGTTCCCGTGTGTGTAAACCCCCCTTTCAACCAGGCTGCTCCAGCCCTACGTGTCTGCAGGGCGCAGGTGGAGACAGGGATAGCCCCTCACCGGCCTGGCCATGAACTTGTGTTCCTCTAACCGGGTCAGACCGCATCGCTGGCAGACGACGGAGGAGACAGCCCATATTGAACGCCGGCCCCACATCACCTGAGGTTTCGTGTGTGTGTGTGTGTGTGTGTGTGTGTGTGTGTGTGTGTGTTTTGCTTTAACTTGAATTGATGGAAAATCACTCTCCCCGGATCCACTCCTCTGCTGAATAATTTAAGGAGATCGCTTTTGTCAAGCTAAGTACAGCACAATCCATAGTCTTATTAAACACCAGGTTATTAGATTTAGGTGCTGTTTTGGCCTGGACTGATTTGTTTTATTTGGCTCCCCTTTAATTTGACAAATGTAGCAGAGCAGGAGAAAAAGACCTATTCCCCAGTCTACTTTTTATTTAAGGTATAAAGAAACAAAGGTTTTTTTTTTGTTTTTTTTTCCTTTATGGCTGAATATTCCCCAGATACATCTGTTTATCCTTCCCCCAAAACAAAGCAAAACAAAATGATGTTTCCTATGCCTGCTCATTTTAATAGGATCATTCTGCAACTCTTCTTATTTTATTTGTGTTGTTGCTATTGAAATGCATGAAGAAGCCAAAATAGTGAAGAGAAACCTGTCTGTCCCTTGTTGTCAAACATAGATGTTTCGCATCTATGCATCTACTCATTCTTTTTTTTAAAATATATTTTTATTGATTTCAGAGAGGGAAGAAGGGGGAGAGAGAGATAGAAACATCAATGATGAGAGAGAATCATGGATCGGCTGCCTCCTGCCTGCCCTCTACTGGGGATGGAGCCCACAACCCAGGCAGGTGCCCTGACCAAGAATCCAACTGTGACCTCCTGGTTCATAGGTTCATGCTCAACCATTGAGCCACACTGCCTGGACTAGAGTGTAGGATTTCTGATGACTAGAGCTTGATGGCTCTGCTAAAAAAAAAAAAAAATGTAGAGCCGAAACCGGTTTGGCTCAGTGGATAGAGCATCGGCCTGCAGACTGAAAGGTCCCGAGTTCGATTCTGGTGAAGGGCATGTACCTTGGTTGCGGGCACATCCCCAGGAGGAGGCGTGCAGGAGGCGGCTGATGGATGTCTCTCTCATCGATGTTCCTTCCTCTCTGTGAAAAATCAATAAATATATATTTTAAAATAAATAAATAAATAAACGTAGGGATGACTCTGACCTTTAAAATAACAAATACGTTGGCATTTGCTTCCTGTCGTTAGCAACTTAGCGTGTAGTCAGGCCTCCTCCTCCAGGAAGCAGAGCCGCGTCTGGGCTTGCGTTGAGCTGCTGCCTCTGGTCTGGCTGCTCGTCCATCCTCTACCCGGACGGCCTGTTTGGAGAGCTGGCAAAACAGGTCCCCTTCGCGGGAGCATTCTATCCTGAGCACACAGAGGCGATGGCGCAATTCATCTCGCCCCCGCGCCTCACTCCGTGGCGGGTGCCATTTCTGAGTCTGGCGCAGGCTTTTGCAGGCCGTACATATTTCATTTTTAAATTTGTTATTGATTTTCTTTGATAGTAAATAACTCCGTGAATGCTGAGGTGGGGAATCTGTGGCGAAAATTATGACGCGTCTCCTCCTCTCTCTGGCCCCGGGTTGTTGTCTGATTTGATCTGATGGATGTGGAGCAGTGGGCCTACCTGGAGAAAATGGATTTGGGGATTTTAATTTATCGGGTGGAGTTAATTAATCGGCCAATTAAAAATAAAAGGGCCATTAGTACCGAGCACATTCGCTGTGATGATGAACACGCCGTTGGAGAAGGGGTCTGGATCCCGCGATGAAATTCTTCCACATCTGAGCAAAGGGGCTCAGGTGAAGCATGGTTCTCCACCTTCCTCATGCCGTGACCCTGTAATACAGTTAGTTCCTCATGCTGTGGGGACCCCAACCATAAGATTATTTCCATTTCTACTTCATAACTGTCATTTTCCTACTAGTAATGAATCATAATGTAAATATCCGTGTTTTCCCATGGTCTTAGGCGACTCTGCTAGCAGTTTTCCACCTGTGGGTCACCACAGGTTGAGAACTGCTGCCGTAGAGGCTGAGACCATGGGAAAACACAGATATTTACATTATGATTCATAACAGTAGAAAAATCACAGTTATGACATAGCGACGGAAATAATTTTATGGCCGAAACCGGGTTGGCTCAGTAGATACCTTAGAGCATCAGCCTGCGGACTGAAAAGTCCCAGGTTTGATTCCGGTCAAGGGCATGTACCTTGGTTGCAGGCACATCCCCAGTGGGGGGTGTGCAGGAGGCGGCTGATCGATGTTTCTAACTCTCTATCCCTCTCCCTTCCTCTCTGTAAAAAATCAATAAAATATATTTTTAAAAAAGAAAAGGATTTTATGGTTGAGGTCACCACAGCATGAGGAGCTGTGTTAACAGGCCGCGGCATGAGGAAGGCGGAAAACCGCTGCCGTAGAGGAAGGGGGGGGCCATCAGGAGTGACTGCCTGCCACTGGTTTCCTCCGGTGCTGAGGCAACACAAGCAAGACAGGAGGCTGAGGACGGCCAGTCTCTCAGGCACCATCCTCCACCGGCCCTTCTCTCGCTCTGCGTCAGCCCAGCCATTCCATGGCCATGCTTTTCCTCCATCCAAAGTGAGACCATCGCCCAAACCGGTGTGGCTCAGCGAATACAGCATCGGCCTGCAGACTAAAGGGTCCCAGGTTCGATTCCGGTCAAGGGCATGTACCTTGGTTGCGGGCACATCCCCAGTAGGGGGCGTGCAGGAGGCGGCTGATCGATGTTTCTCTTTCATCGATGTTTCTAACTCTCTATCCCTCTCTCTTCCTCCCTGTAAAAAATCAATAACATATATTTAAAAAGAAAAAAAAAGTGAGACCATCATTTCAGAGTGCAGAGAGGGCGCGGCACAGGGGTGGTTGGGTTGAGCTTGGGGACTTCCCTAGGAATTGGTGTGTTACTATCACAGGTCCCCATCGCCACCCTGCTGTCCCCTACAGACCGGGAAGGCCTCTGGTGGAGAGACGCAGATACGATCAGCTTTCCTCGCCCACCTGATCACTGAGCATACAGGGCTTGGTCCCCCCTTCCCCTCCCTACGTTCCCCGTGGAGGAGTGGCTGGTGAGCACCCGCTAGGACTCTTGGTGCTCCTGTGAAGGTTGGTTTCAGAGCGATCCATGCCATCCACCTGCCCACGGTCCCAGCGCCAAGATGACTGGCAAACTCTTAGAAAAGAAAAGAATCAGAGATGCCCTTTCTCTTCTGGTCCCTCCCACCGTGCCCCATGGCTGCTGGGCAGACCACAGTAGGTGGTGGCAACTCCTCCTAGAGTCCCCCGCTGCCTGAGGTCTATCTGGCCCACGCGGGACCTCCCTCATTCCCCCTGGCTTCCTGGACATTGCAGCACATGCGCACACCAAGCGGTTTTATGGCCCCGGAGAACCGGAGCGATGGCTTTCGGTGCCTACATGGTGCTTATTCTGACCCAGAGGAGCTGTTAGCGTGGTCTGGGTTGAGAAGAACTGGGGGTGGGGTTGACCTGTCAGTCACGGGAATCATCTCGGAATTTTCTCTGGGGTCAGAGGCTGGCTAAGGCTGCAAAGCCAGGATAGGTCATTGGAGGGCAGGGCACTCCCAGAATGGGGGACCGTTTTCTGCTGGACCCCTGGTATTTTTACTGGGTTAGAGGAATGCATCCCAGCATCCTTCACCCGAGGTCCTCGCAGTCAGGTGTACGGGAGGGTTTAGGACGGGTCAGAGCAGGGATGGATCAGCACGGACCTCCCGGGAGCCCTCAATCTGTTAGGGGCAGAGAGGAAATACCTTCAGTTTCCAGCCATCGTGTGTTCGCTCCTGCCGTTCTAGCACAAAGCGTCCATTGGCAGAATGTAAATAGAGAGTCAGACTGGGTTCCTGTGAATCTCTGTTTACAAAACCGGCAGAGGACCAGATCTGCTCCCCTGTAGTTTCCGGATCCCCATCTTAACCTTTAGCAATGTGGTACCCGCCCGTATGAATGTAGAGGACTCCTTCCAGGGGTGAGGGCTCTGGTGTGTGCCAATATGCTCGGTTCAGCAGAAAAACAGAGAAATGTTCACACTAAGTTGAATGAAATGGACCCAAGGTCATCACGATGATGTAGGGCGGTTTTACCACAAAATGAATGTTGTCACCTCTCTGACACATTTCAGAGAGGATTTTGGAGCAATACATATCCTTTGTTGTTGTTAATCCTCACCCCAGGATATTTTTCCATTGATTTTCAGAGAGAGTGGAAGGGAGGGGAGAGACAGAGAGAAACATCAACCAGAAAGAGACACATCCATGCGTTGCCTCCCACACAGGCCCCGGCCAGGGCAGGGCATTGAGCCTGGAACCCAGGACCAATTGCCCTTGACTGGAATCAAACCAGGACCCTTCAGTCTGCAGGCCGACACTCTATCCACTAAGCCAAGCTGGCCGGGGTGATATATATTCTTTTGTTGACGTGTGTGAAATGGCCATGTTTGCATGGAGACATCCCATGAGACAAAGAGGAAAATGCGTGGTCTAAAGGGGACAAAGTCTGTCCAGGGAAACAGAGGAGTGACCTTAGCTGTTGAATTTAACCATGATGTTGACACCCTCTTCTAGGGGCCAGGATGATCCGGGAAGATCACATGACCCATAGACCTCACGTGATAGGGAGTGCCGGGGACGGGTGGTGGAAACTCTTTCAGAGCTTCCAGAAGTTCTTTTTAAGATTTCCGACTGGCCGCCTCTGTTTTAGGGTTCAAGGGAAAGAATTTGTGTGGTTGTTTTGCGAGTCAGTGACCAGCATACGTTTTACCTGCGGACTACCTCCACCCCATTTGGCTGGGAGGACGTAACCCGCCTCTTCTTCTCTGGTTTCTTCTCCTGGAACCAGAGCGTTCTCCTTGCCCGGTCAATTGAAACTTTTAAAAAATGGAACTTCTACAAATGGCGACGGATACATAGATATGAGCTACTTAGGCTCTCTCTACAGAGCATCGCCATGGGGCATGTCTCCTGGGCTTTGCCCGCATGATGGACTCCGAGAAGCAATCAGATGATAAAGGGCGATATTTGCTCTCAACCTATACACAGGGTTGAGTCAAGCGATCCGAGACTATTAGAGCTAGGAGAAATGTAAAGGTCATCTCTAGGTCAAACACTTCCATTTTCTTAGAAGGGCCTTTTTCCCAGAGAATGGACTTTTACTTCTATTCCTCATATTCCTCATTTTTTTCTTCAATGCATTACCACATTACCTAATGTAACTATTTAGCAATGTGTGTGTGTGTGATTGGTTTTGCTGTTTTATTAAATGTCCTTGTCTCTCATAAAACAGCAAGAATGGCTACAAGTACATACATAGATTTATATGTAAATGTTGATTGAAAAAATTATAAATGAATGACTATCTGGAATGTGATTTCATTTAAATGTACAACGTTAAATTTTTTTGGTGTCCAATGAAATGGAAAGGTGATGATGTAAGATATGAAAGAATTTGTGAATGGATAATATCAATGCAATATAACATAGTGACCTAAATATTGTTATTTGGCCTTTGATTTTTATTCCTTGTTTAAATCTGAAAGCGTTAAACTTAGACATAAAAACTTAAAGTTGAGTAGGGTCATTGTTTTTCGCTTTAAGTTGGAGTAATTAGTACCAGAAAGAAATGAAAGGTGATTAAAAGTTAAAAATATATCAGGAAATAATTAAAATGTCATTACTTACTAGTTTTACAGTTAAAATCCACATATTTCTAAAAGTATTTGAAGTCTCACAGGAAAAATATTTCCACTAAGGTTAAAAGTTACCAAAGGGTTCTATGGTTATAGAGTCATTTTATCAAATGTGACCTCGCTGAGTTTATTCTGTACTTTTTTGAGATTATGAGTTTCATGAGCCTCCTACTAGATTTGTCGTTGGAAGTAAAGGCCAAGCAAACACTTTATCTGGGGTCCATTTATCATTGGAAAGTATAAATGTCAAAGTGAATTAGAGGAAATTAGGAGGTATTGCCACAGGAAAATATGTCCATATTTGAAATATCACACTTCCAGAAATTGATGTCCTGCACTATATTAATTTGACTTCTAGTGATATTAGGGAAAATAATGTTTCCTAATGAACACATTATACATCTGTAATATCTATATATATAAAAGGCTAAGCAACCAGCCAACCATCCCACCAATAGATATGATGCACAATGACCCTCAGGGGCAGACGCTCAATGCAGGAGCTGCTGAACTGTGGTGACTTGGCAGTGGTGGTTCTTGGGTGACACACCCCAAAACCGGAGAGGAGGAAGCCTGATTCAAGGTGCATCACCTGAGAACTGCCCTCTCACAATCTGGGACCCCTCAGGGGATATCAGAGAGCTGGTTTCGGCCCGATCCCCACAGGCCAGGCTGAGGGACCCAACCTGCTGGAGAAACCTCGCTCACTCTGCAGACACCCTTCGAGCTGCAGCACTGCCCCAGGAGTGGCCAGCCAGGGAGAGACTGTGAGAGATTAGCTCCAGGGCATGTCCAGCCTGTCTTGCCCAGTCCCCTCCTAATTAATATCCTTTCAACGTGCATGAATCCATGCACCAGGGCACTAGTACTACACAGTGCTCTAATACGGTGGTCGGCAAACTCATTAGTCAACAGAACAGCAAACTGTGGCTCTCGAGCTGCATGTGGCTCACAAGCCGTGGTTTGCCAACCACTGCTCTCATATAATGAGTTGTATTTTAGGAAAAGTGATTTCTTTATTTTTCATAAATGAAAGGGGTATTTTTATCTTATTTATTTTCGTTTATTCAATTTATTGGGGTGACATTGGTTAATAGGTTTAATGTTTTCTAATGAGCATATTCTCAACAACATTGATAAAAACACTATTGATGTTGTTTTCATTTATATTGATAGAAATATTAAAAAAACCAAGAAATGTATAAAATCACTGTACATATACATTGAGTGGCCAGATTATTATGACCTCTGAATGCATAATAATCTGGCCACCCAATATATATATAAGGCCCAGTGTATGAATTTGTGCATGAGTGGGGTCTTATATAATAAAAGGTTAATAAGAAAATTGTCCCCTCGACCAGGAGTTTGACCAGCAGGCAGGCCAGCCAATTGCCCATGTCCTCTCCCCCTGGCCAGGCTGGCCTGACCCCACCCATGAACAAATTCATGCACCAACCCTCTAATATATATACACACATACACACTGAGTGACCAGATTATTATGCATTCAGAGATCATAATAATCTGGCCACTCAGTATATATATATGAGCAATATTTCATCTCATTTCTAATGGTGTAAGATCAAAAATAAAAACCAACAACAAAATCGCAGTAGTTACTTGATTATGCTTTTAATTTTCTTTAACATTTCCAAAACACTGGACTTAAAATTATACTAACAAAAGTTTTAATCCACATGGAATACATTCAATATAAATATAACTTCATTCCAATTCATTAACTGCTACAGCAAATTTGGTGGCAAATGAAATGTATAGCTGAGGTGTGAGCCAAAATTAGGAAACTGTGCCAAATATACACATATGTAAAACACAGAGCCTTAATTGCTTTATTTTGGGGAATGACATTTTAATGTTACATAAAAACACAACAATTAATGAATATTTTACAATACGCATGTTGGTATATTTGTCATTTCATGGCAGTTCTGTTTCTTTCAGATTCTGGGCATTCTGACTGGAAAGCAGACCTTCTTTCCTGCTGAGTTTATGAGAAACTTCGACTTCAGGAAGTGGAAATGAGGTTGCTATGGAAACTGGTAATTCTGCTGCCACTCCTCAGGGCTTGCGCAGGTAGCATGTTCTATTGCTATAAAATTTGATTGATAATCTATTGGCGTTTCATTTTTTTTTTCTACAAGTGGCACCGTTGTCAAATGTGTGACACATTAGTTAAATGACTAGTGATAAAACTGTGAAGTGAAGCTCTGTGGCTAATCCAGGGAGTTTGATCCGTTAATCATGGATGAAGTGCTATTTTTTAAAACAGAACTAAGATTATATTAATTATAAATGGTCAAATGTCACATTGTTATAGAAAAGAATATGGTTAAATGATTTTGTCATCAATGAGCAATGAAGAGTAGCTCCTTTTCATTTCCTTTATACTGAATTCTTTCAGAAGTTAAATTATATATATATTTAGAATTTGGTATGGTCGAAAGAGCTATGTTTGTATAGAAGAAACAGTGACGTAGACTGTTATATCGGACCTAAATTAACTTTTGAAATTTTTCCTTTCCATTTCAAGGATACGTTGATTTGTCCAAGCTAAATAGAACCATGTCTGTGTATCCGTTAGCCTTTGCTTTGTAACAAATCACCCCAAATCTGCATGGATAAAAAGAACCAATAACCAATTTAGTTTACAAGTCTGCAAAGTGGCAATTTAAAATGGGCTCCAGGGGGCTGCGCTTTTGGATTTGCTGGGGGGCATTGCCTCTGCGGTCAGCGACTGGGTCATCAAGGAGCCCGGCTGGCCTGGGACATTCTCAGCTGAGACCCCTGTGCTGCCCCCATAGCCCTGGTCCCAGCATCCCCCATCCTTTGTAAGTGTGTGTTCCCTCACATGGTGATGCTTGGGGCTCCGACCGAAAGCAGACGTGTGCAAGGTCTCCTGATGTCAAGCCTTGTGACGGAGGCCGTGTAGCTGCTGCTCCTTCTCTAGGACCTAGTGAAAGGCACAGGGCCGGGCCGGCATCAGGGATCGGGACATAGGGCCCATCCCTCGACAGAGACTGCAAAGCAGCACTGTGGAGGGGGCGTGGGAACAGAAGGGGGTGGCAGGTCCGCCTTGGTCACGAACCAGTCTGTGAGAATCAAAGCTTTCTGTTCGCAGTTGTCTCACCGGTGGGAGCTGTCACCAAGGTGGGCATGACTGGGTCCTCTGCAGGTCAGAACAGCCCTCCTCCTCTCAGGCCAGCTGCCACCAGCTGGGCCCTGGGCACTTCCCACCAGCTGGCACCTCCCACCAGCCGGGCTCTGGACACTTCCCACCAGCTGGCACCTGGGTCCTTCCCATCAGCTGGGCGCTGGGCCCTATTGATTTCCATCCTGTGTAATAAAACCCTAATATGCAAATTGACCGAACGGCAGAACAACCAGCAGGACAACTGGTCGCTACGATGTACACTGACCAGCAGGGGGCAGACACTCAGTGCAGGAGCTGCCCTTAGCGGTCAGTGCATTCCCACAGGGAGAGGGCCACTCAGCTAGAAGCCAGGGATATGGCTGCCGAGCGCAGCAGTGTGGGAGCAGCAAGCTGAGCGGTAAGGAGCGGTGCACAGGTGGGCAGTAAGGAGTGAGGGGTCCTGGATTGTGAGAAGAGTATCCCTTGGCAGTCAGACCTCCCCCAAGCGCTCCTGGACTGCAAGAGGGTGCAGGCCAGGCTGAGGGACACCGCCTTCCCCACCCCCCACCAGTGCACAAATTTTGTGCACTGGGCCTCTAGTATATTCATAACAGGATAGTAATATTTTGGGAGAAACCCAGGAGCAATCACTTACCAGGAACCCAGTCATTGTAAAAGCCAAGCTACTGAATGGCATTTCCAAGAAGTGGAAAGATATACTGATCTTAAAAGCTATGGAAATGCTAAAATATGCAGAAATCAACCATTGGAATCCGAAAACCTTATAAATAAAGATATTTTCTCCTACCGAGAACCCAGTGGCCAGAAGGGCCACAGTCCTGTTTATCCAAAGTTATTATGTCACCTCCAACTCTGCAGCAAAGAATCGAAGTCACAGAATAATGGCCCTTTTTTTGTTAATTGATTTAGAAAGAGAGAGAGTAGCAAATTGTCCACGTGTGAATGAGAATTCTGTTCCTACACTCGGGTTTCAGCGTCTGTAAAAATTTAGCGCGTTGCCCTTTCACTATGTCTAGTGAATCAGCAGAGTATCTCTAAAAGACCTTTTGTGTCTAATTAAAATAGACGACTGTTCTCAGAACGCATATCAGACCTGAGACGTTCTCCAGTTCTTTTGTTAATTTTTATTTTTATTTAAGTCCAATGTGGTTCGACATGTCCTTTTGCATTATTCTAAAGAGAAAAAAAAATAATCGTATATCCGTGGTGTATAGTTCCCTGGTGAATGTATAGGTTGGGTCCTTTTTCCAAAGCCACGGCTATTTGAATGAGATCTTAGCTGCACGCTGTCCCGAGGTGAGAAAACCAGCAACACACACAAAGCGAATCCCTTTACATCTGTGTGTTGACTTAGAGACTTCCTGGCTGGCTCCCTCCTTGCAGTTATACGTTCCTTTATCAAATTGCATTAATTATATTCTCCAGTGATAAAGTCCTCTTTCTCTGCAAATGTATATCTTGGATTTCCCCAAACGTACATTTTACTCATTCTGAAAGGCCAAGTCTTTTCGTTACGGTGCTTTTGTTCTTCCTGTTTTCCCTGCTCTAGTCTTCAAAATGTTGACATTTTCAATCTGCCCACACCCTCAATGACCACTTCCAATTTTACCCCCAACCGCACCTCCTGTTTGATTTTTTAAAGGAAGGTACAACTTCTCTGACGCTTTTATTCTAGACACTGGCCTTGGAGCCTTGACTCAGAATCCTTAATCATCCGGGCATCTGATTCTGGGACATTTTTCAAATGATCAGTATTTAAAAGCCTTATTATTTTATTTTGGTATTTTTAGACTCTTGGGAGAAAACCAGGGCCCATTTCACGAAGAAGCGTTATTGTTAATGATATACTTTTTAGTGAGTTCATGAATGTGTGTGTGATAGGCTGTCATGTCCTCCCTTCCCCCCCCAAAAAAAAATAGCCAGCTCCTAAACTCTGGGACCCGTGAATTGTAGCTTAAACAGCCACACGGAGTGGACAGAGGTGATGAAGCTAGAGGCGGTGGGCTGGGTCGGTTGCCCGGGGTTTCTGGCTGCGAACTCCACAGAGGGAGGCGGGCAGAGGTCCTGTGAATCCAGGCATCGAGGGACATGGGGGGGTCAGGCTGCTGACCCTCATGTGGAGGAAGGGATCCTGAGCTGGGAGTGGGGGGAAGGAGGCGGAAGCCAGATGGTGGACCTGGAGGGGGGCAGCCCTGGGGAGAGCAAAGTGGCCCCTGGGAAACCCCTTTTGGACTTGGGACCCATTGAATTGTGGGAAAATGCACGCGTGTTGTTTTAAGCCACGGGGTTGTGGTCATTTTCACAGAAGCCCTAGGGACGAACACATTGAGTTTCCTCCTTGCTGGAGCATACACCGGGAGAGGGGTGGTGTGTTTCTCCTGGCACGGGGCGGGAATTCTGGACACCTGTTGGATGAATGAGTGAGTGAATGAATGAATGAGTCTCCATGTTGTTGGTCTTCATTGGATTCTTGTCAGCAAAAACAGAATCAGTCTTTAAGTTCTTCTGAGGAGGAATGGGTCTGCCTGCCCTGTGCCACTGCCCCAGGTTATGAGGTGATGGTTTCAGAGAGGGGACTGTGGGGATATTTAAAAACTTCCATCGAGGCCCCTTTGAATGGGAACTCCATGAGGACAGGGATTTCCTGCTTCGGGATTTGCCAGCAGAAGGGCTGTACACGTTTATCAAATACATGAAAGAGAGCGTTCCCTCCGTTCCGCAGGTGAGGTTCAGGACCTCGGCCAGGCACCCAGCTAGATGTCTACCTGCACCCACCTGGGACCTCGGTCCCCTCCCTCTTCCTCTCACAGCCTCAGCCCAGAAGCCGGTAGGAGACAGAGAGCCCTGGCCGTGGGCGTCGGTTCCTCGGGTGTCGTCCCATGTGCATGGAGGTCGCAGGTTCGATTCCCGGTCAGGGCACAGGCCCGGACTGCAGGCTCAGTCCCCAGTGGGGTGTGTGCAGGAGGCAGCTGATCCATATTTCTCTCTCACATTGATGTTTCTCTCTCTCTTCCTTACCCTTCCTCTCTTTCTCTCTCTCTGAGAAAAATCAACATAAACGTCTTTAAAAGAATAATTGCAACAGAGAAATAAATCCGAGTGGCCGCTTGAGTAGCAGAGTAGGGAGCAGGCGGCATCGGCTGTGCTGTGGGCAGCCCTCTGTCCCTTTGGCTTCTGGGAAGAATCTTCCATGGGATTGGGGAGTCCCTCTCCATCAGGCTTGGTGGCTCCCGGGGGTGGACCGACCTCACAGGTCAGCCAGCTGACAGGTGACGCCCCTGCACCACCCTGATGGGCTCCAGGTGTGTTCGATCTGGGCAAACACCTGGGACTTGGCTAAAGCAAGAGGACAAAGAGGCACCCCTGTGTGCTGTCCTGGGGAGCGGGAGGCCGTCCCAGGGCCAATGGGGGGAGGCGGCCTGAAGGGGGAATTCACACGGGAGCGAGGGGAGGCACCCTTTCTGACTTGACCTTGGGGAACTCTAAGTGACCCAAGCCCACCGGGCAGCAAGGTCCCCTGGAGGCCAATGTCTGCTGAGACGCTGTCTCTCCTGGTGGCAGAATCCAGTCTTCCACAGCTCAGAACAGTTGTCGATGCACATTTTGGAAGTTGCTGAGGCTGAGTTAAAATAGAAACTGGGATCAGCATCTCCTCCCTGCTGGGCATGGGAAACAGAGTAAAAAGGAGTGAAAAAAAAAAGGCACAGTTTCTGCTGGAAGGGAGACAAAGCATCAGGGGTTTAACGAGGCTCCAGTGGGTGAGAGGAGCCCCAAGGTCCTGAGCCACCCCCAGGCCTGCGGTGGGAAAACACGCAGTGTGAGTGGAGCCAGCAGGGACCTCGGTGGCCAGGGGAGGGGACCTTGCAACTCGAAGACCGTTGTTTATTTCTTTTCGACAGTGCGTGGGGAGAGTTCACGGAGAGATACTGTATTCATAAATACACATGGGCCAGAGGGGCTGGCCCAGGCGTGATGGGGTGAAGCGGGGGCTGAGAGCGTGGGGGGTCTGATCCCGTGGATGTTAGGAGGTTCCCGGGGTGGGGGAGAGGGTAACCCCAGCCTTAATGGTGTGGCGAGCTGTTCAATTTCCCCATCGTGGGCAGAGGCTCAGAATTGTCCAGATGCTGTTCTTTCTTTACATTTTTGACATTTTATGCAAAGTTTGAGACATTAGAGGCAGGTTTCACGTTCAAAGCATTACAAATGTGAGTTTCTGCCCTAGTTGGTTTGCTTCAGTGGATAGAGCACCAGCCTGCAGATGGAAGGGTCCCAGGTTCTGGTCAAGGACACATGCCTGGGTTGTGGGCTCGAATCCCAGTAGGCGTGTGCAGGAGGCAGCCGATCAATGATTCTCTCTCATCATTGATGTTTCTCTCACTCTCTCTCCCCCTTCCTCTCATAAATCATTTAAATGTGAGTTTCTAAACATTAACTAAGCACTTGTCTAATGAGGTAAAATGATTGAGAGCTAAATCACATGCTCTCCGTGTTATGGCGTGTGCTGTGCATGTCAGGAGGTGTCTAGGCCCAGAGATGGCAGGAGTTCAAACCCAGGGCTTCATGGACGTTCTGCCTAAGGGCGTCCTGCAGGTCACTGGCTGGTGTACAGACTCAGACATAGTAAGAGACGATGCACATCACTCCTTATGATGGGTTTTACTTCGGTGACATTCTGTATTCATAGGAATTCCTGCCTAACGCCTTCCCCTTTAACTTTACTATTTTAACAAAACCCTATGTTTTTGAAAATATGTTTAAATATGTTTGTCTTATTAGTTGGTTTTTTAAAAATACATTTTATTGATTTTTTTTTCCAGAGAAGAAGGGAGAGGGATAGAGAGCTAGAAACATTGATGAGAGAGAGACATCGATCAGCCGCCTCCTGCATGCCCCCTACTAGGGAGGTGCCCGCAACCAAGGTACATGCCCTTGACCAGAATGGAACCTGGGACCTTTTAGTCCACAGGCCGACGCTGTATCCACTGAGCCAAACCGGTTTTGGCTAGTTGTTTTTTTTTTTTAGAGTGAGGACAGTTGAGAGGAAAGGGAGAGAGAAATAGACACGTGGATGAGAGCTAAACACCCATCGACTGCCTCCTGCCCGCCCCCTCCTGGGGGTCGAGCCTGAAACCAGGCCCCGTGTCCTGACCAGGAATGGAATCGGTGACTTTTGGGTGCTTGGGCGGATGCTGGACCATGGAGCCACACCGGGCTGGCTAAACGGCAGCGTTTTAAACAGCCCTCCCGGCCCCTGCATTTTGTGAGTGCATTTTTAGCGCATTTGTTCTGGCCCGGGCTGAGCCCCTTTCTATGAATCCATAAAACTAAGGACTGCACGCTGAGGTCAGTCCCGAAGTCCTGGCGATTAGGGATGCGACTCAGCTTTTCCCAGATAAACCGACTCCTTCAAGGCAGTGGCCAGGGACCGAGCGCCTCCTTGCGCTGGAGCAGCCTCCAGGCCTCCGTGGGCCATCTGGCTGGGCGGGGCCTCATCGGGGTTCTGGGAGACGGTGTCCCCACCTCGTTGATGACTCTCGGGAATACAGGGAGACCAGACCTCGGAAGAAGACTTTCCTGAACCGTTTGATTGTCACGTCGATGGACAGAAGCCCTGTCCTTCCTTCCGGAATGTCTCCCAAAGTCATGGATTCTTCAGACGCGAATGAGGTCACTTTGGGCGCGTATACCAACCAAGAAAAAATAAATGCAACCTGTTAGTCCTCACGTTGACTCAGCTGGCCACTTCGCAAACGGTCCAGCCGAAAAGGGATTCTGGCACCACCCTGCCTCCTCCCTCCTGAGGACTGGGGTGCGGGGGCATGGACGGTCGGCAGGCCCGCGTGGATGTCCCCCCTCAAGCACAGCCTTGTCCTGATGGAGCCCCGGAGTAAATGAACTCCCCGAGAGAGAAAGCCACAAGCACGGGCCGCTTTCCTGAAAAGGAGGTGATGGATCACACAGCCGACCTTGCAGACCGGCGCCCTCATCACGCCGCTCTGCCGAGGATCCCAGGGGCACGTAACGGATGGCCCCCCGGGACAGGAGGGTGGGTATTGAACGGGCGCCAATGCAGCCGCCCTCAGCCGCCAGCCTCCTTCAGATGGATTGTGGGCATCGCGGTGCCCGTAGGTCTGTGTAAGCCAATGACACCCCCCCACCCCCCCGACCGTGTCTAATGGTTCAGAAACGCTGAGCACGCTCTTTCCGCGCACCACCTCCCCAGTAGGTGGGTCCAGGATCCTCAGCGCCTCCTCCAGTCATCGGCCCTGAAACCCCAAATGACATTGTGTGTGGGGCGGATAACAACGTGGGGACCGTGTTCCGCTGTGTCAGCATCCGGAGGTGCTGTGTGTGTGTGTGTGTGTGTGTGTGTGTGTGTGTGTGCAGATGAGGTGTTCCTGAGGACACGGGCTGCGGCGAGCTCATATTGTAGTTTAGGTTGTATTTGATCTCAAGGTGTATCCGTTCATTTCCAGCCTCGGGGTTATCGGTCAACTCAACCCCCATTCCCTGCCCCCAAGACTCTTCTAGAAGCTTCCTCGGTGTCCCCTGTTCCGAGACATCCTCTGTGTCCCTCCCAGACTCCCACGCAGACCAGCCTTCGCGAAGACACCGATGTTGTCGTTGTCCCGCGACAGACCACGGCTCCTGGGACGCTGTTCAAACCGTCTAATCAAGCATCCGAATTCAATTTCCTTCTGCAAACATGGAGAGCTCGCCCGTTAATTCAATCCAAGCTGCGTCCTGAGCCACGTCTTCCTCCCTCTTCCCTCCCGGGTCCTTCATCACAGCCTGGCCTCCTAGCCAGACCCCCGCACGTACGTCTCTGTTCGTACAAACGTCTGCACCTGTCCCAGGTCCGGGTTCTCCTCCTGAACCCAACCCAACCTTCCTCAGCCGCGTCACATGGACCTCCCCTCTCAGCACCCCTCCAGGCTTCGGATCGGTCCCTTCTCCTCGGTTCTCCTCCACACAGATTATTTCATCATTCCTGTATCTGTGCTTAAGAAGAGGATCCTTGCCGAAACCGGTGTGGCTCAGTGGATAGAACATTGACCTGCTGACTCAAGAGTCCCGGGTTCGATTCCGGTCAAGGGCATGTACCTAGGTGGCGGGCACATCCTCAGTAGGGGGCGTGCAGGAGGCAGCTGATGGATGTTTCTCCCTCATCGATGTTTCTAACTCTCTATCCCTCTCCCTTCCTCTCTATAAAAAATCAATAATATATATATATTTTTAAAAGAGGACCCTTTTCTCAAACATATTCTCATTCTGAGGACCAGAGGTTATTTATTTTTGTTGAAAATAAGTGAGCCCTGGCCAGTGCGTTCGATGGTGAGAGTGACAATGGGTCTTGGGTCCCATTCCCGGTCCAGGGCACGTATCTGGGTTGTTGGCTCGATCCCTGGCCGTGGTCTGGGCAAGTGCGGGAGGCCCCTGATTGCTGTGTTCTTATCACATTGTTGTGTCTCCTCTCTCTCTGTCCCCCTCTTCCCTTCCACTCTCTCTGGACTTCAGGGGAAAAGGTATTCTTGGCTGAGCATTCACAAATACATACATAAGCTTACAGTCAGTGCTCAGTTCTAAAGGGGAAATGAAAACTGACCTTTTGAGTTTAATGAGTTACACCCCAAGCCTTGTGCTTCCTTCCTGCCTTGCGTCCTTGGTGCTGGAGGGGAGCTGGAGGGCTGAGCCCCTCCCTGTGCAGCTGGAGAAGTGGAAGGGTAAAGGGGCAAGGACCCGGGAGTCCCCGGGACTGGGACGCGGCCGAGGTTACAATGAGATGCCAAAGCTCGGGTGGAACCCTCTGGTGTTTATGAAGATGGCGCCGCTGGGCCCCGATTAGATGTGGGAGCAGGTGGCTTTTTCAAGTCTGCTGGCCCGAAACTGGTGTGGCTCAGTGGATAGAGTGTCGGCTTGCGGACTGAAAGGTCCCAGGTTCCATTCCAGTCAAGGGCATGAATCCTGGTTGCGGGCACATCCCCAGTAAGAGTTGTGCAGGTGTTTTTAATATATTTTATTGATTTTTCACAGTGATTATTGATCGGTGGCCTCCTGCTTGTCCCCCTACTGGGGATCAAGCCTGCAACCAGGGCATGTGCCCTGACCAGGAATCGAACTGTGACCTCCTGGTCATGGCTCAACCCCTCCCATGTCTGTCCTTTAGTTGGTGAGGTCCCCCTGCATTCCTCAGCATCACTCTCGTCACCGGGCAGCAGGGCTGACACCTGTGTCTCAGGGAGGGCTCACATCTGGCTGCTCACTGGTCTAGACAGGCAGGAATGCCATGTGCCGAGCGCAGAGCTGGGGGTCACTGCGAGGGCAGAGCTGAGAGCCATGTGAAGGGAAACAGTTGGCGCGTCAGCCACGGCCAGTGCCAAGCATGCTAGCTGGTGCTCGAGCTGGCAGGCCTGCCTATCCTCGAGATCTGCCGGGAGATGTGTTGTCTTTCTTCGACCTCTGGGCTCCGGGTGGCCATTCTTACTGCTCTGAGTCCAACAGCCATGTTAGAAAGGGTCAGAGGTCAGGTTCCTTCTCAATGATCCTAAGTGAATGACTGGCCTGTAATGACCACAGATCGAACCCCAAATTTAAGTGAGGGAGGAATGATAGACGCCAGGAAGAAAGGAGAGGGGTGTAAAAATGCAGATGAAGTCACCCATAATTTTGTTTCAAAACGTTGACTACAGAATCCATCCATTCCTCCCCATAAGCCAGAGTTTCTCAACCTCAGAGTTCGCACCTGATACTGCATCAGATTGGGGACCAGATCTTTCCGGTGCCTTGTGGAATGTCTAGTAGAATCCCTGGCCTCCACCCACGTGATGCCAGAGACACCCACCCTACGCACAAGGCCTGCGGATCAAAAATGTCTCCAGATTCCTGAAGTCCACGGGGAGCAGGAGCGCCTCCCAGTGGAGAATCCCCCTCTGCATGCTCTATTATATATATATATATATTGTTGATTCTTTACAGAGAAGAAAGGAGGATAGAGAGCTAGAAACATTGATCAGCTGCCTCCTGAACGCCCCCCACTGGGGATGTGCCCGCCACCAAGGCACATGCCCTTGACAGGAATCGAATCTGGGACCTTTCAGTCCGCAGGCCGACGCTCTATCCACTGAGCCACACCGGTTTTGGCCTCTGCATGCTCTTGACTTAAGATCTCCCCCTAGCCCTAGGCAACCTGAAGGTAGGCTCTGCCTTCCAGTAAGACTCGGCCTGCGATGCTACATCATCCACATCTCCTACAGCCCACGTCTTCTGATCCGGGGACCTGCCCTGTGGGCCTTGTCTCCATGGAGATTAATGGCGGCTTCCGGGGCATCTCCCCTCAGACACACCCTGCTTCTGAGCTCTGGGAGCAGTCATGGCCTGAGCTTTCTGCTTCTCTCCTTCCTAACTTGGCACCTGCTTGCTCAGAGGTGCTCAGAAATGGTGCTTTTCACTTCTCTGAACCCGAACTCACTCAGCAGCCTCTGAGGGTCTCCCCAGATGGCAGCATGATGGATGCTGGCCCCTGCAATTACTACTGGTTATACAAACCTAAAAGCCAAGACCGGCTTTAGACGTAAAAACCGTGTGTTAGGAAGGAGAGAGCTCAGACAGAAGGGAAGCCACAATGATGAATCATCTACCATGCCCCCGCCGCTAAGAAGGGCATCATCTCATTTAACCCTGACAGCCAAACTTCACCGTGAAGAGACCGAGATGGGCCTGGCCGGTGTGGCTCAGTGATTGAGTATGAACCAGGAGGTCCAGGTTCAATTCCTCATCAGGGCCCATGCCAGGGTGGCAGGCTCCATCCCCAGTGTGGGGCGTATAGGAGGCAGCCGATTGACTCATGATTCTCTCGCATCATTGAGATTTCTCTCTCTCTCTCATATATATATATATATATATTTTTTTTTTAAGAAACTGAGATGAGGTGTGTGAAGTCGCAGCATGTACTGTAGGCACGCAGATCTCCCAGATGGTCCCACCTGAGCCAACACTCTGTGCCCACCTACAGGGACCCTTTCCACTGGCATCCAGGAATTCCTGTGGGAGGTGGGGACAGCCCGCAGGGACCTGATGTGTGTGTGTGTGTGTGTGTGTGTGTGTGTGTGTGTGTGCGCGTATCTCACCATGTGATCCATGCTTTTGTTGTGTTTTTATATATATATATATTTTATTGGTTTTTCACAGAGAGGAAGGGAGAGGGATAGAGAGCTAGAAACATCGATGAGAGAGGAACATCCATCAGCTGCCTCCTGCATGCCCCCTACTGGGGGGATGTGCCCGCAACCAAGGTCCATGCCCTTGACCGGAATCCAACCTGGGACCCTCCAGTCCCCAGGCCGATGCTCTAGCCACTGAGCCACACCGGTTTTGGCCAATCCATGCTTTTGAAATGAGGACCATCCCCCTCAAAACCCGCACCAGCCGTGTCCCAGAGGGGCCCAGATCACAGTCAGACTTTCCGGGAAGCATCTCGCCTGCACTGGGAGGGAGGCAGGTTTCTCTCTGCAGAAGTGCCAGGAGCCAGGTCTCTTTGCGGATGATTTAGAGGCGGCGGCCTGCAGGCTGCAAGTCTGCCAGCGCCTCGCCCGCCATCCATCATCAGAGGCAACCATCACCGAGGCGCATCGGGAAGATCTGCGGCCGGGGCGGGTCAGGCCAAGGTCTCTCTGCTCACGGGATAGAGAGAGGGCATGGGGCCAGGCCTATGGCACTCAGATTGACTCCGTGCCCTTGTGCGTTTAACCCCCTGCCCTTCCCACCTGGAGGCGGCCTCCCCTCGGGCCTCCTCGCCCGCCGGGCTGTCTCCAGGCAAACCTTCACGGGAGGACACGGCTAAGAATTTCTCTCCCGCCGAAACTGGTTTGGCTTAGTGGATAGAGCGTCAGCCTGCGGACTGAAGGGTCCCAGGTTCGATTCCAGTCAAGGGCATGTATCCTGGTTGCGGGCACATCCCCAGTAGGGAGTGTGCAGGAGGCGGCTGATCGATGTTTCTCTCTCAGCAATGTTTCTGACTCTCTATCCCTCTCCCTTCCTCTCTGTAAGAAATCAATAAAATATAATAAAATTTTTTTTTTAAAAAAAGAACTTCTCTCCCAGAGTTGGACTCCTCACTGTCGTTGTGGGCGGTCCTGCTATGCCATCTTCTCTCTTCTCTGCAGTGGGCACTCGTCACCCCAGTGTGCCCATCACTGCCCATTGCTGCTTCTATTTTGTTTCCTTAATATATTTTTTTATTGATTTCAGAGAGGAAGGGTGGGGGGTAGAGAGAGAGAGGAACATCAATGATGAGAGAGCATCATGGGTTGACTGCCTCCTGCATGCCCCCTACTGGAGATCAAGCCCAGAAACACTGCCTGTGCCCTGCCCTGGAATTGAACAGTGACCTCCTGGTCCATAAATTGCAACACAATCCACTGAACCACACCGGCCGGGTCCTCTCTGCTTTTTCATCCTGAAAGCCAGCCTTTGGGTAAACGCTCTTTGATCACCTGGCCGGCCACGTGGACACCGTGTGCCGGCACCAGCACCAACCACCTTCCCCACCCTGACTAATCTGGGCCCAGGGAGGTGTGAGCGCCTTACAGCAATCTTCCATTTAATCCTCAGAAGCTGCCCCAGGAAACAGGAGTGGAGAATCCCATGTCAGACACAGGACCCCCGCAAAGTGAAGGGAGGATCCTGCCCAGCGTCACCTGGCTGATACATGAGAGCGAGGGAGTCTGAACCCCCATCCCTTCAACTCCAAAACAAGGGGGCTCCATCCCCTCCCGGGCCACCCTGGAGTTTCTATAGAAGCCTCCTTGACGGTGTGAGCGGCTAGATTGCTTTCAGCTGCGTTCTATTAGGCCTTTTACAAAGTGGAAGCACCTGTGGCTTCTCCAAAAACCCGGACCCTGGATGGGAAGGGAAGCAGCTCGGGAAGTCTCCTAGCAACTGGGCCCGCCTTGCCCTCCCGGCCTCCCTGCTCCTCACTCTCTGCCACCAGGGGCATCGCATCCCATCTCAGACTCCAGGGCCTTCATCTGCAAGCTCAGCCTGGGCTTGGCCTGTCTGATTCCCCCGCACTTCAGAGGGTCTGTGATGCTCTGGGCACGGGGCACCCACCCGGGGCTCATGGGACGCCCCAGAGGAAGCGGGGTCAGGGGAAATTCTACCATCGCTGCGGCCTCCCTTTCTGCTCATTCGGGGCTCTCCCTGTGCCACCCAGCAGGCCCCGAACGCTGACAAATCACAGGGTCCTCTGGCCTGTGCCGTCTGGGCCTGGGGCGTCATGCTGGGGCCCACGCATACCTCACTGTCACAAAGGTTCTGTTTTGTCCCCTAAGAGCCCCTGCTGGTGTTCTCCGGCCAGAGGTGGCACTAGCAGGTGCGCATCTCCTCTGACACTGCCGTGAGAGACATCCCCTGAATGTCCCGGATGGGCCTGTGACCCCGGGCAGTGCCCGCCCAGAGACGGAGGAGAATCCTCTCTCAACACACAGACGCAGAGGACAGAGCTTCCAGTTCACCCGTTTCCTGTGCGGGAGGGCGGGGTCCTCCCCAGCGGACCTCATTAGCTGTAACTCAGGAACTTCCCAGGTTCCCAGGCTCACAGAGGGCATAGGAAGGTCACAAAGGGCTTGGGGAAGGTCACAGAGGGCATGGCGAAGGTCACAAGGGACATGGGGAAGGTCACAGAAGGCATAGGAAGGTCACAGGGGGCATAGGAAGGTCACAGAGGGCATAGGAAGGTCACAGAGGGTGTGGGGAAGGTCACGGGGGGTGGAGATGGTCACAGGGAAAAGACCGATGAGGCTGAGGGGGATGGACCACAACAAGGGACTTGGAAATCCTTCACAAACTGGAAGGCATTTCCCTTGTGTGTAAGGATAGTGTAGACATGGAAGGTCTTAGCTGGAAGGGGAGACGCATGGGGGGGAATGGGGGGAGAGGAACAACAATCATGAACATGTGAGCTGAAGATGCCCTGGCTGCTCATGTGACCCTGCGGACAGATGGGACTGGAGAGGCCACCACAGTCACCAAGGCACAGAAGCCAGTCCCAGGTCAGGGATCTGGTTGCCGCGATGCCAGATGGGCGTCGATGTGGGCCTGGGGAGAGAAGCGAGATGCTGAGGCCTCGGGCGTGGAGGCCTCCTCGGCTTCACCGGAGCCTTTCCTCAGGGCAGGAGGGAGAGGACTAGACCTGGGGTCCAGCCAGGAGCCCTTCTTCCGTGTGTGGGAAGAAGCGTTTAGAAAAAGTGGACTCTGAGGAACAGAGAGGTTGAGGCTGTGGGGGCCATGGTGAAGGGGGAATCCACCCGCCATGGTGTGAAGACAGATGGTGGCAGGGAGGGGAGTAGAGGCCTGGTCAGTGGTTGAGGTGCAGAGACCAGCAGGGGGACACTACCACACAGGTCACGGCGAGGAGGAAGGAGCAGCCACAGAGCTGGGGTGCACACTGGAGGGATTTCAGGGGGTGTCCTGTAGCTTTTGAGAGAGTCAGTGAGAACACCAGACTGGGAATTGGAAAAACAGGCTGACAGGCCAGCCTACACCTGCAGCCAATGTTGATGGAGGCCCCCCAATGTCCTAGTGATGGTTTTATTTATTCTTAATAGCATTTCTTTTCTTTCTTTCTTTTTTTTTTAATGTATTTTTATTGATTTTATTGAGAGGAAGGGAGAGGGAGAGAGAGAAACAGCCATGATGAGAATCATGGATCTGCTGCCTCCTAGACGCCCCACAGTGGGAATGGAGCCTGCAACCCAGGCCTGTGCCCTGACCAAGAATCAAACCGTGACCTCCTGGTCCAGGGGCCGACGCTCAACCATGGAGCCACGCCGACCAGGTTCCTAGGGATGGCTTTAGAGGCGCAGGAGACAGCCGTGGCCCGGTTCTGTGAACTTGCCCACATTCATAGCGTGGCAACCTGGGTCTCCAGCTCTGTGTGACACTCACACGCACACCTACCTCCCCGGTGAGGGTTAAACGCCCGCCCGCTGTTTGCTGAATGTCCCAGGAATCAGCACTGCTGCCCCGAAGCCTGTCATTATCATCACGCCGGTTGATTGTCCTTGTCCACTTGTGAGGATTGTGCCTGCCACTCCACCGGGTCCTTGCCTTTGTTTCCCACTGGGCTTTATCTCCGCTGCTCCCGGGTCATAGCCATTGCAGCTGGGGGAAACCCAAACAGGAGCCTCAGCACCCGCAGGCCGCCATCCCCCCTCCGCACCCACTCTCTGACCTTGTCCCCGTGGACGCTGGTGTCCCAAAGCCTTTATCCTCTCTAATTCCCTCCCATCTTCCCAGCTTAAAGGAGCAGGGTGGTTTTCTTTGATAACATCCCTGAAGGTGACCCCATGTTCTCCAGAGCGGCGCACTGGGCCAAACTCCTCCCCCCAAACACTCAGCCAACCACAGGGCGGAAGGCAGAGAGCTGGGAGCTGCTCTCTAGACGGAGGGCAGGTGAGGTGGAGCCGACCTCTCAAATGCGTGGTGATATGCGCAGCCTCAAGTCACGCAAGCTGCTACATTTGTCCCAAATCATTGCTCTTTGGCGATGTCTTCTTGTTTTACAAAGGACATTGAAGAACAAATGTTTTTACAACAAGAAATATAGAGTTTCGCCGAAACCGGTTTAGCTCAGTGGACAGAGAGCCGGCCTTGGGACTCAAAGGTCCCAGGTTCGATTCTGGTCAAGGGCATGTATCTTGGTTGCAGGCGCATCCCCAGTAGGGGGCGTGCAGGAGGCAGCTGATCGATGTCTCTCTCTCATGGAGGTTTCTAACTCTCTATC
Organism: Lasiurus cinereus; assembly: GCA_011751065.1. Classification (NCBI taxonomy): domain Eukaryota; kingdom Metazoa; phylum Chordata; class Mammalia; order Chiroptera; family Vespertilionidae; genus Lasiurus; species Lasiurus cinereus. The sequence goes on from JAAGEH010000143.1 coordinate 5,059,449, forward strand.
CCTCTTCCTTCCTCTCTGTAAAAAATCAATAAAATATATTTTTAAAAAAAGAAATGGTAGAAGAATCTACTTCTTGTCTCATTGGGAGAGACAGAGGAAGCCAGCCTGGCTTTCCCACACAGGGGCGAGCAGGAGCTATATGGGCCATGATCAGGGTGGGGGTGAGGCAGCCAGCATCTCCCTCCCCCGTTTTCCAGGAGGTCCTGGGGTTCAAGGACATGGCTCTGACTTTGTCCCCAGAGAGCTGGAGGAGGACCTCGTGGAGAGCGGGAGGTAGCGTTTTCCGAGGTCCCCATGGGCCTTTACTCGGTAGTTCATTCTGAGCACGTCTTAGGGGTTTTGTACTCATGGAAAAGGGGAGCATAACCCTGGAGGAGGAGGAGGCCCATACTTTCTCGGAGGTCACTGGTCTGCGAGGTGACGTCTTTCTAGCTCGGTGTGTCCACCAGGGGACTTGCCCTCTGTCCTTGTCATTCGTTGGTGTCACGTTAAGTGTTCATGGCGTTAGCATCCCGGCTACTGAGTGGGGGTTTTTAGTTTAAATCCCAGCAAGCACTGCTGGTCTCCTGCTGCCATTTTGCCTGATTTCTTTGTTCTGAACCTCAAAAACACGCAGCTCCTCTGTGAGCGGTGCAGGTATTTATAGCCGCTGCCCCACCGCTCCGTGGATAAGAGAACAGGAAATTGATTAGCTCTGCCCGACTGCGTGTGGCATCAGCTCCAGCTCCACACCTGGGATCTGTCTGGATGTGGAGCATCTGGGAAAACCTACCTGCTCCTGCCTGCATGATGGCGGTGCCTGGGTGGTGCCCGTCTTCCTCTCGAAGTCATGACCTGGACAGGTGAATGCCTGGCATCGCCGTCCGAGGCACGGCTGGCGAGCAGGGACCCGGGAGCCACCGTGCCCAGCGCGGTCTCAAACAACCCTTCTATTTCCGTCGCCCTGTTGGGTCCCTTCCTGAAATTGCTGGTGTGATGTTCACAGGCGCCTCCCTTTCCTCCTCTCCTGGGTGAGCTGACGCTGTGATTTGTAAAAAGGCTGAGATGGAATCTTCTACACACACAGAAGATCCTGGTCTTGGGGGCTCGTCTGTCCTCTCAGAACCAAGGGCCCTGGTCCCCTCTCCTCACCTGTGCATCCCCCCTGCTCCCCAGGGGGCTGACAGACTTCAGAGGAGGCACTGCTTTCTGTGCTCTGTCCCCCAGCCAGAACGGGACTTTCCGTTGAGAACGTTGAACAGTCACAGACATGTATGCCTGCTTATGGAATTAGCAAGGATGGAATCCCATTGGAATTGGCAGAAGTTGATAGAGTGATAACATTTTTAAAGTTTATATTTTAATAACATTAGAAAAGTTGTGAAAGATGACGGGGTGTACAGAATGAGCCACCTCATTGTATATTTTGTTGTCCTATGGTTCCAGAGGACTGGATTTTTGTTAAAAAAAAATACAAATAAATCAACTGAACTTGACTGGAAAAGTTGGGGATCATTTTATACGCCCAGTCATCTTATACACCGGAAAATACCGTAAGCATTTTTGTTTCCTTTAGATGGTATTTAAAAATATGCATGCACCTCTACGTGAATCCTGGCGTTACTTACAATAGCCAAGGTCTGAAAGAAACCCAGTTGCCCATCTGGAGACTAGCAGATAGAAGGAGTGGTTCAGTTGCACAGTGGAATGTTACTCCGTCACAAAAAAAGAAGGAAAGCCTGCCAGTTGTGACAACATGCGTGAGGGTATTATGCTTAGTGACATACGTTAGACAGAGAGAGACAAATAATGTATTTTTTCACTTATATGTGGAATCTAAAGAGCAAAAGAACAAATAAAACAGGAACAGATTCATCGATGCAGAGAACAGACCAGTGGTTTTCGGCGGAGGCTGAGGGGACACTGAAAAGGCGAAGGAGCTGAGGAGATGCACACTTACAGTCATAACACAAATGTCACCGGATGTCAGGCATGGCCTAGGGAGCAGAAGCAATAACGCCGCAATAACTCTGCCGCGTGACAGATGGGCACTTGGCTTGTCACCGCGGTCACATCCCAAGGTGGGTAGGTGTCCACTACTGTGTTTACGCCTAACACTGAGACACGCTGTATGTCAGCGGCCCTGTAATAAAAATCCAGACGTGGATGTCGGAAATAGAGCTCCCAGGCTCAGCTCTACCATTTGCTGCCACTCACCCTGTCCACGCTCACCTTGCTCAGTAATGTAACAGTGGAGTCACCACTGTGCCTTCTTCTCGGACCATTGCACGCGATGGGAACTCTGCAAAGCTCACGCAGGAAGCTGTCTGTGTGCGATCCTGGTGATTATTTCTCTGGTATTCCTCTTCTTCTGGATGGTATTTGTCTAGTCGATTTCCTCTCTGGGCCCCCATATTCTCAAGAATCCCATGGTTCAATGTGACATTCTAGGGGGTTTCATCTGTTAGATGCACTGACGGTCAGTGCTCTATTCATCCCCAGGTTGAAAGCATCACTCACGTCAAAAAGTCAATGCAGAATTAACATTCGGTAAAATACAGTGATTGGGAGCGTTCCGTTCAATGAGTTTTAATGAATGTCCTCACCAGGACGCCATCACTCATAACAAGACACAAACATTCCCATCACCCCAGGAAGTTTCTCATGTCCTTTTTCAATTAAAAAAAAAAAAAAGGAATGCCTCAAAAAGACATGTTCCCCTACAGAAGCTCCGTGCTAAGCTCTCGTTCTGCCAACCTGGGCTCCTGCCAGGGCGTGCCCATCCTCGGCCTCCTGCCCTCAGCTCAGCAGAAAGTGTGACAAAGAGGAAGAGACAGTGAACCCAAGAACAGGGATGGCTGAGGCCATTGAAAACCAGCCAACCCAGCAAGCACGGCCCCCCTGACTGTTTGAAGGCATCTGCACCTCAGGAGGCGCCTGCTAAGTTTGCTAATGACTTAGGAAAGGAGGGACACCTCTCACAGAAGTGGGGGTGCCCAGGCAGTATGTGGGCATGCGGGCTCCACACTATAGGTGTGTCTCTCTTTCTGCGCCCAGTAGGGAAAGAGAGCGGGTTCAATTCCTGAGTAGAAGAGCTGGGGATTGAGAAATAAAAGAAAGAAAGAGACAAGACACAAAATGGAAGGAAAAAGCTGGGGCCGGGTGGGACCACCATCCTCACTGCTGGAGAGGCAGGGAAGCAGAGCCAATATAGCAAGTTGATTTTATACCTGAAATACCAGGAAGTTTCACCAAAAGTTAGGATCAAAGGAGATGATTTGCATTCTTGAGTAGGCCCAGGCATTCCTAGTGCTTGACTGGATTTACATATCAAAGGCCCCTCTACTGGACACCTGGACTAAGGTAAGAGTCACTACTGATCACACATCCGCCTTCTGGGCAAGAGGTGTCTCCAAGAGCCAGCTCTGCCTGTCACCTTGGGTTCAGCTGACAATAATCACAGAAATGCCCCTGTGCCTTCCCAGGCACTGTCTACACCACACGAGGCCTCTGCCTCTCTGAGGAGCGAGGGTCTGGGCTCTCTCAGCACCAAATGGGCCAGGTCTTTAGGGAGGAGCTCATGCTAAGCCAATGTGTGGGACATTTTTGTATCAATCAGAAAAATAAACAGGATAGGCCCCTCCCTGCCCCCAATGTACCCACTCTTGGAATAATGATCAAGACAGTGCTTGAATGTCAACTCGGTTCTCACACTCCCCGTGGCGTTTGAGGATGAATTTCCTTTGTGCAAAGCTCAGTCTGGCTGGAGAGAAAGAAGCACCGGTGGGCGACCAGCTGGCCCAGCATGCACACGTGATTTGGGGCCCCTCAGACTAGCGTGTGCTCATGAATTGACTATGTCATGATCAAGATGGCTGTTTCCTAGATATGGTTTTTATTGTAGTGATGGCTTTTCTTAGCAGTTACTAGGTCCCTCACGTGCATTACCCAGGATGCTGTGTTTCTCAGCCTGCAGTTCCTCATCATCTCCCCCGAAAGGAGCCTGCTTGGCTTCTGCCCATGAAGGGTTCGCACCCTGTCCATCTGAGCATCTGTTTATGGGACCTGCACCTCTGAGCATGAGCATAGCAAGTCCTTGGTTTTCACCACCCGCTGTCACCTCATGGGGAGGGGCGCAGTGGCCCCTGGGAAACCTGTGCCCCACTCCCTGTGTCCTGCTCCCTGACCCAGTGGGTTCCGGCACCGATCCCACCTTCTGCTTCCTTTTAAAAATGTATTTTATGGATTTGTTACAGAGAGAATGGGAGAGGGATAGAGAGTTAGAAACATCGATGAGAGAGAAGCATCAATCAGCCGCCTCCTGCACACTCCTTACTGGGGATGTGCCTACAACCAAGGTACATGCCCTTGACTGGAATCAAACCCAGGACTCTTCAGTCCCCAGGCCGACACTCTATCCCCTGAGCCAAACCAGCTAGGGCTGATCCCACTTTCCTATGCTCTGTGTTTCTGATGCTTTGCCATCCGGGACCTGGCTAACCTTGGAGAGATTGAGCTTCCAGGGCAGCCAGTTCCCAGGGTCAGCAGAGGACTCGCTGCCTCTTCCACAGGCCGACCAACCAGTGCAGGCCCCTTCCCCCTGTGCCCTCCTCACTGGCCCCTCCCTTCTGGGCCGATATCCCCGCCCTCATCAGCCCCACACCAGGGACCAGACAGGTAGCAAGCGCCTCACCCCCGAGGCAGCTGCAATTATTCGAACCAGCACCCACAACCTGGGCCTGTGCCCTGACCGGGAATCGAACCATGACTACCTGGTTCATAGGTCAGCGTTCCACCATGGAGCCACACTGGCTGGACTGGTGATGCGTTTTTTTTACAGGAAATTCATTCATTACAATATTGGAACCTGATCTGTATTGCCATTTATTTCTTTGTTCCTTAACTGTGAATGGAGGGATTATCACATGCTCTATTGCAGGTCTTGGGGATTCAGAGGGAAGGGAAGAAATAGCCCCAAAGAGAGAACACCCAGGGACCTTTCTGGCAGCCCAGGCAGGGCCACGCCCAGAGGTCTGTCGAGGACTGGGGGAGCTGAGGGAGTAGAATCCGTGGGACACTGATGAAATCAGGGCGCACACCGAGATCCTGAGCTTCATTACCCGACTCTCCCCGTTGTTTCATCTGCCAGATTCTCTCCCGCTCGCAAGACACAAAGGCATGGTCTTGGAGAGGAGAGGTGATTCAGACCCCCCACTTCGCTGCCCCCATCTGCCTCGGAGAATCTCCCCCCCCCCCCCCCCAACCCCGGGCGGCGGTGGGTTAGAAGCATAATTGGCTCTGAGTCATGTCAGAGCCATTGACCGTGGACACCGAAGGCAGCCGCATCCATCAGCTGCAGGAAGAGCCGGGTCCCGCTCCCCGGTTCCTCCCCGGCTGGTCATTAAGGATGCTGAGGCAGCTCCCAGTTAATTGGACCATTGTCTCTGCAGCCTCATCCATTTTCTGGTTGCGAGAGGGATCGAGGCGCCTGCGGGGTCCCCAGCACAGCCTGAGGGCCCGGCTAATCAGCCTGGGTGATTGGCTGGGGGGCCGCTGCTTGAACTATTCAAGCCACTCTCGGGGAGGGGTTAGGCGGGGTGGATGTTTTCTCTCCCCGTCAATTACAGTTCATGAAAACGGAAAAGCTCCTAAAATTAAAAAAAATAAATAAATACAGCATCCACAACACTTCCTGATGTGAGTCCCGTGCGTCCACAAGCATATACCAATGCGGGCACACACACGCACGCACACCCCACCCCATGGTAAAGTAGAGAAACGTGTGCTTACGGAGGGAAGGTCACGTGGTGATACCGTGTGCTTACAGAGGGAAGGTCA
>JAAGEH010000143.1:5070696-5107343 GCA_011751065.1 Lasiurus cinereus
ATTGCCCCTAACCACTTCCACCTGCCTGCCTTCCTGATTGCCCCTAATTACTTCCACCTGCCAGCCTGATCACCCCTTAACCACTCCTCTAACAGCCTGATTGATGCATAACTGCACCCTGCCAGCCTGATTGCCCCTAACTGCCCTCTGCTTCAGGCATGGTCACTCCCAACTGCCCAACCATGCAGACCTGGGTCCCCCACAGCTATCCTTCCCTGCAGGCCAGGTTGTCCCCAACTTTCCTCTTCTGGCCTTGTCACCCCTAACTGCTATCCCCTGTAGGCTTGATCACCCCCAACTGCCCTCCCTTGCAGGCCTGGTCCCTTCCAACTGCCCTCCCCCGCTGACCATCTTGTGGTAGCCATCTTGTGTCTACATGGGGGCAGGATCTTTGACCACATGGGGGCAGCTATTTTATGTGTTGGAGTGATGATAAATTTGCATATTACTCTTTTATTAGATAAGATAGAGGCTTGGTTCATGGGTAGGGCTGGCTGGTTTGCCCTGAAGGGTGTCCCAGATCAGGGTGGGGGTTCCCTTGGGGCATGGGGTGGCCTGGAGGAGGGGCCTATGGTAGTTTGCAAGCCAGCCACATCCCTCAACAACCTAGGATTTATTTATCTTCCCAGAAACTTTGTAGCCTTGAGTGGAGGCTAGGGCAGGCTAAGTGGAGGCTAAGTTTGGCTTCTTCCATCGCTGGGGAAACCCAAGCCTCCTGCTCACTCAGTGGCAGACCGCCATCTTGGTTGGGCTAATTTACATACTCACTCCTGATTGGCCGATGGGCGTGGCTTATAGGTAGAGCACAGTGATGGTTAATTTGTATGTTTCTCTTTTAATTAAATTGTGTAGATTTACAGGCCATACACAATTATCCACTTAAAAATTTGCCAACATTTTTAAATTGATCATTTGGTCAAACATTTAATGAACTCACCCTTAATGCCTTAGCAGGACCAGACCCAGCAGGCCAGATGTCCCTCATTCCTGTTCTAAAGCAAGGCCCAGTTCTGAAACATACATACACATATCCCCCCCACCCCCCCCACACACACATGCACATAAGTGCACCCATGCGCACCCACCCACTTATAAACACACGCACGCACACACTCGCACTATGGAAGAAAGCAGCCAGATGCGGCCCCAGCCATACTCTTCTTGACTCGGGGCTTAACGTCTCAATAGTGAAGAATGTTTCCGGCAAAAGGTCAAGATTTTAATTTGACTCCATTACGTTCCCTGGGATTGGTACGGTATTAATTAGATGCTCCGAGTAATCAGCGAAAGCACATTTCTCCCCCAGCACGGTGGGAACATTCCTCCGGGTGTGCAGTCCTGTCCATAACGTATGCACGACCACCATGTGAATCCACTCACACGCCTCTCTCCATCGACGCAGACGTGTTCATCAGGATGGTGCCCACGCCGGGCACCCCCTGGCCTAGGTGCCCAGGGTACTAATCATAGCTCCGAGTGAGGGGAACGATTATGGGGTGCCTTCCAGAGACTCCCTGGCTGCCGCAAAGCCCAGCTCTTTGCGTTTGTGTGGAGAAACAATTACGCAGCTTAATTAGGAGCATGTAAGGAAGACAGCACTTACGCCAGTGATGGATTTCCAGATGCAGGCGACCTGGTGGGCCCAGGCCGCCGTGTCTGCTTCGCTCCGAAAGGAAAGGGCACTCGAGACCCGGGACGTGGCTGGGAGCCGCTGGGAGGCTGGGTGACCCCCCCGTGGAGGGGAGGCCGTGGGGGCAGAAGACACCCCCGGAAAGGACACTTTTCACCACTTGTTTCTCAAGTTGAGGACCAGAAGGAGAACACGCATTTGGCAGGAAGTTCAGCGAAGTGACATGTAGCGTTTGTTGACGGTTGTCTTTCAAATTCTCTTTATGGAAAAGAAGGGGAGGGGCACAGAATCGGGTCCGTAAGTTCCAAGGGACGAGTTGGCCCCAAAGCTCCGATGGATTGGATGTTGGGTCGATGACTCTGAACTTCCCTGGGGCGTAGGGTGAGCTACCTGCGTCCCTATTTCTTTCGCCTCGGTAGTCGCTGGCCGTCTCTCCCTTCATGGGGTGTTTTAGGACGCTCCTGGAAAGGTCAGTGCCGTTGGGAAGAGTTTTGTAAAATGTCATTCCTTCCTTGCCGTTCGCCACTCCCCCTCCCCCTGCCCCTGCCCCTGCCCCTCAGAGCACGTGCAGTCTGATCTGAGTGTGATGAGGAATCCTTAGAACCTGGCTCTATTCCACGAAAAAAGGCTGCCCACTCATTTTTCTAAATGACGGATGGTCTCCACTCAGCATCTTTAAATGTCTGTTTTCCTAAATGATTCTTTAAATATATTTTTATTGATTTCACAGAGGAAGGGAGGAGAGATAGAAACATCAGCGATGAGAGAGAATCACTCATGGGCTGCCTCCTGCACACCCTCTACTGGGGATCAAGCCCACAACCCGGGCTTATGCCCTTGACCGGGAATCGAACCCTGACCCTCTGGTTGATAGGTCGATGCTCAACCACTGAGCCACCACACCATGGCCAGGATCCTAAATGATTCTTATATGAATGCGCACACCTGTGTCCTTGTAAAGCATCTCGTGAACTGTGCAATATCCACGCTTCTACATGCCTGGATTGTTGACAAAACTTAGGGGGTGCCAAGTGGGGAAGTTAGAGAGAGTCACCCCCAGCCATGCTATATTAGGACCCAACCCTGTTAAATGGCCTGCTGGTATCAGCTACACCAGGGGTCGGCAAACTCATTCGTCCACAGAGCCAAATACCAACAGGACAACGACTGAAATTTCTTTGGAGAGCCAATTTTTAAAAAATTTCTTCTAGAGCCATTTCTTCAAAATAGACTGTCCGGGTCCTGGTATTTTGTGGAAGAGCCACACTCCAGGGGCCAAAGAGCCACATGTGGCTCGTGAGCCGCATTTTTAAAAAAATATATATTTTATTAATTTTTTTACAGAGAGGAAGGGAGAGGTAGAGAGAGTTATAAACATTGATGAGAGAGACATCAATCAGTCGCCTCCTGCACGCCCTGCTACTGGGGATGTGCCCGCAACCGAGATACCTGCCCTTGACCGGAATCGAACCTGGGACCTTTCAGTCCGCAGGCCAACGCTCTATCCACTGAGCCACACCGGTTCCGGCAGTCGTGAGCCACGGTTTGCCGACCACCGGATTAGAGGATTGCACACGAATAAGCCGGCAGACTTGCGTGTCTGAAGTAAAAGCTTCTCCAGCCCCATCCGCGTTGTCCGCACATCGGGCCAGCGTGGCGTTTCCAGGCGTCCTGGAGCTGGTCCCCGCGTGATTGATCTTCCCAGGCAGGGACCCCCGGGGACAGGCGTGCTCCGTGGCCACCGGGCGGCTGCCGGGCTGTTATCAGCCTCCGCCCGGCGCCGGGAGATCTCGGCCATCGTTCCGGGGCCGTTTGTAACACATCCGTCCGCGTGTCTCTCCCTAAATCATCCTGACGTTCCATTTCGCAGTGTCGGCTCCGGGGAGCGGGACGGTCACGCCGTTCGCAGAGAGGTTCGGGGAGTCAGAGGGTCTGCGCTCCTGACAGATGGTTTTCTCTGGCGCGTGGAGGCCTCTGTTCCCTCTCTGTACTCATGTAGGTGGACGGTTGTGATTCCGAAAGCGTAGATGGGTGTTTTCTTTGTTTAAAAACATGTTTAGTGATTTCAGAGACAGGAAGGGAGAGGGAGAGAGAGAGAGAGAGAGAGAAGCATCCGTGATGAGAGAGAATCATGGACCGGCTGCCTCCTGCACGCCCCCTATTGGGGATCAAGACCTCAACCCAGGCAGGTGCCCCGGCCAGAATCAAACCGTGACCTCCTGGTGCACAGGTCAGTGCTCAACCACTGAGCCACACTGGCCAGGCAAGAAAGAGAGAGAGAGAGAGAGAAGCATCCATGAGGAGAGAGAATCATGGGCCGGCTGCCTCCTGCACTCACCCTATGGGGGATCAAGACCTCAACCCCGGGCCAAAACCGGTTTGGCTCAGTGGATAGAGCATCGGCCTGCGGACTGAAAGGTCCCAGGTTGGATTCCAGTCAAGGGCATGTACCTTGGTGGCGGACACATCCCCAGTAGGGGGCATGCAGGAGGCAACTGATCAATGTCTCTCTCTCATTAATGTTCCTAACTCTCTATACCTCTCCTTTCCTCTCTGTAAAAAAATCAATAAAATATATTAAAAAAAAAAAAAGTCCTCAACCCGGGCAGGTGCCCCGGCCAGAATCAAACCGTGACCTCCTGGTGTACTGGTCGGTGCTCAACCACTGAGCCACACTGGCCAGGCAAGAGAGAGAGAGAGAGAAGCATCCATGAGGAGAGAGAACCATGGACCGGCTGCCTCCTGCATGCCCTCTATGGGGGATCAAGCCCTCACGCAGGCAGGTGCCCTGGCCAGAATCAAACCGTGACCTCCTGGTGCACAGGTCGGTGCTCAACCACTGAGCCACGCTGGCCGGGCCAGAGTAGATCTTTCAGGTATCCTCCTACTTACTGCTTTTGCTCAGCCCACGGGTAATCGAACCTGGGACAGGAATCGAACCTGGGACCTTTCGTTGGTGGCCCTGGCAGGACTGTCTCCGCCAGCAGCCAGGCTGGGTTTGTCACCGATGCCTGGAGTGACTGAGGTTGTGTAGGACACAGAGTGGCCGACGCTCTATGATCCGCATCACGTGATTTTTTTCCCCCTGGAAGGTGGAGGCGGAATGGCACGGACCTGGATTTCTCCGGGAGCGCACCCCACAGATTGGACGGAGGCAACCTGGCCATCAGCAGCCCCCGCTGGGCCCGGGACGCGGGCACCTACCAGTGCCTTGCCACCAACCCGCTGGGCACGGCTCTGAGCCGGAAGGCGAAGCTCCAGTTTGCCTGTGAGTTTGTGGGGGGGACTCTGTGACTGCTGTGATGATAGACATGTGTTATTTTTATTAAAACATTCGCTTTAGAACAGTGGTTCTCAACCTTCCTAAGGCCGCGACCCTTGCATACAGTTCCTCATGGGATGGTGACCCCCAACCATGAAATGTTGCTGCTGTTATGCATCGTGATGTAAATGTCTGCATTTTCCGATGGTCTTAGGTGACCCCTGTGAAAGGGTCGTTCGACCCCCAAAGGGGTCGCGACCCACAGGGCAACCCACAGGTTGAGAACCGCTGCTTTAAAAGAGGAGCTGGTTTTGCCGCTCAGCTGCTCTTAGGGAACAAACGTGAATTTACGGAGGCGAACGTTTTCACGGCCTTTTTTTTGCGAATCTAGACCCCAGGGTTAAAGGGAGTCTGGGTCACACACAGACCGTCGCACTGTGGTGACATCTCAAAGATCATACGTGGAAACAGCTCTAAACGCTCCAGATGGAAACAGAGGCAAAGACACGGGCTCCATCACGCCTCATCCTTGTCCTCTGTGATGAATGTTGGGGTGCAGAACCCGCGACGGGAGGCTGAGGGCCAGGCTACCGAGGAGATGGCTGCTCTCCCGGGACGTGGTCCTGGGCCACAGAGCGATGCAGGTGGAGATACAGTGGTGGCCGCCGGCGGACATTGTATTAACCGAACGCTGGCCGGTGGTGTCACATAAATGTCACCCACGTAATTGCCGTAGTGACATTTGGGGACATCAGCAGATGAGCGATACACGGAGTGCCTCACGTCCTTTATAGGCAGAGCGGCCAGGGCCTGGGATGTTCCCTGTGGAATCCAGGGAATTCTCACTGCTGAGGTGGGTGGAGCAGAGGCGGGCTGCCCTGCCGCCCCCACTTCAGTACCCCCACCCCCCACCCTGCAGGGACCCAGTGGGGTCCAGGGGCCAGCGCTCAGGGAAAGGGCCTTGTCCATTGCTGGGAACCAGTGATCACTGTGAAACCCATTAACAGAACATCTGAGCGGAGTCCACGGTGCAATCACTTCGCTCTGGGCAGGGTGCGCACTAATAACCCGGTCTGTGTCCCCTGCAGGTCTTACCACCCCCAGACCCTGTTCCACACAGGGAGGGCCCCCTTATGGCGGCCATTGGGGGCTGCCCTCGTTTCTGAGAAACGTCTACACACTTTGAATGATTAATAGAGGTGGTGTTTCATAAATTACATCTCATTTCCAACTGGAAGAGAACCAGCTGTCAAAGTGTGCATACACATCTTTGGTGACACCCTGCGTGTATGTGAATACAGTGGTACCTCGAGATACGAGTTTAATTTGTTCCATAACCTTGAGGCGTGGGAAACTATGAGACACTCCAGTCACAGTAAACTGGCAGCCGGCCGATCCACGCGATGACTCCTCTCTCAACTGTTTGCTCGTATTTCAAAGCAAAAATCGCTCGCTCGACAGCTCGTATCTCAACAATCTCGTATGTTAGGGCACTCGTATCTCGAGGTACCACTGTGTGTGTGTGTGTGTGTGTGTGTGTGTGTGTGTGTGTATACATATATATATATATTCAGAAACAGATTAAGCATGCGCATGTACATATGTGTCTGCATGTGGCCATACACATGTAATTGTAGATGGAGGGACTATGGCAGAATCCACACGAAGAAAGCACCGTGGTCCCAGACAGTGAGCGGCCAAGTTCTCGGGGGAAAGTCTGCTCTCTCCCTCTCTGCCCCCTTCGCTGGGGTTCGAACCCGTGTACTCAAGGGGAGGTGTGTGTGCAATCCCGTCTCTTGCCCAAGGTCTTCACGGGAAGGAAAAAAAAACCCCTTACGTTTAGAAATGAATGTTAAAGGCCGCATGGGCTCTGATCACTGCAGAATATCTTAACTTTTTATGAGAAAGGCAAAGCCTCTTCCACGTGATCCTGACGCTATGGCGATAAAGTGCGTTTTTATCTGCAAGAGAAATGAAGACCCCACAGAATTTTTAAAAATAACACCCAAAATTACAGGTGGAAACGGGAAAGTCTCTGATAACCGTGGAGCGGGTAACACCTATCTAATTATAAATGGAAATGCTAGGTGGCTTCTACTTATTTACATTTATTTATTTTTTTGGGATATCGGGACAGAAGAAGCTAAATGAAGTAGGCAAAGGGATATTTTTTCCTTGAGTTTCTTAAGTGAAAGAAAGTCGAAAATAAGTATTACTTTTTCACTCTCCCTTTGGGACTAGCACCAAGCAGCGCTGTCATGAATGTAATATTCCAGCGCCTCCTCATAGAATAATGACTTGCCCCCCGATTGGGTGTCCTCTCCGGGAGCAGGCTCTGTCTTTGCTCTTAAGAATAATTCGCTTCTCAGACAAATGGACTTGGAGCAGCGGGGCTGAAGGACGGCGAGCCGCTATTATGTTTATTTTTGAAATCAACCGGGAAGTAGATCACCCAACGCTTTATCTTCGTTTTTTTTCCTTCATCATCACGGCTGGGCCTCCCTTTAGGCGCCTCCTCGGAAAATGAGGCTCTTTCAAAACCCAGGTCTTTTCCCACCTCCCACCTCCACTTACCGAACCTCTCGGGTCTCTTTGAATAAAATGGCACAGTCCCGCTGCACGGGCTGAGCCGAGGTGGGAGAGGAGGCTGTGGGGAGGGGAGGGGTCTGTCCCATCGAGATGGAGAGAGACCCCGATGTGTGGAGCTGAGAGAGGAACACAAAGCAGGTCCCCTGGCTGAGGCCTCCAGACTGTCGGACACAGGCCGTGGCGGTATGAGCGTGGCCCTTGGAGATTTTGAGGCTGAGATCTTAGCGAGTGGGCTGGGAATGGCAGCAACACGCTCATTTGCTTCAAAGCATCCCATGACATCTCTTCTGGGGTTTACTCCGCATGGAGGCCAATGTTCCCCACAGAGCCAGTGAGAATCAAGGGCTTGGATGCACCTATCAATCATGAAGAGAGCCGAAACCGGCTCAGTGGATAGAGCATCGGCCTGCGGACTGAAGGGTCCCGGGGTTCGATTCCCGTCAAGGGCACGTACCTTGGTTGTGGGCACATTCCCAGTAGGGGGCATGCAGGAGGAGGCTGATCCATGTCTCTCCCTCTTACCCATGTTTCTAACTCTCTATCCCTCTCCCTCCCTCTCTGTAAAAACTCAATAAAATCTTTTTTTTTTTTAAATCATGGAGAGGTTTGGGTGGCAAGCTCTGAAAGGGTCCACCGTGGCTTACGGTGTTCATGTCTGCACTGTACCCACCAAGTGGCACCAGCCAGAGAGATTACCAGACGGGTCAGCAGACAGCAAAGCCTGACTCAGCAGGTCCAGAGACAGGATGTGGCCGCCACCCGGGAGCCCTTCCTGGCACCCTCTTTGGGGTCCACTCTCTGGACCTGTAAATTTATAATAAATACCGCCTTTTCTTTAAAAAAAATTGTTAATCCTTGCCTGAGCATATTTTTTTCTATTGATTTTTAGGGAGAATGGAAGAGAGAGGGAGAGGGAGAGAGAAACATCGATGTGAGAGAATTACATCGATTGGTTGCTTTCCATAGGAGCCTGGACCAGGGCCCAGGCCAGGGAGGAGCCTGAAACCCAGATACGTGCCTTTGACTGGAATGGAAACTAGGACCCTTTGGCTGCAGGCTGACGCTCTATCCACTGAGCCAAACCGGCTAGGGCAATACTGCCTTTTTAAAAAATATATATTTTATTGATTTTTTACAGAGAGGAAGGGAGAGAGATAGATAGTTAGAAACATCCATCAGAGAGAGACATCGATCAGCCGCCTCCTGCACGCCTCCTACTGGGGATGTGCCCGCAACCAGGATACATGCCCTTGACCGCAATCGAACCTGGGATCCTTCAGTCCGCAGGCCAACGCTCTATCCACTGAGCCAAACCGGTTTCGGCAATACTGCCTTTTTAAATTTTCCATGAACAATACAAGATATGTCCCTTCAAGTCTGGCTTTGAAGCCAACAGTATTTCTGAGATCCATTCATGTTGTTACGGGTAACTTTAGTTCATTCAGTCCCATTTTATACATTTTACTATACTTTAGTAGATACTGTCATTTATTATACATTATACTACGTTCTATACACTATCATTTATGAATGACTTGTACTGTCAATGGAAGCTGAGATGGTTTGGAAAGACAAGATGAATAACTTTGTTAATCTCCTCACGTGTGTCTTCTGGAACACGTGTGCACGCATTTCTCTGAGGCACGTATCATAGAGTAGAATTACGAGTTATTTGAGAATACATACCTACCACTTTAGAGGGTAGTACTGACGGCTGCCCACAGTGATTTTAATCATTTATTCTTTTACCAGCCATGTTTTCTGGGCAATTCTGTTATTATGAGCCTTATTGAAACGCTAGCATTTCGAGAGGATCTGTAGGAGTATCTCGTTTTAGTGTGATTTACGTTTCCTGAAAACGAATGCAGCAGAGAGCCCCTTCCTACAGGTGTGCTGGCTCCTTGCAAGCCCTTCCCCCACTTTAAAAAGAACATGGCGATCATTTCTTTTTCCAGAGGAAATGCAGATGTTGATCTACAGCTCCAAACCCTAACTTGGCCGTTCTCTCATCCAATAACGCGTGTTTATTGATCACTTACTATGCGCCAGACACGGAAGCGGGAAGCACAGTACATTTTTGTGCATATTTCCTGCATATGCACATCTGCTCCAATATAACTGCAGGCACTTCTCTAAAAAGCACAACAAATGTATTGGAATAAAAAGAAAACAAATGCCATCAGAATAAAGAACACGGGGAAATGCGGTCGTCGAGCAACCGTTTTCCCACGGAGATCCCAGGCAGAAATGCGGTTTCCCCCGGCCATCTTTCTGCCCCTGACATTGGCACATGCAAAGGAGGAAGAGTCCAGGTCTCCAGACCTGACTTCACAAGTCAATTGCAGGCTGATCACCCCCCCTCCCCTTTGTTAGAATCACCCACTTGAGAGCTCTCCCTCCTGTGGATGTTAATGAGGCTGTTTTGCATACATCAGTTCTGTTTCTATGAATGGAGATTATAGGACCCTGGTGGAATTCTTCCAGAAAGCCCATCCATAAGCGCTCCTGGAGTCCTTGTTGCTCGAGTTTTCCTCCCTGGAGCCCGCAGGATTTATTTTAATGAGAACTTCAGTTTTAAGCGAAAGTGGGAAATGTCCACAGCTGAGCCTGGGACCCGGCTTGTGCCAGGGGCCTCTCGGCGTTTTGGAAGGCTCTCTGCTTCCGCCTCTGGACTGTTCTCGCTGTTCATGTAGAACGTAATCCTGGTGATTCCTTTAAAAAGGACAGGGAAGGGGGTGGAGTCAACATCAGGATGTGTGACATGGCTCCTTGGCAGGTCTGGCTGACGGAGGGCCCTGACTGTGGCTATGAACATGAACATGAATATTAATGAAGCCCGTCCCTGTCCAGGAAGCCCAGCATTGGACAGAGCACGAACAGAGGTTCTAGCTGGTCCACAGGCGCCAGCTTTGAATGCCTTGACCTTCTGGAGTGTCCCTGGGGCAGGTGTCCTTCAAGCATCTCCTCCGCTTCTAGGACTTTCCTGTATTATTCTAAATAACTGGCTGGTCATGATTCTACATAATCGGCTGGTCATTATTCTAAATAACTGGCTGGGTTCTGCGAGACGTCATTGGATGGTGTCATTCTACATTCCTTCACTCATTTGACCAATCAGATCCTTAGAGTTAGATCCCAGGAAACTGAGTTGCTTGGGGGAAAAAAAATAGTTTTTACATTTCTTTTCGTTACTTTGTGTTTTACATATTTTTATTGCTTTCAGAGAGAGGAAGAAGGGAGAGGGAGAAAGAGATAGAAACATCAATGATGAGAATCGTGGATCATCTGCCTCCTGCACGCCCCCTGCTGGGGACCGACCTGCAGCCCAGTGATTGAGCTCACAACCCGTCTCAATGCCCAATCACTGAGCCACATGGGCCAGGCCAGAAAGCCCACTTTCCCACTAACGGCGGACTTTGAACTTGGCAGGCCTGCCTAGACCTCAGCCGTCTCTGCTGCTGTTTGTCCCTGTGACTGGGTCAGACACTGAGGTTCCAAAGGCAGCCCTTTGGACCAAACCGGGGGTTCTGAGCTGGAAACAGTGAGGGGACGGTGCCTGTGAGTGTGTCCCCTCCACTCTGTTTCATCCTGATGGGGCTTGGGGTGCTCCCCTCTGCATCTCCCATCCCAGCCCAGCCCAAGCCCCCCCTGCAGGCGGAGGGGGGAACGCAGCGCCTGTGATGGAGATGTTGTTAACCACAGAGCACGTCCCGCTCCCAGAGCTGTTAGCCTCTGATGGATGACGTTTAATATTTTGAAAGGAGCAACGAGAAGGGGCTATTATTCCCACGCCTTTCTCTGCAGCGTGGGTGAAACGCCTTTTATCTCCTTGACTTCCATCGCGGCGCCTGACCGGGATCCAGGTGAATTGCTAGACGCCGTAGCCAGGGTCCCGGTGATGCCCGGCCGGTGCTGCCGGCTCTTTGGGGGCCGGAGGACCGGGAGCGGAGGTGGCGGAAGTGTCGGCGCGTGGCAATAAAATGAGGATTTCACTGAACAGAAAGTAATGAAATCAGCGCGGTTATTTCCCTGTCGCTCCTGTACTGCAGGTGCATCTCTCTTTGGAGGAGTCACAGAGCGTGTGTGTGTGTGTGTGTGTGTGTGTGTATGTGTGGTGGCCGGGCCGCGGGAGCGTGGTTTATGTGGGAGCCATCAGAGGAGGACTCGGAAATACCTTTCATAAAAAAGTGTCGCTGGCAGCAGCTCAGTGTTTCCAATAGAAGAAGTTTCCTTTGTGCCCAGGGATTCGATCTGTGAAAACCCAACTTTCTTGTCTTTTTCCCCTTGTCCTGCCCTTCGCCTGTCACGGGCTCCGGATGGACTCCGGTCCCTCTGCTCATGGCCCACCCACTGGGTGGAAGGGGACGTTTCATTCCCGCTCAGAGCCCTGCCTAGTCTGTGCCCTGCATCCATCGGGCTGGCGTGATTGAGGGCTGGTCTGCAGGGGTGTGGGTGACCGGGCAGAACAGGGTCAGCAAATCTGTTCTGGAAAAAGCCGCTGCATAGGAAGATGTTTGATTGGCAGGCCAAGGTCGCCGCTGCCAGAGGATGAAAGCAACCACACTTACACTATTGGGTGTCATCATCCTATCTAATCCAGAGGGAATGTGCTAATTGACTGCCACACCCTCAAAGATGGCGGCACCCACAGCCACAAGATGGTGGCGCCCAGTCCCCTCAGCCCCACCTGGGATGTCAGGAGCACGGCAAGGCCGGGCCTGCCCCCAGGAGGGCCTGGCCTTGCCTCACGCCTGTCTCCAGAGTCCCCCAAGTTCCCTCAGCCCCCCAGCCGCCCAGGGCCGGTCTGAGACACAGGCAAGTCTCAGATGATGGCTGCCCAGCCACCCAGGGCCGGCTGAGGCTTACACTGCCAGCAGTGGCAGCAGCAGAGGGGTGATGGGGTTGCCTCCCACCTCTGAGTGTTCCCAGATGGTGAGAGGGGGTAGGTTGGTCTGAGGGACCCCCCTCCAGTGCACGAATTTTCATGCATCAGGCCTCTAGTGTTTCAATAAAACTATAGTGGTACCTCGAGATACGAGTGCCCTAACATATGAGATTTTTGAGATACAAGCCGTGAAGAAAGCAATTTTTGCTTTGAAATACGAGCAATATTTGAGATAGGAGTAATCACGCGGATCAGCCAGCTGCACATGACCCACCAGTTTACCGTGACTCTAGCGTCTCATAGTTTCCCACGCCTCAAGGTTACGGAACGAATTAAACTCGTATCTCGAGGTACCGCTGTATTTACGAAAACAGGCGGGGAGCTAGATTTATAGCTCAGGGGTTGCCCTGGCCTGCAGAGCCTCCACGTGAACTTAGAATACGTTTCAGCTGTGTTCTGCCAAAGGGGATCGCTAACGTTTATTTTTATTGGGTACCAGAGGCCTGTCGCAGGAAGATTAGTACCATAGGCCTTCCTGCGGGGAGAGCGGCGCTCCAAGTTGGCGTCTGGCTCGGAGACGTAGCCACGTCCTCGTTCACCGGGTTTGACGATGGCCTGGCGCTGTATCAGGTTATATCGCGTTAGGTCACTGAGTGAGGCCAGGGAATGAGAGAGCATCCCAGATGCGGAACAAACACAGGCCTCCTGACGATGATGATGATGATGATAGAGACGGGCCTGGTCGGGGCAGACATAAATTTGTGGGCCACTGCGTAGAGGCCTGGGAAATTAATCACACCTAGAACTTCCTCCCAGCACCACCGGGGGACTGGGAACCTGTGGCCTGAACAATGGCAGTGTCTCCTCTCCAAGGGGGAGAACTGATGGAGAGGAGGGATCGGAATGACTGGACCCCTGCGTCTTGCGGTTCTTGGAGTTGAACGCTTAGTTGAACTTGGCTTGAACGCTGCCTGCTGACGTACCCGGGTTTCTGTGACACTAATCCGGAACGAGAGAATGAGGCCTGGCATCTCTCCCGCTCCCCTTTTGAGATGCAGCGTTCTAGCACTTTCTGGCCCAGGAAAATCTTTGGCTGCGGGTCAAACACAGGCCATACCTCTGCCCGGGACCTGCGTACTGAAGGTGACCGGGTTCCTCTGTCCTGGGGACTCAGCACAGCTTTGGCGTGGAGCCTTCTGCACAAAGACCCGGGGAAGGAGCATGGTCTTCTGCAGGTGGGAGGCCGGGAGGGCTGAGAAGATCTCAGAGATTTTTAAAATGAGACGCCACGTCCTCAAAGGAACAGACCGTTGAAACCGCCTTTGAGGTGTGGACACAGAGAAACGGGGCGCCGTGGCTGGTGTGCATCTTGGGTGATGCAAACCCAGGATGTGCGTCTTGGAGGAAGCTCTGGTGAAGAGGCTCTCGTCCAGCCTGGAGGTTCCGCAAATGCCCCCCAAGAGCCACAGTGTTCAGAATTGAACTCTGTTTCCTGTACGTGGAAGCTGTGGGTGCACACCCGCCCCCCATTTCTGAGGGCAGCAACCCGAGCTGGAGGCAGAGGCCTCCATGGAGAAGAAAGTGGGGCATGCTGCTTTCCCTGCTCCTAAGAGAGAGGCTGGTATCCGGGGAGGTAGAAGAGGGAGATTTGGGGGAGCGCTCAGAGCTGAATGACAGGGAGGGGCTGGAGGGCTGGAGCCCTGCATGTCTAATATTGGGGTTAAAGTGTCAGGCAGCACCTTACGGAATCGGTAAGACTGACCGAGGCACAAGTGCTTCAACAGCGCGCGCGTGTGTGTGTGTGTGTGTGTGTGTGTGTGTATGGGGGGAGGGGGTCTCTATAGGTTGGTCAAGTTGAGAGACTGAGGCCCAGTGGTTGAGCAGCAACCTATGAACCAGGAGGTCACGGTTCGATTCCCAGTCAGGGCACATGCCTGGGTTGCAGTCTCGATCCCCAGTAGGGGGCGTGCAAGACGCAGCCGATCCATGATTCTCTCTCCTCCATGATGTTTCTCTCTCTGGCTCCCTCTTCCTTCCTCTCATTTTTTTTAAACTTGAGAGACGAGTACCTTGTCCACACAGACGCTGGTTGCAAGATAAACGGAGAAATCCCCCTGCAGAGGAGAAACCAAGGACTTGGGGGAATGGGGGATCAGAAACAGAGCGACTTCTAGCACCTGAAAGCATAGCATTCCCTCGAACAGGGCACCCTGAAAAGCACAGAATTCCTGCATTTCTGCTGGTTCCTGGGGACACGGAGTGACAGCTGGTGCCAGTTTTCCGTGGGGCGCGGCCAGGGGGGGCCGGGAGCAGCTGGACGGGCTGCGAGTGCTGACCCAGATGCGTCTCCGCTCCGCCTGTCCTGACCGGCAGCGACTGCGGCCCTCAGGCAGCTGCTGGGCCTCGGACCCGCAGCCTCCGCCTCTGCGGGTGGCCGTGACAGGGGCACCCGAGTCCCCACGTCACCTGAGGATGAAAGGAGCTCCTCAGCAGTGTCTGGCACAGAGTGGTTATTCTCGATCTATTAAGAAAAGATCCAACCGAAACCAGTTTGGCTCAGTGGATAAAGCATTGGCCTGCGGACTGAAAGGTCCCGGCTTCCATTCCAGTCAAGGGCATGAACCTTGGTTGCGGGCACATCCCCAGTAGGGGGCATGCAGGAGGCAGCTGATGGATGTTTCTAACTCTCTATCCCTCTCTCTTCCTCTCTGTAAAAAAAAAAAAAATCAATAAAATATATTTTTTAAAAAAAGAAAGAAAAGGTCTAAAACATAAGCAAAGTGATTGAAACCTGGCAAATGGAGGAAGGGTCCATGAGAAGGGGGCAGAGTTTGCGCAGCTCCAGAGTCCCGTGTCCTCGTTGGCATGAGCGCACTCCCTACCCCGGCTGCTCAGTGGCCACCCTCTTGGTTCGGGTCAGCAAACCGGGTCCCTCTGTTTCCGCTGGCGCCCAGCACATCCTCCCGTGTGGTCCTCAGGCTTTCTGAGCGAGCGCTCAGTTTTCCTCCTCGGATGATGCTGAGATCCGTTCCCACCCGTGGTGGTGGCGGCGGTGGCAATGGCTTTGCCTTACCATTGGCCAAACAGGCCGCAGCGGCACCTGGGCCTCGTGTTAAGGCCGTTTCCGCGGCCCCGGTCCCTCCCCGTGCCTCGGTGGTGCCAGGAGAGAGCACATGACCCGGTGATGCTGCAGGACTCGCTTTAGGGACCCTGGTCCGACTCTTCCTGCCGGTCTTTGGAGAGAAGCCTTGTCTGCAAATTCACTTTTGCTTCTGCTCCTGCCAGAGGCTTCCTCCAAAACCAGAGAGAAAGCCACAGGGTGCCCCGGGCATCAGGGTGGCTGAACAAGGGCCCCTGGACCCCCAGGAACGTGGACAGCCGCCAGCACGGCAGGACCTGCACCTGACCACACGGACAGCCTGCAGGCCCCCTGGGGTGGTGATGGGAATCTTCCCACCCATTGCAGAGTTTGAGACCATCTCCGGCAACCAGCTCACCCTAAGCTGTATTCTCTCAGCAAAAAGGACAGAACCAAAACAAACCAGTGCTTCCCTCTGGCCTGGCCTTTGTAGAAGAACAAATCTACAGTCCTTAGCCCAGCTGGTGTGGCTCAGTGGTTGAGCATTGACTATGAACCAGGAGGTCACGGTTCGATTCCCGGTCAGGGCTCATGCCGCGTTGTAGGCTCGATCCCCAGTGTGGGGCATGCAGGAGGCAGTCGGTCCATGATTCTCTCTCATCATGGATGCTTCTCTCTCTCTCCCACTCCCTCTCTCTATTATATCAGTATATACATATTTTTTATATCTAGAGCCCTTAACGACTTTACAGAGCAAAGGAAATTTCATTGGCTGCCCGGTGGCTGTCTAACTCAGTGGCCCTTGCTTCAGGATGATCTGAATTACACCTGTTTCCTGCTGACCGGGGGTGGGGAGGTGCGGAGCGGAAAACCGGGTCGGACTTAAAATAGATCTTGTTCGCAGCCTCTCCACAGGAAACGGCCCCTCCTGGAGGCATGGCGAAATGACGTCTTGTCCCTGTTCTGTATGCCATTCAACAGCTTTGGAATCTGAATTATTAACTACAACCCGCAAACTAGTCCCATTTCCAACGGCTGTTTGACAGCTCCCAGGACTGAGGGGCTCTGGAGAGAGGCGGGCTTCCTGGCCTGTAGCGAACAGAAACCCCACGCAACCCTCCCCTAAACGGCACGGAGAAGTGAGGGCGCAGGTGGCTGTGTTCCCCTGGAAGTGGGCCCAACGCACGGTGGCATCGGTGGTGCCAGCGAAACTCCCGGCTTCCGATGAGCAGGGAGCATGACCGATGTGACCGGGCGTGGGGACCATTGTCAGGGAGAAGGTCCCTGCACAGCTTCTTCGTTTCATAGAACTACCCAACTGCTCATGGCTCCTCGGTGACAGCTTTTGGTTTTGCGACAACTGAAACGTAATGACAATTTCCTGGACCCTTTCTGTGATGTCAGAAAGAAAGCGTTACTCTTCTTCTCTGTTATTGTCACTAGACATGTACGGGCCTTTTGATTTTAAACACCGTTTGAGTGACATTCGAAGGGATGGAGACAAAGGTTAAGGCAGCATTTCCGGCCCCAGTGCCTGCAGAGGGGGGCTTACGTAGTGTCTCTCGGACCCAGGAGACAGGGGCGTGCTTGGTTAGAAATCCTCTGTAAGACACGCACAAGGCAAGCCTGGTCCCCAGTTAGTGTGACCCAAGTGGCAGTGGGTGAAGAGCAGGTGGGAGGGCGGGGCGCGTAGGTGAAGGGAATGGAATCCCTCTGGTCAGGTACGTTTATTGTTAAAAGTAGAGGCTATGTAAGAGTTATTAAATTCCCAAAGTCAGAACCATTGCATCCATTTCACCAAACTCTTACTTTTTAAACACATTCTTATTGATTTCAGAGAAGGGAGAGGGAGAGAGAGATAGGAACATCAGTGATGAGAGAGAATCGTGGATTGGCTGCCTCCTGCACGCCTCCTTCTAGAGATGGAGCCTGCAACCCAGACGTGTGCCCTTCTCAATCTCCCCTCCATCCCGCTGGCCTCCCGGCTGCCAGGGAGAAGGAAGGAAACTGCTAGTGAGTGATGTCAGCCCACGTGTTGCTTGTTGACTCTGTAATCAGAGTACTTAACTCGATCATCAGCTACAGCTGCTTGCCCAAACCGGTTTGGCTCAGTGGATAGAGCGTCGGCCTGCGGACTGAAAGGTCCCAGGTTCGATTCCGGTCAAGGGCATAGACCTTGGTTGCGGGCACATCCCCAGTAGGGGGTGTGCAGGGGGCAGCTGATGGATGTTTCTCTCTCATTGATGTTTCTAACTCTCTATCCCTCTCCCTTCCTCAATAAAATGTATTTTAAAAAACAAACAAAAAAACAACACAGCTGCTGGTCCGTTAACGAGGAGCGCTCATTCATGATGTTAATGATGAAAATAGTTTAAGATTCTTACTTATAATGGTTTTTTTTTCCTTTCTACAAAATAATTCTAAACCTTTCCTTCTTTCTTTTCCAAGTCATCGACGACTTTGAGACCAAGACGAGAAGCGCGGTGTCCGTCCGAGAAGGTCAAGGTGTGGTGCTCCTCTGTGGGCCCCCTCCACACTTTGGAGGTACGGCGGGGTGACCGGGGCCCCACCGTCCGCTGGGCCACATCAGGCCCTGGAGCCTGATGTGGTGGTTCTTCACCAAACCAAAGAAGCCATAATCAGACCATCAGTGGGCCTCTGCTGCCCGTCACTGCTGGAGCCAGTTAAACAGAGACGGGGGCGGGTCATAGCTGAGTGTTTATTCCCATCCTGCCGGCAGCGTCCACAAAAGTCTTTTCTCTCCACCCCACCAAAAGCCAGCTGCTGATGGTGGGCAGAAGGACAGAGAGTACATGGGGAAGGAGGCAAAGGGTACCCCAATGGGCAGCTTCCAGGGAATGGGACGGGAGATTTGTAAAGACCTACAGGTGTGCAAAGGCTGGGGGTCTCCAAAGAGCTGGCGGCTCTGGTTTCTGCAACAAAGTTGTCCATCTTTCCTTGGTAACAGGCAGCACCCGGATGGGGAGGGTGGGCTGCACTTCCAGGGGAGCTCCCTGTCCCACCTGCAACCCCAGCCAGGAGAGAATGCACCTTCTTTCATCAGAACAAAATAAACCAATCCCAGTTAACAGAGCAGGATTGATAGTTCTTCCAATTCTAGCTGGTCCCCAGTACAGTGGTACCTCGCGATACGAGTGCCCTAACATATGAGATTTTTGAGATACGAGCCGTCGAGCGAGCGATTTTTGCTTTGAAATACGAGCAACATTTGAGATAGGAGTCATCACGCGGATCAGCCGGCTGCACACAACCCACCAGTTTACCGTGACTCCAGCGTCTCATAGTTTCCCACGCCTCAAGGTTACGGAATGAATTAAACTCATATCTCAAGGTACCATTGTATTCTATTTCTGCCCCTACCAGGACCTTGACCCCTTTTAGGTTCATCCTCCTGCATCCAAACAGTCCTCACCCACCTCTTTCCTTTAAACATAATGATTGAAGCAGCCACTCAACCAATCGGTCTTTAGGATGCAGCAGGGACCCAGGGCGGGCAGGGAGCTGGATCTGCTGCCTGTCCCCCGCACCCTAGGGACCGTCACACCCACCTCTTCAGGCTCAGCTCTCTCGGCGGGAGAGCAGATTCTGTCACCGGCCTCGCCCTGGCAGCGCTGTTGCAATGGGAAGTGAGCTCACGGATGCCAGCTGATTAGCGCAAGGACCAGCGCTTCATTCCAGGCTGAAAGCTGGGGTGTGGAGTCACGTTGCTTAGTGGCGCCCTGGAGAAGCACCTTCTGGGGGTCCTTTGGCCACATCACGGCCGCTGTCGGGAGAGGAGCGTCCCCCACCGCTGGCAGTGTGTGCTGGATGGCACCGGCTCCCAGCATCTTCCAGCGATGGGCGCTGAGGCAGGAACTGCCAGTGTCTACCTGGGATGGATCCCAGCGACCTCAGCCCCCCACTGATTCTGCCTCCGCCGGGGGGCAGGGCTGCAGTTTCTCCAACTCCACACGACTTGGCAGATCCTCAGGCCACAGGGAGCCAGGAGGAGGCGTGTGAAGGTGTCACGGGGTCACCTCAGTCGGACCGTGCCAGGGCGAGCTGAGGGGGTGAGAGTTGGCGCAAGAGCAGTGGCGAGTACTCAATGCATAGCTCCCGACACTGCGCAGGCACGGCCTCCTGGCATCCTCGCTCCGCCTCCGGGAGACGGGGAGGCATCTGCTTCTGCAGAGGAGAACCCCGAGGCATCGGGAGGTCAGGCACCTGTTCCAAGGTCAGGGCGCAGCTGCTGGGCAGCGAGGCCTGGCGTCTGATCCGCCTGTCTGGCTCCCCGCCCCCAGCGGGTCCCCACCACCTGCCTCTGACCACCTGCCTCGCCTCCAGCGGCCTCACTCTGGAACGAGAGAGCCTGGGAGACAGATGGGACAGATCTTTAAGAATGAAATGAAAGCCACTCTCCCCCCCACCACCACCCCCAATATGAAGCGAAACCGTATTGTGTTTCTTTAAAATCTTGAAGAGATTTCCCCATCATTTCCATTCTTAAAGGAGTCTAATGACATGTAGATGGAACAGAGAGAGGAAATTAATTACCACTTGACAGTGTTTTAATTCAATATTATCACGGAGGCGGGTGGCGGTCCACTCACCGGAAACATCCCGGGACACGTGCGATGCCTTTGAGGCTGTCTGGGGCGGAACAACATTAGTCCAGGCCACGCCGAGCCCCGGCGGTGCCGGCTTGGTGACCGCAGGAGGCCGTTTTCCAGCGCCGTGACCTGAAGTGACAGGCACGGACATCACATCTGCTGTCACATCTGCCTCCCAGGTCTCTTCGGGCCCTCACTCTGGCCAGAGTCTTGGAGGAATCGAAGATCATTTTCAACTTTGTTTAAAGACGGAGAACGGACATGTAAGCTGTGCTTAAGTCAATGTCACAGTTTAAAAAGGCAGCCCAAGCCGAAACTGGTTTGGCTCAGTGGATAGAGCATCGGCCTGTGGACTGAGAGGTCCCAGGTTCGATTCCGGTCAAGGGCATGTGTCTTGGTTGTGGGCACATCCTCAGTAGTGGGTGTGCAGGAGGCAGCTGATCGATGTCTCTCTCTCATTGATGTTTCCAGCTCTCTCTCCCTTCCTCTCTGTAAAACATCAATAAAATATATTAAAGAAAAAAAATAAAAATAAAAAGGCAGCCCAGCAAGAGCCCCCCCCTCCCACCTCATCCCCCAGGACACTGAAGAGTCTGTTGACCTTGGATGCAGGCTTCCTGGGGACAGCGCCCTCTAGCAAAGTTGTGAGACCAAACCTCAGACCTGCCCCGACGACCTCAAATGGAGGCTGAGAGTGAGTCACTGACGCCGTGCTTGCAGTGATGGCAAGCTTGCCTGTACCCGATGCCCCCTGTGGCCTCTGTAAGTGGGAGCAGCACCCCACAGTACCTGTCAATGTTGGCCTCACCCGGAAATTGAGGGAGTTTCAGCGGTGACTCTGGGATGGCCCCCGCTTCCTGGTGTCTGCAAGGCAGGGAGCCGGGACTGTGCTCTCCTCTTCTGTAGAGCTCTCCCCACTCAAAACTGCGGGGGTCATGACAGATGCCTTTTCACCCAACTATACAGGTAGTCATCAGTTCGTTATAGGGAGAAAGCATTCATCATCATCATCATCATCATCATCATCATCATCATCCAAATAGCTGCCAATTGTTCCCACGAGCAAGCACTAGAAGGGCATGGCTGTGACTTCCTTTTTCCACTATCCCAATAGTTCATATGATTTTTAAATGAGGAAACCGAGACTCAGATGAACCAAGAACATCGTTGTTCAGTCCTTAAATGAGGCCAGAGTGCAGCCTGGGACTTTCTGACGTCACGCGCTGCTGGGAGCTGGGAGCGGCGCCGTCTTGCACCTGGACCTCCTCGCTCATCCCGCCCGCATCTTCACGCCTCCAGACTCACCGCGTGCCGGGGGCGTCTTTCAGTGACTCATCTCAAACAGCTCCTGATCCTGCCTCTCCCTCTCTCGCCGCTGTGCGAGGGGGAGTTGTGCCAGGAGAGGCTTCGAGAAGGAAGAGAAACGTGTTGGCTGGATCACCTTCAAATCGGATGAGTAGACGACCGGTGCACAGCGGGCCAGCTCTAGACACCGGAGAGATGTTGTCTATCTTTGTCATCTGCCTTCGGGTCAGCAAGGAGGAAGGTCAGGTTGGATGGATAGAGAGACAGACAGACAGACAGATGGGTGAGAGTTTTCCATCACCACGTAGAAAACCACCAAGCACGGCAAGCAGCGCCCACTGATTAGAACAGGTCGTTCTGTGGTCAGAAGCCACGGCACGGGGCTGGGCTCGGCGCTCGGATTCTCACGCGGAGAAAACCAAGGTCAAGACTGGACGGCACTCTTTCCCGGAAAGTCTGAGGAGGAAGCCACGTCGGAGTTCATGCCCTCATTCCCTCTGTGGGCCGGATTCAGTCCCTGCAGCTGTAGGACGAAGGTCCCCACTGTCCTGTGGCCGGATGTCCAGGGCCACTGTCCTCTTCCAGATGCTCCCACGTTTCTCACCTCAGCCCCTCCGCCCCCAAGACCAGCAGCTGAGGCTCTCCATGACGTCACGCCCCTCTCATGACCTAGGTCTCTAGCCAGCCAGAGCCTCGCCCTGGGCCAGACTCACGGACAGCATCCCGGTCATCAAAAGTCCTGGTCTCCACGTCCCCTGTGCCGTGGAAACTAACCGAACCTAATCACCTGCTCACGAGTGGGACAGCTGACCCCGGTGGCAGCAGGCAATGGAAGGAGGAGCGCCGTTCACCCAGAAGAGCCCCCCAAAAGGGGCAGCGGGCTGGGGCCTGGGGAAATGGGGAACTTGGTGGAGACCTTCTCCCTTTCGGAGGTCAGGCAGGTGGAGGGGCATTTGGGAGCAGGCAGCTGGATTTACACGGCTGGGAGCGAGGTCTGGTTTGGAGAACTACGTTTGGAAGTTAGCATAGACACGTGATGTCTGACACCATGTGACTGGGTAGAAGAATGGCTGCCTACCGTACACTGGGCACAGCATACCTCGGCCCATGCAGCACTTCTTGGAAGTTTTCCCCATTCTACACATGGAGGAATTGTGTTAAAAAGGTCAGTGTCCAATTGATCAACATCACGTGTCTGGAGTTCAAAGTGCCCCTGTCTACACAGCACTGCATGTATCCTAGTGCCTAATCCATCTGGCATGGCTCAGCCCTCACAGACACATCCGTGCCAGATAAAGCCTGAGAGAGATAACCAGGGTTCTTATCCGTACCGGAGAATGTGTGAACACTGCCAGGGAGGTGGACTAATTTACCCTGGCGTCCCCGTCCCTGTGGGCAACCCAGGACCCCGAGTTCCCTCTTCAGGCCCTGAGATCTGGACCTCGGCCACTGTCAGCCTCTCATTGGCTCGCAGTCAGGCCGTTTTTCTTACTGCCAGCAACTGGGACAGCGCTCGCACCTTCTAGCCCCTTACTGACCCCACAGCCCAGCTGTATTGCCCGGCCACTGTAGACCACCAGGGGGCGGGAACCCCACAGTGGGGACTGCCCCGTACCTTGTGGGTGTTCAGCACCCCCTCTGGCCACTACCCACTCCATGTCCTCACCACTCCCAGCCTCCAGAGCGGGAGGGAAAGATGAAGATGTAGCCAAGCATTTCCTGGCGGGAACATCAGCCCTGCTGGGAGATCCTGCCCCTTCTCACATTCTTGGAGTGACTCCCCCGGAGCAAGGGCCTGCCTTCCAGGACCGGCTTCGTCCTCCTCCAGTTGGAGGTGCCCAGCGGCGCCCAGAATCTGGCTGAGTTTCCCTTCCTGGCCACTGGGACCAGCCAGCACCAAATCGGGCCTCTGGAACCTGGACTCCGAGGCCTTGGCCTTCACCGCCTGCCCCTCTGTGGACGCACAGCGGCCGGCCGTGTCCACTCCGGCCAGGAGGCCCGTGCATCAACGTGTGAAGTCCAGGTGGCTGGACAAATGGGGGCTCCAAGCCAAGTGGCCGTGAAGACGCGGCCATTCCCCAGGTTAGCACCGATATTGACGACCGCAGCCCAGAAGGCGAATTCTTTTTCTCGGCTGAGGGCTCTGCCGTCGGAGCTAGCAAGCATCACCGTGATGGCCCGCGACAGCCTGTCCCGCCTAACCCCGGAGCGAGGCACATGGTTTGCGGCACAATACATTCATTCTGGAATATTCCAAAGGCGGGGGAAGGGGGTCCCGCTGAATCTGAGCGCCATGCATACTCTGACTGTGGGCTCGTTGATCTTCTGCAGAAGGAGCAGGCCTCGGCGTCCGCGCTTCTCTTCTTGGTCTCTTTCCTGCGCCCCCCACTTCCTCGCTAATAAAACCGCGTCCCCGGTAATGGTGGTAATTGCACACGTCTCCCGTGTTTGTGTTTTAAACATCTCAGCACGAGGTTTAAGGCGGCAAAGGATGTCAAAACAGCCTGGTGCTGGGGAAACGGGATCTGGGCGTGCATGCTGAGCTGCCATTTCAAAGAATAACATCGGGCAGAGACCGGTGTGGCTCAGTAGACAGAGCGTCGGCCTGCGGACTGAAAGGTCCCGGGTTCGATTCCGGTCAAGGGCACGTATCTTGGTTGCTGGCACATCCCCAGTGGGGGAGCGTGCAGGAGGCGGCTGATCGATGACTCTCTCTCTCATTGATGTTTCTGGCTCTCTATCCCTCTCCCTTCCTCTCTGTAAAAAAATCAATAACATACACTTTAAAAAAATAAAAAGAATAACATGGGGAGGCTGTTGTGGGGGACCCTCAGACCGATCACCAGCAGACTCCAGGGCCACTGCTGAGTCATCCCTGGACAGGCACCGGGATATTAATAACAGAGGGATGGCGAGGATCGGGGGCGGTGGTGGGGGGAGATGATATTTAAAAATGCAACCGTTTCAAATACACTGGCTCATGAATTATGCATTTAATTAAGGAGAGCCAAATGGGAAGGATTTTAAACTTCCAATTTGCAGAGGGTTTTTTCTTGCCCTATTAAAAACAGACAGATTAAACGCAGTGGCTGCTGGTAAAACCAGGCAGGCCGGGGCCCCCGAAGGCTGGGGGTGTGGGTGACCGGGCAGAGGCAGAGAGGGAGGGACCGTGGGACAGCATCAGCCAACACAGACAGCAGCCAGGGCCCCTGGGTTGCAGTTGCGGGGGGCACTGTCATGGCGCCTCGGCCTGCTCACCTGGGCCACGCGGAGGCTGGGGGGCCGTCTCCATCCCAGACCGTCCCTGAACCTCTGTAATGAGAACCCGCTCTTCTCCAAGCCCCACAGCTCCCAGAGGCAGGACCACGGGGACCCCCGTTCTCCCCAAGTCCCCGGCTTCCCTTGGGGTGTGCTCCTGCAGGGCAGATGGAGTTGGACCTGGATGCAGGCAGTTTTCAATGCGGAGACCTGGGCCCAGCTCAGCAGGACTGGGGGCGGTCAGCAAGGGATGATCTGTGTTAGGGTCTCAGAAGGAGGAGCACTCCAGGCCATGAGGAGTACAGATTTAGGAATTTAGTGGGTCCTCTGGAACCCAGATAGGCAAAGCCCCAAAATGGCGACAGCCCCCGTGGACGGGGAGTCAGAGGTTTTAAAGGCCTCTGGGTGGTGTTTTGTGGGCGGAGAATTCTCCAGGTGGGTCCTGAAGGGAAAGGTGCTGATCTCAGCAGGTGGAATGTGGTCCAAGCGAAAGGGAATGTCTGGTGGGAGTGGTCTAAAGGTCAGGTCCCAGCCGAAACCAGTTTGGCTCAGTGGATAGAGCTTCGGTCTGTGGACTGAAAGGTCCCAGGTTCGATTCCGGTCAAGGGCATGTACCTTGGTGGCAGGCACATCCTCAGTAGGGGGCGTGCAGGAGGCGGCTGATTGATGTCTCTCTCTCATGGATGTTTCTAACTCTTTATCCCTCTCCCTTCCTCTTTGTAAAAAAATCAATAAAATATATTTTTTTTAAAAAAAAGAAAGTCTTTTTTAAAAAAAAGACCCACTTTCTAAAAAAAAAAACCATAAATAAATAAATAAATAAATAAATAAATAAATAAATAAATATCCCAGGGGAGGATTATCCATTCAATCATTTGACCCAACCTAACAATCTGGCTCCTCCCACCGACCCAGCCCTCACGGGGCGGGGCCAGAAGTCTGGGTTTTACCAAGTCCTGCCAGCCATTCGGACGCCCGCTCCAGTTTTAGAATCTCTGCCCTGGACGGGCCGTTTCGGAAAGAATTAGTCGTGAGAGGCTTCACAGAGGTGCTCCATTCCCTGCTCACAGTGGCTGTAGACACGTCATGTTGAGTGACAGGTTAACCTTCCATGCCACCAGATTCTGAGGCGTTGAGCTCAGGGCAGGCAGTGTTGAGGGGGAGGAGTAGAAGGTGGGGACCAGTCGTCCCACAGGTGAGAAGAGCTGGGTATGCCCGGAGCTGGGGTGGGGGAGGGTGCGTCGAAGGAAGCCTGAGGGTGAGGGAGGGTAGCTATGGCAAACACTGACCACAAAAAGAGGGTCTTGGAGAAACAAAGAGAGGAAGAGCAGTGGTCCTGGAGGAGGGAGCAAAGGTTGTGGCGTCTGAAAGATCCAGGTTCTAGTCCTTGTGTCGACAATGCGAAACCCACACCCTTTCATTAGAGGGGAGTGTGAGCAGCGGCCACACCACACACATCCTCAGGATGATGACATAGGTCTGAAATGACAGAGCTCTTTTTGTGGTTATTATTCCTTATGGAGTCACCCCTATTCTTGGACCACATTCTTTTTTAAAAAATACATTTTGTTGATTTTTCACAGAGAGGAAAGGAGAGAGATAGAGAGTTAGAAACATCAATGAGAGATATTGATCAGCTGCCTCCTGCACACCCCCTACTGGGGATGTGCCCACAACCAAGGTACATGCCCTTGACCGGAATGGAACCTGGGACCTTTCAGTCCGCAGGCCGACGCTCTATCCACTGAGCCAAACCGGTTTTGGCCCTGAACCACATTCTTGCAGGAGCTCCTCCAACTTCCACTCTTGACTCTTGAAGGACACACTACAAATAGGAACGGGTCCAACAATAATTTTAGCAGCTGAGGTAACAATGCATTCCCAAGGGAGAGATGGGAATTATGGCCGCAGATCCCAAGATTACAGGGTACAGGAAGTAATGATTCGGAGGCACAAGAAGAGATAAACCCGTCATTTCTGTTATGGGAAAGGGGTGACCTTGGCTTTCAGAGAGCGGGTGCTGGTTTCTCTCCCAGGGCGGCACTGACCGCAGGCCCCTCAGGTCAGCATGGCCTGGATACTGGTCAAGAGCATCTTCATTCCACAAAAAGTTCGAACGACGACGAGTCCTTGAGTTCTGAAGAATCTGACCTACATTTGTCCTCCTCTTTATGTTGAAGAAGAGTTGACTATCTAGATGGCTCTGTGGTTTCCAACCAAATCCCTTGGAAACCCTTTTTGGTGGAGACGGAGCAAGAGGCTAGGACGTGAGGCAGCAAAGGGCATCAGTAACGACACTTAGAGACAAGAGATGCCTTGGGATGTTGCAGGATGTCGGGAGGGACTCGCAGAAGAAAACAAAGACTTGGTAACTGGGATGGACAAGAATTTCAGAGCATGTTTTAAAAAAACAAGAAGTGAATTGCCTTTGTTCATTCTTGGTGAATCACAGACTCTTAGGGAAGTCAAATGGAATGCAGAAGGCAGAGCAGGCCATTTACTGAAACATGGGTTCAACCTCCCAACCTCTGACCTCTGATCTCTGACCTCTGCAAAGAGAAATCTGGCAACATCTCAAGTGATGCTAGTCCGTCTTCTGCTGGGTCACCAGTGATGCTGGGAGCTCACTGCTCCCAGCTCAGCAGCAGCTCTGACCTTCACATGGATCTTCCTCATACTACCCTGTTTCCTCGAAATTAAGACTTTTGCTCCCAAAGATGCGCTAGGTCTTATTTTCAGGGGAGGTCTTATTTTTCCATGAAGAAGACGATACACATTTATTGTTAAACAAGAAAAAAAAAAGGAAATTTATCACCTGTCTACGGTATGGTAGTCATTGTCATCACAAACCAGCGCAGCCGGAGCTGTTCAGGCAGTGCAAGGTCTCTTTAAATCAGCAGTCAGACGCCTGACGGTAGCTTCGGGGGCCTTCTATTCTGGGGAGGTCTTATTTTTTGGGGGGGCTGCCTCATATTACAGTGAGAGGCAAAACTGGAAGTAGGTCTTACTTTCGGGGGATGTCTTTCGGGAAGCAGGGTAGGAGTCAAAGAGCATCCCGCCGCCTCCAGCTCCTCCTGCCTTTGCCTTCTGGCCATCAGGGGCAGGAGGACCGTGGAATGAGGTATCATCCAAACTGGGCCACATCTGAATCCAAGAGGATGTTAGCGGTACACCAGGACCGCAGACACGCACCGGACACACAGGGGCGGCATCTTATTCTCACCGCGGATAAACAGGGCACAGAACTTCCAGAGAGACAACTTTCGCCGTCTACAATGCCGTCCATTAATTAGATACGAGGTACAGACGCGAGGTCTCTTCCCTGTTTTCCAGATTTGTCTTACGCGTGGACCTTCAACGACAACCCTTTGCATGTCCAGGAGGACAAGAGGCGATTCGTTTCCCAGGAGACGGGCAACCTGTACATCGCCAAGGTGGAGGCGTCCGACGTGGGCAACTACACCTGCTTCGTGACCAACAGGGAGGCGCGGAGGAGCGTGAGAGGCCCGCCCACGCCGCTGGTGCAGCGCTCTGACGGTAAGGGATGAGTTCTCTGGGGGAGGGGGCAAGGGTGTGGGGGTGCTCGTCTGTGGCTGAGCCTCGGAGGCCTGAGAGCGCCCCGCTTCCCTCTGGCTCAGAGCAAGCCCCACCATCCAGGAGTCCAGGTTCCATTCACAGATATGATGCCCATCACAAACATCACAGAAAGATTCTGTCACCCGGCCAGTGATGCCGAGAACAGGATTCTGGGTAGACAGCGCCATCTCTTCTAGGGCACTAGAGCCGATTGCTTTGCTTTGCTTGGCTTGGCTTAGGGAATATTTTATCCAAAACGCTAGTTGGGAGAGTAGGTGTGTATGTGCACGCATGCGTTCTGCCAAACTTATTCATTGAATTGTTATATTTTTAATTGTTATATATATATTTTTTTATGTAATTTTTTAAAATATATTTTATTGATTTTTTTACAGAGAGGAAGGGAGAGAGATAGAAAGTCAGAAACATCGACGAGAGAGAGAGACATCGATCAGCTGCCTCCTGCACACCCCACTGTGGAGATGTGCCTGCAAGCAAGGTACATGCCTCCAGCCGGAATCGAACCCGGACCTTTCAGTCCACAAGCCGACGCTCTATCCACTGAGCCAAACCGGTCTCGGCTAATTGTTATATTTTAACAGCTTTCCTCTGGTGCCTCTCTTTGCCTTCTTTGTCTCTTTTGTTCACCCTTTATGAACCTGACTTAAAAAACGGGGGGGAAATTCACATCCCAGGGAGGAGAGAGAGCCCCGTTAGTTATGAGCAAGGCAAAGGTGAATGAGAAGCAAGATGCCTGCTAACTCCTGTCCGGCCAGACACACACTTCAGACGAGCCGTGTAGCTTAATCAAGTCATCGCTGGTGCAAGACCGAGAGGAGAGGAAACGTACGGAAGTCATCCAAGCAGAAAAATCTCCCAGCAGATTCTTTAATTAAACATGCACAGTGGGAGAGGTGCCCACAGACAGTCAGCCGGTGCGTTTTATGTGCCGATTCTCAAATTGACGGAGTTTATCTCCTCTCAGAGGAGTTAAGCAAACGCGAGAGTCTGATGCTGGGGATGGCTACCTGCTGAGGAAACTGGCTGTTTCTAACTCTCTGTCCCTCTCCCTTCCTCTCTGTAAAAAATCAATAAAATATATATTAAAAAAAAAAGAAAAGAAACATCGATGAGAGAGAGACATTGATCAGCTGCCTCCTGCACACCTCCTACTGGGGATGTGCCCGCAACCAAGGTACATGCCCTTGACCAGAATCGAACCTGGGACCTTTCAGTCCACAGGCCAATGCTCTATTCATTGAGCCAAACCGGTTTCGGCAGAATATTTATATCTTTGTTTATCCCAGCTAGCGTGATCACTGGCCAGGTTTGTGGCAGAAATGCTGATATTTTAGATTAAGGGGTGCTGCCTCAGACCCCTCATCTTGTTAGCTAAAAACGTCTTTATTCCTTGTTGGGACTCACGGGGACCGACCTGGTCCCACCAAGGGAGGCCGAGCCCGGTCTGACTGAGAGAGACATCTTGGTAACACAGGAGCATCTCAGACGCCGTGTTCCGTTCTCCTTCGGGGACGTTAATTCTTCTTCTGATGCTGATGTGGGACCCAGGGCAGCGGATGCCTCTTTTCTGACACTTCCTGGACGTTTGATTTTCGGGGGAGGGGAGATGCGGAACCCTTTAACCGGCATCATGACCTTCTCTTGCTCCCTGCCAGTCGTGAAAGTCTAGCAAAGGACTGTTAATGGAAGGACAAGACATCGGTTTGGGTTAATGAAGCATGGACTTCGTGGCACACTTCTGTTCTCTGTTCTCCGGAATGCCGCTAGCTTTTTTGACGTTTCGCAGGTGTGATGGGCGAATACGAGCCGAAGATGGAGGTGCGCTTCCCGGACACTGTGCAAGCCACGAAGGGCTCGTCTGTAAAACTGGAATGCTTTGCCCTTGGAAAGTAAGGTTGTTTTGTTTTGTTTCCTCGTGTTTTAATTAAATACACACACACACACACACACACACAATTTTTGTCATTCAAACATTGCTCTAAGGCAGTGGTCAGCAAACTCCTGAGTCCGCAGAGCCAAATACCAGCAGGACAGTGATTGAGATTTCTTTGGAGAGCCAAAGTTTTTACACTTAAACTTCTTCTAGCGCCACTTTTTCAAAACAGACTCGCCCAGGCCGTGGTATTTTGTGGAAGGGCCACCCTCCAGCGGCCAAAGAGCCGCAGTTTGCCGACCACGGCTCTAAGGTAAATTACCAAACAGAGCTCAAATGCTGGGGGAAGGAGGAAGTTTCTGATGGGAATTGAAGCAAAATGCCGAGCACCCTGAAAATGACGGCTGCAGCTCTCCCCTGAATCGCCCATATTTCTGCCCGTTTGACCCACTTAGGCCTCAGCTGCGTGAGACAAGCGCGCTGGCGTGTCACCGAGCCCCGCACCCAGCCTGCCTGCATCCCGTCCCACATCCCCGGCCCGCGGGGTCGCCCTGCTTAATTAACCAGCAATAATTATAAGGGCAGAGCCTGCACTGAGGTTCCCAAAACGAGTCTAATTAAGGGCTATTGTTCAGGGTGGACAATCAGACCGAGGCGCACCTGCCGGGACCGGGCGTGCTTTGTGAGACGCAGAGACCTGTGCACCCGCCAAGAGGATTGGGAGGCCTTGAAGGCGGCCAGAGACTTGCTTTCTTGCCCATAACATTCAGACGCCCCTTTCCCTTTGGGGGAACGGCCAACTGCATGTTTATGCCCGTGGACACCAGAGGCCCAAGAACAGAGAGGGAGTGGATAAACAGGGTCTAGATCCGCTGTTTCTAAACACGCGTGTGCAATGCACCCAGGACTTGCTTAAAGTGAGGTCCCACGTATCTGTCCCCAAGAACTCCTGTCCAAAGACCACATTGGACAGGCACCGGCTCTCATCCGCCCAGTGAGGGCTCCCCCTGAATGCCATCTATTGCTGAGGGGTTCAGCACATTTAGAAACGGTGCTTCACAATCCAAACTGCGGAAGCCACCACTTTGAGGGCTCATCTTGTTCTTAGGTTAACAGAGCGAGCAACCCAAACAGCGCTGATTCATAAAGCTGCTAGGTGCCTTTCTCTCTGTGGAATTCTGCAGATACGTATTTAAAGTTCCCAGGCTATGCGTTTTTCATGTGTGTAGAAGATCCTGTTTTATTTTTACTCAGTATGGATCTCATAGTATTTGTCTAATGATTCCTGGTGGTTGATTGATTAACTTAAGGCAGGGGTAAATGAGGACTTCATGTAAGTGTCTGTTTGCCTGCCTTTGAGTAAGACATTGTGGACTTGGACCATTTTCAAACTCTCCCAGAATTTAAAGACTCCAAAACATAAGTTAAACGTTTGTTAGAATACTTTGAAAATTAGGTGATTGGTTTAAAAAAGAAAACCAGTGAGAGAGAGCATCGGAAACAGGTATCAGTAGCTTATTCTAGTACACTGAACATCGGGAAATGTGGATTCCTGAAATTTAAAACAAAAATGCTCTTCCATCATGAATAACTGAAAATGATTGAGGCTAGTTCTCAAGAATCCCGCATAAATAAATGTTATTTGTGAGGCATGTCTAACTGAGCATGTATCTGCTGTGGATTTTCCTCAGAATGGGGTGGGGTGCACCCTAGCTTTGGACGTCTGAGAGCGTCACCTGTTGAATGAGTCACCTGCTCGGTTTCAGGGCAAGGAACCCATCCCACCAGGCGTTAAGCTCTGAGCTTGGAGCATTCAGGCCTCTGAGTCGATGTTTCAGAAACGGCTCACAAAGTCAGGGGAGGTGGATTCAGTCCCCAGTTTTCTCAAGAGTTTCTGGGGCCCTCACACACACCCTCAGGATCTCTGTGAATGTCCCAGTTCTTGTCCAGGAAGAGGTGCAGGGACACCTGCCCCCGGATTGCTTGGAGAAGAGGGTGGGTAGCCTCACAGGATGGGCTGGGACGCAATCAATGCTCACCAAGTTCTCGCCCAGAATGCCAACTCCGTTCTCTTTCTGTGCAACCAGAGCCAGAGCCAGTGGGGGGTGGCAATCTAGAAGTGGGGTCTCAGGGAGGAGACGAAGCCCCTCCTGTCTGCAGAGGGGACCCCTTTCTGCTCTCCCCCCAGCTGCAGAAGCAGGGTCTTCTCTCAGGTGGGAAGACTGGCAGACAAGGGAACCACGTGGTTAAGTCACATGGTCTGAATTGCTCACCTCTCAGAGTTACTAATTGTCCTTATTTCCATATTTTGTTTTTAAAACCTTCCAACCCGCAGATATGTTGAAAGAGCAATACCTAGATAGTCATGTCAGTCACATTCCCTCTCACCTGATTGACCAGGTGTAAATATTTGCCGCCACCCACCCACACACACATGCACCATAAGCGCACACAAACATGCAAGGCACACATGGAAAGAGCTGAGCCTGCCTTTGGGGGCATGTTTTGCTATGAAATTGAGGGGTGGGGTGAGGAAAAAGGCAGAGGCGGGAGATTTCACCCATCTTATTGAGAGTTCGTCATTTGTCTTCACTTTCCGGATTTAATTGGCAATTATTTAAAGTGCATACACATGTTGAAACCGGTTTGGCTCGGTGGATAGAGCCTCGGCCTGCGGACTGAAAGGTCCCAGGTTCATTCCGGTCAAGGGCATGTACCTTGGTGGCGGGCACATCCCGAGTAGGGGGCGTGCAGAAGACAGCTGATCGATGTCTCTCTCTCATTGATGTTTCTAACTCTCTATCCCTCTCCCTTCCTCTCTGTAAAAAAATCAATATATTTTTTTTGTAAAAAAGTAAAGTGTATACCCATGTAGGGGGACACCCTCTATGTCTTCTGTTCATTTCCCTCTCTGCCCTTCTGGTAGCCCCAGTACACGTCTATTGCTCCAGTTGAACTGGGGCACAGTTGGGGATGTGCTGTCTGTTTTGATTTGTTGGCGGTGTTCTGGTTTTCGTTCTGTTCCGTATTAACGTTTGGGCTCCAGAGGTTTCTATCGCTGGTCCTTCCAGGTCACTCTTTTCGGGGTTCAGCCCACCGAGGAGCCTTCTGCAGGCTTGTTCCTTCGTATGAAACTGTCTCCTTTCCCCAGATTCCTCTTGGTCCGTCCTCAGACTGTCTCATGCCGCTCACATCAGCCCTGTGCCCCTGCGCGTGCCACCTGCCTTTTCCACTGGAGCCCTTGGCAGAGTCTCCGGAGTAATTACTTTAAACTCACAGGCTCATCATCCAGGGCAATGCCATGCTTAGGTCTGGCTCCAATGCGTGTTTTGTCTCTGCAGACTGCTTTTATGCCCTTTTTATTGAAACCTAGACATGCTGTCTCGGGTAAAAGGAGCTAGGTAGCTAGATTTTAGAGTGAGGTTCATGTTTATGCAGAGACTAGTAATTCATGGGCTGTGCTTACTGTGGCGGTGGCTGCTGCACCAGAGACGGGCATCTCCCTGCTGCCTGCGTGTCTCCATGGTTTCTTGGGCCTGTTTGGGTTTCTCTAGCGGCTCTTCGTCTGTGTGAGTCTGAGGTCTGCTGTTCTTCAGGCCGCAATCCTCACTCTGCTCCGGAGCCCCTCCTGAGGATGGGAGAGTCCCTGTTTGCTCATTCCATCATCCCTGTCACCTGCGGGTCTGTTTCTAATGACCTTCAACCAGCACACGCTACCCTGAGTATAGAGTGACTAGAGGCCCAGTGCATGAAAATTCATGCACTGGAGGGGGGATTCCTCAGCCCGGCCTGCCCCCTCTCACAGTCCGGGAGCCCTCAGGGGCAGGAAGCTATCTGGGGGAAGGTGACGCCTCCATCACACCTCTGCTGCTGCCACTGCCAGCAGCGCAAGCCTCAGCCAGTCCTGGTGACCTGAGCCTTGGGAGGCCCTGGGCGGATAGAAAGCCACCATCTGAGGGTTGCCTGCACCTCAGGCTGGCTCTGGGCAGCTGGGAGGCCGAGGGAACTGGGGGAGTCCAGAGGTAGGCATGTGGGTGGTTGCCACCTGGTAGGCTCAGGGGTGGCATTCAATTAGCATATCCCCTTCTTGTTGGCTGTGAGCATCACCATCTTTGTGAGGGTGTGACGGTCAATTAGCATATTCCCACTTTATTGGAGAGGATTATACCAAACCTCAGACGCCTGCCTCACCTTCCGTGGCTCTGACTTCTGGGGCGTGCCACCTACTCTCTGTGCTGCACCTCCAAAGCTGTTGTGATCGCAGATTTCACTCTCAGCTCTTCTCATTTGTTTCACGTGGCAGACTCTTAATTATCCGAGCTGCAAATTAATTGCGTTGCAAGGCACCCTGAGAGGCTCGGGGTGTGGGTGCTGTGCAAAGGCAGGCAGATTGGCTGGCACACCTGTCTCCTTGGAAGCACACACAGGCCTGTGCTCTGGGTGCAGAAATGAAACCAATGAAACCGATGTCTCTCGTAACTCTCCCGCCGCTGGCAAACAACCCCGCGGATTTCCTTTCTTCTCCTTCTTAATTTAGGGACTTGGCTGTCAGTGCGCTGAGAGGTAAATAAAATCCATAGCCCCACTGCGTGCTCCCGTGTCCCCGAGCCTTTGCACAGAGGACTGTATTTATGTAAACATGTATATCTTATGTGTGTGTGTGTGTGTATATATATATATATTTTTTTTTTTTAATTACGAGGGGTGGGGGGCAAATACCCAGCTTGGCTATGAATGTCAAGCCGTGAATCTGAAGTCTCGCCAAGGTGTTTCTAGGGGTTGCAGAACTTTCAGAGGCCTGAGCAGGCATCTGAAGTTTGCTTTTCTTCTCACACAGGGGACATCCTGCAGGTGGCAGCCCAGAAAGGCTCCTGAGAGTCCTCAGGACACCAGGGTGACCGCCGTGTTGTGGAATTAAGCTAGGTACATTCAGACTTCTTAGGCCTAGAACGATTGGTGTAAAATCATTGGCAAGGCATCGTAAAATTCCCTAATTGAACACCTACTTGGCTCATTGTGTTGAGTAGCTAGAGAGCAGAAGATTCCCCCAGACATATTTGCCCACATGTCCTGGAACATGTACTGAAGCCTAGTCTTTTCTTTATCACTTTTAAAATAGATGTTTTTTATTGATTTCAGAGAGGAAGGGAGAGGGAGAGAGAGAGAGAGAGAAACATCAAGGATGAGAGAGATTTGTGGAACGGTTGCCTCCTGCACACCGCACACTGGGGATGGGTCCTGCAACCCGGGCATGTGCCCTGACCCAGAATTGAACCGGCACCTCCTAGTGCATGGGTCGATGCTCAGCCACGGAGCCACGCCGGCCAGGCCTTGTCCCCATCTGCTAATCACGACAATAAGCAGTGAAGGAGCCTCCTTTCGGTTCAGGCCTCACCTTCTCGGTGACACCCCCACTTTCACGGCTCCCAAAGCCTGCCGGGTGCCCTCATCTCTGGTTGCAGGTGAGGATCCAGCTGAGGCTGCGAAGGTTAGGGATCCACCCTGTGCCACAGACTCTGCCTGTGTCTCCCTACCCTGTGTCAGGGCCACCATGATCAGGAGCAAACGGCTATGGCTCACAGTCCCAGGGACAGACTCGGTGGAAGGACAGGCCAGTCAGTGCCTGCAGACCAGCAGCCTCTTCCCAAGGGACTTGGGTGGACACCGACTGCCCCCAGGATCCTCAGGACAAAAGGTGCCCCCCCCCCCCCCCCCGCAGAAATGCCTCCTCTCTCCGTGCACTGAGCTTGCTTTTCTGCAGCGCTAGCGGATTTCTCCCTATTGTGTCACCATGGGACAGCCCTCCACCCCGGGCGCTGGAATGAATATTTCAAGGCGGGAAACGAGAGCAGCTGGCCCAGCAGCCTGCAATGTTAACAAAGGCTCTTTGCCCACTTCCTCTCTCCGCTTCAGTCCCTTCGATTAAAAAATGGCCACTGACGGGATTTTCTGAAATGAGGTTCAAGTTCAGAATAATCCCAACGTAAGCATCTCTGAGGACAGGTTCTCTGGACCGGCTTCTACTTACAGACGCGGAATGGCCTGGATTTAAGCTGTGGATAATGAGGTTTAAGAAATCCAGGCGAGAAATAGAAGCTTTCTCAAACGGGACCAGTAATGAAAATTCTATTTATGGGCTGAAAGGATGGAAAGGAAACACAGTTCCTAGGACTGGGTGGAGAGCTTTCATTTAGCTTCCAATTAAAGTTGAGCTCAGCCAGATGGTTAACGAATGTATCTCCATCTTTGATAAAATGACTAGAATGCTCGCTCAGGAAAAGCATACGGAGGAGAGAATGGAGTGTCTGTCCCTGTTTAGGGTGACACTTACTTAAGAAGCAGGAAATCAGAGGGGTGGGAGGAGAGAAAGAAAGACAGAAAGACAAAAGAAGGAAGGAAGGAAGGAAGGAAGGAAGGAAGGAAGGAAGGAAGGAAGGAAGGAAGGAAGGGAGGAAGGGAGGAAGGGAGGAAGGGAGGAAGGGAGGAAGGAGGGAGGAAGGGAGAAAGGAAGGAAAGAAGGAAGGAAGGAAGGAAGGAAGGAAGGAAGGAAGGAAGGAAG
>JAAGEH010000143.1:5107816-5119487 GCA_011751065.1 Lasiurus cinereus
GAAAGAAAGGCAGGGAGAGGAGAGAGGAACAGGGGGAGGAAGGGGGGAGGAAGTGAGGGAAGGAGGAGGGAATGATTGGAGGACTTTGCTTTTATAATCTGGTCATTTTCACAACTGTGAGGAGCCCTGGTTCAGGCCAGCTTGGTTTAGAAAACAGGGAGGAAATGAGAAAAGGCTTTGGCAACTCTCCCTTTCACATCCGAGGTCCGTCTGGGGCTCATCTCTGGGCTGAGGAGACTCCGCATGAGAGACTTGCTTCAGATTGGTTTTCTTTGCTGAGGTTTGTGTCCAAGCTTGACTTCAGCCTCATATTTGTGAAGCTAATAAAAAGGGGGGGGGGATGAGGGAGGCTATAGCTGAAAGGGAGAGGTGGGCAGGAATGGCAGATGTCTATACTTAGAATGAGAGCACCATTTATTGTGACTTACTATCTAACTAGTGGCCCAGTGCACGAAATCTATGCACATTAAAAGGGGATTAATTAGAGGGAAAAGTTTAATATTGCTATTTGCCCTTTCTCTATAATAGAAGTGTCAGAGAGGAAAGAAAATTATATGAAAATCTTCCACCTGAGTTTGGGGCACATCTCAGGACCCAGAGTCAAGTCCCTGCCTACCTTCGATGCCTCAAAATTGTGCGAGGCCCAGACGCAACTGGCCCCACCCCTGTCAAGCCCTGTCGGGCAGGAGTGAGTGCAGCTTCAGGTCCCCCATCAAGCCCTGCTGGGCAGGGGCCCAGCCTAAGGTCCCCCAACCAATTACTGGGACAAGGGGTGTGGCCTGAGGTCCCCCGTCAAGTACCACGAGGGGGCATGGCCTCAAGTCCCCTGGACCAGTGCTGGGGCGGGAGTGTGACCTGAGGTCCTCTGGCCTGATGCTGGGGTGGGGTTCAGCCTGAGGTCCCCTGTCATGCCCCACCAGGCAGGGGGCACAGGCTCAGGTCCCCTGCCCTGGCCCAGCACCACACAGCCTCAGGCCCTTGTTGGTTGCTCCTTAAGGCTAGTACCGGAACTTGGCCTCTGCTGTGGGTGCCGCCATCTTTGTGATGGTGTGATGATCAATTTGCATATTCCCTCTATTAGATAGGACCACAAAGTTTCCAGAGATTTCACAGTAACCCCTTTCCTGAGGCCCCTCCCGGGTCTCCACTGCTGGGTGCATTTTTCATGTGGCTTCAGCAAAGAGAGAGGGTGAAATCTAAGCAGTTTGTTTAGTGTCTTTCATGGGAAGCTCTCCCCAAAATGGGGACTTGTCCTCAGGATGCATAAGTGTGTTAAAGTTGCCTCCGATTTGCATTTATTTTCCCTGACTCTGTATATACTCCCATTACCAGCAGTAACAGAATCTCAGCCTTCTTGCTTAGCAGTGACATAACAAATCTGACCACAATCTCAACATTTAAGTAGTGTCTGTGGATCTTACAAAACTGCTTGTTTTTTTTTCCCCCACTAGAAACTAGTTAACATGAAATGTGGCCACAGTATGCACTTGATAAGGCTTAAATTTAAAAAAAAAAAAGTCTTTTTTGCTGTTTGAGTGGTTACTTTTGGATAGTGGAGCTGCTTTGATAATTCTCAACTATCTCAACTATAAAACGAGGTATCCAGAAGGAATGCACCGAATCCTTAGTTCCATCTCACAGACCGACCCGAGCCGGGCAGGCGTAGGACCCAGGTGTTCAGAATCTCCCCATCAAGCCCTTGTTGACAGAAATCAGCAGGAGGGTAACTGGGATAGGCTTGGACCGAAAAGAGAACCACTGACAAACTGCAAGGCTCCCAGGGAGATTTTTGGCCGGGCATAGCTTGATCGACGCGTGTGAATTCTAAGCTATTCCCGTCCCTTTGCCTGAGCGCTGGCTTTCACGGATCCTCTCTCCATGTGGGGCAAAGCTCCAGGTTTATATCTCACCGTCTGAACAAATTCCCACGAGAAAAGATATCCTCTTCTGAAAGCCACCCAGAACCGTGTCTGGCGGCCTCTGATAGGGTGGTCGTGGCTTCCTGGTCAACCGGGGACAGTGGCCACAGTGCAGAAGTCTCTGATGCAGGACCTGAATCACACGCTCTGTCAGTTCAGGGAGCTGAAAGGGGATTGTCAGGAAGAGGGGTGGGTGCTGACCTTGAGCGTGGGAGCCATTGGGATCTGGGAGGATCAGGGACCTGAAGGGGCACTGACATTC
Organism: Lasiurus cinereus; assembly: GCA_011751065.1. Lineage (NCBI taxonomy): Eukaryota > Metazoa > Chordata > Mammalia > Chiroptera > Vespertilionidae > Lasiurus > Lasiurus cinereus. The sequence continues at coordinate 5,109,998 of JAAGEH010000143.1, forward strand.
CCTCCTACACTATTCCCCTTGGAATGGAGTCTCTAGGGAGTAGAGGTGGGGAACCCTTTTTCTGCCAAGGGCCATTTGGATATTTATGACATCATTCGGAGGCCGTACAAAATGATCCACCTACAAATCAACCTGCTGTATGAGGTCAAACATGGAATTTACTCACCCCTCATGCCTTGGCAGGGCCAGACCCAATGGTTTTTCAGGCCTCACGTGGTCCATGAGGGAATGACGCTCATCCAGAGAGACTTCATCCATCCAGGGAGCGATGCTCATCCAGAGAGACTTTGGGGGTATCACCGAGTTCCTTGGGGCAGAGGGGAGTCTGAATAGCTGAGGTGGGTGGGACTTGTTCTTTTGGCCCCAAAAGAGACTCACAACATGGAGACTTGCAACATGGAGACTCACTTTCTGCAAATCCATAGATGTCAGAGCTATCGGACAAGGTTCTTAAAATAGCTTTGGGGTGTGTGAGGCAAAGAATCTGGGACATCAACCCCAGCTCCACTGCCTTTAGTTACAGGGATATCCAGTGAAGTTATATGTACAGGTCATCCCATGTACATAGATAGCACCTAGCACACCGTACCGGTCATCAGTAGCTATTGGTTGTGACGGTGATACGATCATTAACATCAAATATCAAACCCTTCTGTTACCGGCTCAGAGATTTAGATATTTAGTGAGGTGAAAAGTTGAGCTCTGTCTTCACCATCAAACTAATGGACTGTGATAGAAGCACGGAAAGTACTCTCTACTGAAATTATCTTTTGTCTGAATGCCAGTGATCTCTTGTCTCTGTCATAAACCTCAGAGATGCACCATCACCAAGAGATTAAAGGCCAGGCATTCACACAGATATCACAGCCCCTGTTCTTTCCCTTTGTAAGTAAACATGCTGAGAATGTTTTTATTACATGGGTAATGCATGCTCATGGTAGCAAAGGAACGGAAAATGGAGGTCCACAGCAAGTGAAGAATGAAAGGCATCCGAGGCCTCCCGATCCGGGGTAATGACTTCTGGCATGTTCACAGGTGCATTATGGGTGTTGAAAACTGGACAGCTCTGCCTCTGGCGCAGAGTTCAGACCTGGGGACCATGCTTGTGTGTGAACAAACTCTCCTGCAGAAATCCGTTCTCCTGTGGGCCAGTTTGGTATTCCGTCCAGGGAGTGGACCGAAAACCAGTTATCTGAGGTTAATTGGGGCAGGAATTTGCCATTTTGCTAAAATGTCAGCCTCATTTTGGGCTAAGTGGGCAAGGCTTTTCAAAAAGACAGAAAGTAAATTTATGATAAGAGTGATTTTATTTTTGTGTTAGAATTCAAGGTTTGTAACTAGCTGGTAATTCCGAAACAATAGATGAAATCGAACACCGACTGGGGACAGGTTTTCTGAAAATATGTGGGCCCCTGTGTGGATTTCTACGCTGGCAGCGTCTGCGGCAGGTCCTGGCTTTATTGGGGGCCTCCCTGGGTCATCAACACCCCCTTCTGGCAGTGGGTTCCCCATTCCAACGCCACAGACTCTTGTCACCACTTTTCACGTGGCAAGAAGTTTCTCTCACGTCACTTTTTTAAAAAGAAATTATTTTATTGATTTTTTACAGAGAGGAAGGGAGAGGGATAGAGAGTTAGAAACTTCAATGAGAGAAAGATATTGATCAGCTGCCTCCTGCATGCCCCCCACCGGGGGTGTGCCTACAACCAAGGTACATGCCCTTGACTGGAATCGAACCCGGGACCCTTCAGTCCACAGGCCAATGCTCTATCCACTGAGCCAAACTGGTTTTGTCTCCCTCATCACTTTAGTCAACTTGAATAAAATCCTGCTTCTTCTACAAAGTTGGCACTTTGGCTTTGCAAAATAATTATGTTATTATTAACTCACAACATGTCAAATGTAAATATTTAGACCACCTGACGATCTCAAAGAGCATGAAGAAGGGCATGCTTGGAGGAAGGGAGAGATGTTAATGTAAATGGGTGGGGATTGGTTTTATGAATGACTAAGAGGCCCGATGCATGAAATTCATGTAAGAGTAGGCCTTCCTGCCCCCGGCTGCCGACACTGGCTTCCCTCTGGCACCCAGGGCCCTGGTTTCCCTTGCAGTCCTGTCTTTGCCTGGAAGGACATCCAGAAGGACGTCTGGTCTAATTAGCATATTTCACTTTTATTATTATAGATAGTCTGTTAGAGAATGCGGTCCTGTTGCGACTTTATATTAAACATGTAAAAATGGGGTCTTCTAAGCCACAGACTTCTAAATTCACTCTTCATTTTAGACATTCAGTTTACATATTAAAAGTATGTTCATATTAGACTGAAGATATCAGACCTATGATATTAAGCTACATTTCTCTAAATAAAGCAACTCTTTGCACCTTCTAACAGGAGACAGGGCGCCATGCAGTCATTCATAGATTACTGTCGTTTTGCTTTTTGTAAAACAGGGTGATGAGTATTTTGGGGGGCTCACAGAGCATGCTCTCCCAATTCCCGTGGGTCGATCACAGCACTGATCCCTTTGGTAATCTAGGTCTCTTCAGCTGCCTGCTGGGACCAATTTAGCTTTAAAGGAATCTCCCTCTTTCTTCGACTCCACAAATACAGGCAGAGCTCGCCTGCTCCGAGCTGCCATGTCCTTTGGGGAATTTCCTGAACGTGTTCAAATTGATACCATCGCAGGGCCATCTCTGCAGCCCATTCCCTTTGTTTACAAGCCACAGATAGATTCATTTTTTATTATTTGTGTGTGGCACGTCGCCCCCGGAGTCTGTCAGCAGGGTGAGGCCAGAGAACATGTTCATTTTGTCCAGCAATTCATTGTCTGGCCGGAGCGCCGTGCCTGCGCATGGCCGGCCCTTAATGAGCGGGGACAGGCGTTGACTGAGTGAACGCACACGGGGTCGCCTGGCCGGCCTGCCGGCCTCCGGGGATGGGGGGGTTCATTGGAGGGTTCCCCTGCGGGTTCATGTTCAGGACACGCCCGTTTTACCCTGTTGTCACAAGACCGAGCCGGATCGTGTTCTAACGAGGTGTAAACTGTTCAGTCCAGTCCCCGATATTAGTTGGAGGAGGTTGGACGGAAGCCCGTTGCCAGGGAAAGTCAAGTACAGCAAATCCCAGGCTACCCTTGAAATCCCGAACTTTCAACAGGAAGACGAAGGCTTCTACGAATGCACTGCAGGCAACCTGCGCGGGAGGAACGTGGCGAAGGGCCGGCTCGTTTTCTACGGTGAGCTCCCGGGAGGGCGGGTGCATGCGGCCGTCGGCAGCCGTCTGTGCAGTGAACCGTGCGTGGTTGCATGGCATGGCCTGGGACAGGCGGGGAAGCCATGTGTCCAGGTTGGGATGCAGGGACGAATCTCAATGTGGTCTGTGCATGCTGTGGCTTTGTCCCATGGTCGGCAAACGAGGGCTCATGAGCCACATGCGGCTCTTTGGCTGCCTGGAGTGTGGCCTTGGTCTTTGTACACCGAGGCCTGGGCGAGTCTATGTTGAAGAAGTGGCGTTAGAAGAAGTGTAAGTGTACAAAAATGTGGCTCTCCAAAGAAATTTCAATCCTTGTACCCTGGATGTTTGGCTCTGTTGACTGATGAGTTTGCCGACCACTGGCTTAGTCTAATGGCCCTGGCCAGATCAGCCGTGTCCTGTGGAGGCCACAGATCTTTACAAGCTGAAGCACCAAGGGACCCACTTACTTCCCAGCGGACAGTCGGCGGTAGCCCGTGACGCCCTTAATTCCAGAAGGAGAAAGAAACAGGAGCGTAATGCTGAGTGTAGTGGTCAATATCCATTTCTGTTTCCCAGATTTTGCCTACTCAGATTAGGTAACAGAAAACCACAGTCACTGCTTCATTGAAAAATGGGTTTGCCTTGGTTACCAGAATCTCTCTTACACGTGAGAGAGATGGCAAGCGCACATATTTCCGAAAGGCTGTTCCTGTGTCTCCCATCCGGCCAAGATACAACATTTGCATGGAAGTCACTTATTTTTTCATGAAATAAACTATAACATAGGCCGCAGAATTATCAAAATGTTGGGTGCTTTTCGAATACTCTCACCTTCTGTATTACATTTAATATATCTTTAATAAGTCTGTCCTAGAAAACTTTTGGAAACAGTATTTGCACCTGGCCCACAATGCCTTTCTCTATGACATGCTTGTAGATGACATGTTACTAATCATTGGTAAAGTAATTGGAGGAAAATGCATTTTTGGTAACTAGCCATGTCACCAGTATTGATATCAGCTCATAGGCGTGCCACTCGAGTGTCCTGTGGGGACCAGGTAATGTGCCTTGGTTATATTAGCTTCCATTTCCTCCCGGATTTCAATTTTAACCTGGAATGAAAACTACCATTTTATATATAGAACATGATTCCCTCGTGATTATTCCTGTACGCCTGCATGTATGTGTATTTACCTTTCTGTATTTATTCTTCCCAATAGCTCCTTCGTCTTAAAGGGGAGTCTCTGGGAGGGACCCAGCATCTTTTGTAAATAAAAGAATGAGGCTGTGACTGGGAGTTTTTGAGTGGCACCAGGCTTTTGAGCATGGGCTAGTTTTTAATAAATGTCTCATTTTTTTCGTTAAATAGACAAAGGTATAACCAAGAGGTTGAGCAGAAGATGGAGGTATCTGTAAATTGGAAATCAGTAGGAAAGTGATCCCTCCTACCTGGATACAGTGGCTGTTAGCTTTTGTAGAAGTTTCCATAAACACAAGCTCCTGCAATTCTCATCATAATAAGAGGCAGAAGTAATTCTCAGTGACATTACAGGCAGGAAGCCTTAGATGAACTGAGCACGCTCTCACAGGTCACGTTGGTCAGGTCTAAGAGAAGAACTGTGAACAATCTTCCAAAACGAGCCTCTTCCCACCTGCTCTCTGTCCTCAGCACGCCACCTGTGCCCCTTCACGGGGTTCTCACCACAACCAAATTAGTTTCACAACATTAACTCAGCCGAAACCGGTTTGGCTCAGTGGATAGAGCGTCAACCTGGGGACTGAAAGGTCCCAGGTTCGATTCCGGTCAAGGGCATGTACCTTGGTTGCGGGCACATCTCCAGTAGGGGAGTGTGTAGGAGCAGCTGATCGACGTCTCTCTCATTGATGTTTCTAACTCTCTATCCCTCCCCCTTCCTCTCTGTAAAAAAAAAAAATCAATAAAATATATATATATATAATATATATATATATTTTAATCAAAAACAAAAACATGAACTCATACCCCACCTGTTTCCATGAATGACAGCCAGGCTGACCCTACCTTCCCCCTGAATAACACATTCACATCAATGCTGCCCGGTGACCTTTGCCTCATGACTATGTAGAACATCCTCCGGTTAGAGAAAAGCTTCTGGAAAATTCATGCCCAGGACTGGGCTACGTGCAGAACCTATAGCCATTCCACAGTCCTTACTCCTGGCCTGAGTTTCATCGGGGTGTGTGTGGGGGGGGGATGGGGACAGGAGAGGAAAGGATTATCCTCCAATGAAAATGCGACGAGGCTCAGATTGGAATTACACTTCCAGCTACTGTGTTTCATTATGTCTGATATAGATGCACTTCCTTTCAGTTCATTCAGGTCAAGGGCAATGGGTGGTCTTTGCCCACCAAGGGTTCAGAGTGGGTTTACATTTTCTCCTCTGACCCTCACACTAATACTTGTCCTGGAGTTATTACCTGGCCTCATTCAGCCCTTGGATCTTTTCCTAGATCCCCAAGTTGTCAGAGGTCCCCCGAAAGCTAGAGCATAATTTCATGGCCTCACACAGAGACCCGGCCCGTCCTGTGCATCCACACCTGGCCGGCTCCCCTTCATAGCTGCCGACCTCGGCCCAGAGCAGGGCGCCTCCCGTAACCAACTGACTTGTCAAACTGTGGCTCTGTCTCTCTTTGGAACAGCCCCTCCAGAATGGGAACAAAAAATCCAGGACACATACCTGTCCATTTACGACAGCTTGTTTTGGGAATGCAAAGCCAGAGGGGAGCCCAGGCCATGGTACACCTGGTTCAAGAACGGCGAGCGCCTCGGAGCAGAGGTAAGCAGAGGTGTCCGTGTGAAAACTCACCGACTGTTGTGGGGGAAACTGTGTCACAAACAGTGACAAGTACTAACATTGATGGAGTGTGCAGGAGGCGCTAGATATACTAATTCATTTCATCCTTAAACAAATCCAAAGGAGTTATTAATAATGTCCCCATGTGTCCCATTGAGGAGACTAACGGGGGAGAAGACCCATGTCTTGTAGAGGTCGCATCCTGTCAGCAATAGATTTACATCCGGGCACCACCACCATCATCACCATCACCGTCACCACCACCGCCACCATCACCATCATTGTCCATGTTGGCTACACTCTCCTCTGAGACAGGCCCTGATACATGTCCCCTGCCTCATTTTATGATTTCCTCATGACAACCTTAGGAAAGACACAATGATTATTTCTGTATAGAGATGAAGGAAATTGGCTTCAGAGAAGGTTGGCCACTGTTCAAGGCCGAGCAGCAGCTAGGGGAACATTCGGCTCAGTATTCTGGACTTTGTCCACCTGGTTCCGGGACCCAAAGTCTTCATCTCACCCAGTATCGTGCTTTTGAGAAAACCAACCACTCTGTCTAACCCCGTTTTCCCGCGTTTTCCAATCTTATGCATATGTTCTTCTACAAGTCACAGGAAGTGAGGGCTCTCATACAAGCCACAGGAAGTGAGGGTTCTTCTATAAGCCACAGGAAGTGAGGGTTGTTCTACAAGCCACAGGAAGTGAGACAGAGCTGGCTCTTTCCCATCAAATTATCCAAAAATTGTGTTAACTCTCCCTTTTGCTTTGCATGTGGAGGCACAGCCAGAAACAAAAATAAAAAATTAAACATCTGTTGTTAGAGGCCGAACATAATGACACTCTTCGTTCCGGCTTCAGTGGGACTTCCCTGCATGCCTTTCGCCCAGAAGACCCTCTACTTCCTCGGCCATCTTGTTTCTCTTCAGAGGATGGTGCCAGGAACCTTGACATAGTCCGTTTTGAGTTGGGTTTGAAATGTTAAATGGTTTGGTAACACGCTCTCAAAACGGTAACTCTGACCCCAAATGGGAGTCTGCCATGGGTCTGGGCTGGGTAAGCTCACTTTCTAGTTGGCTGCGGAAGAGAAATTCAGCCTTTGTTCTGTCCGAGGCAATTAGAAAGTTACAGAGTGATCCATCCACGTCTCTCTGAGACCTGTGAGCAGAAGGCCAGGAGCTATTCTAACTCGGATCTCCGTGTCTAACACGGTCAATAACGGGAATAATTGCAATGGTGATCTTTTCCAAAGTAGACCCTGTGTAAAGGAATGTAACATACAGGCTCTGTAGATCACGCCCATCTCCACAGAATGAGGTAACAGAATACACACAAATGACATGGGCCATATTTCCTTTTTTCTTTTTCTTTTTTTTAAAGCTGCTCAGGGTCCCTCTGTGGATGCGGCTCATCTTCATAAACATCAGTGCGCATCATAGCACAGCGATTGCACAGACTGTTCCTAATGGCTCTGATGAAGAGATGCCGCATTAGCGTCGCAGCCTCTTTACATGCCTCCTTTTTTTTTTTTTTATTAGGAACGAATCCAGGCAGAAAATGGGACGCTCACCATTGCTATGCTGAACGTGTCCGACTCCGGGGTCTACCAGTGTGCCGCCGAAAACAAACACCACACAATCTATGCAAATGCGGAGCTGAGGGTGTTAGGTAAGGCCTCCATGTATAACCATGAGATTCCGAACGCGATTGGAGCCAGCCGTGATTAGACACAATGTTGGCCCGATGCTCCTGTGAATCACAAATCGCTTGCCCTTAAAATAAGGGGGGAAATGTTTGAGGTCGCTTCTGAAAAACGCAGGTGATGCTTATTCTGGTTGGAAAATCACCCCTGAGCCCGCCCCACCAAGAGGCTCCTCCAAAGCTGGTCCCAGCTGAGGTTTGAAAGATATTCCAGAAAGTTCCATCGGGAATGTTTTCAGCTGCAAAGAAAAATAAAACCCAGCAAAGGAAATCTCAGTTTACAGTGACTTCACTTCCTTTTCTCTCTTAAGGAGAAGGTCAGGGGTGATGGCTGAGCCTGGCAAGGCACTGTGGTGATGTTGTTCTTCTTTAAAATATATATATATATTTATTGATTTCACAGAGGAAGAGAGAGGGAGAGGGAGAGATAGAAGCATGAATGATGAGAGAGAATCACTAATCGGCTGCCTCCTGCACGCCCCCTACTGTGGATCAAGCCCACCACCTGGGCATGTGCCCTGACCGGGAATCGAACTGCGACCTCCTGGTTCATAGGTCAATGCTCAACCACTGAGCCACACCGGCCGGGCAGGGTGTCATTCTTTACCTGCTCCTCGGGCTGCAGCCTGGTGGTTCCAGATGGCTGCTGTAGCTGCCAACATAGGCCCCTGCTCCCAGCAAATGAGAGAGGCGATGCAACTGAGGGGTCTTCCCTCTCCTCAAAGAGCACAATCCCCGGTCCTTGCAGCATCCCTTTCCCCTCAGCCACCAGAACCCAACCAGGGACCTCGGTGCAGACTTGCTGGAGTTTCCCACAAGTCCCCCTGCTTCTGACCGCGGTGGCTGTTCCCTCCGCAAACCTTTCTCTGGAGTTTGCCCTTTGCAGCCTGGGCGTCAGGGAGAGGAAGCTAAGACAGTCTCTCTAGAGCAGTGGTTCTCAACCTTCCTTAGGCAGCAACCCTTGCGTACAGTTCCTCATGTGGTGGTGACCCCCAACCATGACATTTTGCTACTGTGATGCATCGTGATGTAAATATCTGCATTTTCCGATGGTCTTAGGCGACCCCTGTGAAAGGGTCGTTCAACCCCCAAAGGGGTTGCGACCCACAGGTTGAGAACCGCTGCTCTAGCGGGTCCTTGGATTATTGCAGGTCCTTGCGGCCCAAGAGGTTGACGACCACTGCCTAGGGCTCGAGTTCCTGCAGGTTAATTATGTGAGCGATTCAGCAGGTTTTTCAACATTGTGTTTTTCAGCGTCAGCTCCCGATTTCTCCAAAAACCCCGTTAAGAAAACGTCGGTGGTTCAGGTCGGCGGGGATGTGGCCATTGAGTGCAGACCTCGGGCCTTCCCCAGGGCCACCGTCTCCTGGAGCCGAGGCGCGCAGGGCCTGGGGCGCAGCCGAAGGTGAGTGGTCTTGGGGTGTTTTCGCCGTTTGAGATATGGGGGAATGTGGTGCCTGGTGTGTGCGGTCTTTCCAAGTCCCCTCCCGTATGATAATAACCCACCACTGCTTCTGGGGATTCGGAAGTGTGACTGCCGCCATGCATTCGGGGCGCAGGCTTGGAATACGCCCCGTTTCCACACTCCTGTAAGACCTCTCCCGCTCTCCTGCGTGAAGACTTCTCCTGACCTGCGCGGAGAGAGTGTCATACAGGGGAGGGAGACTCACACCGCACAGCTGGCCTGTGTCTTTCAAATGGTCACCCAGTGTCCGCTC
>JAAGEH010000143.1:5119887-5213801 GCA_011751065.1 Lasiurus cinereus
GAGGATTTTTATTCCTTGACCTTGGAAATGCCTGTACAGGGAAAAGTACCTTTTTACTCTCCGTTATAAAATTTCTACATGGTCCTGTCTACTTTGAAATGTCATTGTCACTCACTCTGGCTTCCAATAAAGAGTAACTACTTGGGGATGGTAGAAAAGGCTCTAAAGACGCCTATTTGGAGGAATCGCACCGCATTGCCCACTTACGTAAACGGCGCCATAGATACAGGCAGGCAATTTGCTGCACTCTCCTGTGATCCCGACAGTGCCCACCACAGCCAGCGAGTGAGGAGGCCACGGTGAGAGGCCCGGTCTCCCCTCCCCCACGGGGGCCTTCCCTGCTGGGCGGATTACGGGAACTACTCAACTCTGAATGTTCCAGAGGACTGGCATCAAAGGATTTCACCAAACTTCTCATCAAGCAATGTTCTCAGTGAGGGTCACGTGTTCTCCTGGGCCGCGGTGCCCGCCTGCAGCGGGGCTATTTCAGGAGCTCTGCCTCAGGGGTCTGTCCCCATGGCAGCTGTCAGAGCCACGGGTTCCCCTCCCACTGAAATAGGCAGACAGCATCGCAGACACACACACCCACACGGAGGAGAGGCCAGGCGTGGTCCTTCGGAGAGAGTGGGGTGTTCGACACAGAGCTTTGGGGGTGGATGGGAAACCAGGGGTTCTGGTCCCAGCTCTATCTATCACTGGCCAGTGGCCCTGACCTTGGGCAAAAGCACTGGCCCACTTGTTCCCTCTGAGGTCCCCGTTTCCGGGATTTACGGAGGATGGAGTGACAGGAAAGCACCTTTAAGAAGCCTTAGTCCTTCTCTCTGGCAGTGATGCCAGAGCAGAAATCACACGTGCGAAACCAGCGCAGCCTCTCACCCGGCAGGTGGACTGGCCCCTTCTGTCCCGGTGGTCACTGTGTCCCTGGTCCTGAGCTTGTCCAGGTGGCCAAGTGACCGAGCCAAACATGGCCACTGCTGAGAACTGTCACAACAGGTGGCGTGGTCTGGCTGGCTGGAGCCGGGGGGTGACAGAGCCCGGGCAGCCCAACCGTAAGCACCCCCAGGGTCTGAGCCCCCTCTTCAGTACACTGCCTGAGGCCCAGCCCCAGCACCAGCCTGGGGCATGGAGGCGAGGCATAAATATCTGCTGGGTCTTTAAATCAATGGATGGCAGGATTCACTTTGTTTTGCTTGTGTCCACCTGCCTTAAAGTGAAACCCAAAACTCACTTAATAATTAATAGGCCCCTGATGTGTCCATGCATTCATCCTGCCAATATCTAATGAGCTCCTCTTCTAGCCCGACTGCTAAACCAGGGAAATGTGGAGAAGGTGTCCAGCTGCCCACCTATGCCACCCACACCATCCTTTCCTAAGAAAGAGTTTTCGGTCAAGTGAATGGAGTGTGCGGATCTGCAGTCAAGTCCCTACTCTACTCCTTGCTCAGTCGATAACTTCCAGCAAGTCCTTTTTTTTTTTTTAATTGATTTCAGAGAGGAAGGGAAAGAGAGATAGAAACATCAATGATGAGAGAGAATCATTGATCGGCTGCCTCCTGCACGCTCCCTTACTGGGGATCGAGTCTGCAACCTGGGCATGTGCCCTGACCCGGAATCGAACTATGATCTTCTGGTTCCTAGGTCAACGCTCAACCACTGAGCCACACAGGCTGGGCTTAGCCAGTCCGGAGTCACATGAAAAATGGTGAAAATGGTGCTCCTCTCAGATAGTTGTATGAGACGCGGTGACAGGGTAGTGAGTGTGTGTGTGTGGGGGGTCGGTTTTACTGCGGGGGTCCAGTTTTCATGTGAACCCCAGGACAGGCCCTCACCTGCCCACCTGGTGACACTGCAGCCCCCCACGACGTCAAAGGACACATGACACCGAGCTCTGGCATTCGCATGGGACCGGGGAACCAAGCCACATCCGCCCAGCTTGATTCATGGCTCTTTTGTCCTGGTGGATCCACTTAGCGAGTGAAGATGGAAACCAAAGGTCCGGATTTCTCTCCATCTGCCCGGTGACCACTGGGCATTTGCCCCGGGCACACAGCCCAGGTGTGTCCTTAGAAGAAACATTCACCACATGGGCATACAAGCTCAGATGACAGCAATGAGAGAGGGAAGAGATGGTTCCTATTGTGAAGGCAGAATGCTTGAACTCCTATGTACTCTACCACATTTCTTCCTCGTTTTCTTAAAAAAAACAAAACAGAAACTCAACTCTATTCCAGTTCTCCCTCATTCTCAAAATAAATAAAATCAATTCCAGCAATATGTCAGGCAGACGGTCATTCATAAAGAAAATAACCATTTTAAGCGCTTCCTGTATGCTGGGCAGTCTACCAGACACTTTCAACATTCCCCCAAATGTAAGAACCTTTTTTTCACACCCCCATGCATTTCTGAGAGGCAAAATTGTCACAGAGCACACGGGCAGATGTGCACCACGCTTACCCCAAAGAGCCAGGTACAAAGACGTTATGAATGAGGCCGAGCCCATTCCTCCAGAATCGGGTCCCTGGAGGACCGTGATTCCGTCAAAACTTGGAGGGCCCTGTCCTGGCCAGTGTGCTCAGGGGTTGGAGCGTGAGCCTATGGACTGAACCAGTGGTTCTCCACCTTCCTAAGGCCGCGACCCTTGCATCCAGTTCCTCATGGGGTGGTGACCCCCGACCACGAAATTTTGCTACTGTGCTGCATCATGATGTCAATATCTGCATTTTCCGATGGTCTTAGGCGACTCCTGTGAAAGGGGTTGTTCGACCCCCAAAGGGTTCTAAACCCACAGGTTGAGAACCGCTGGACTAAACGGTCAAGAGCATGCCCCTGCCCCCAGCCCTGTCCCGCTGCAGAACCGGCATGCTGCCCACGAGACAGCTGGGCCTGAGGCTCCGGGGGACAGTGGGGCAGCTCCAGGCCTTTGTACCTTGCCTTTCCCCCCGGGGTGCCCAGCCTTCATCAAGACCCTACCCACACGTGTCTCTGGCATGCAGTGCAGCCAGGATGTGGCCACCCGTAGGCCGGCCACCCCACCCCGTCTCCCCCTGGCAGAGCTCCCTAATAACCAGCAAATAAACCCCACTGCCTGTCGCTTCTCCCGCTCCTTGGCGCAGCCGTGCTTAGCACATCAGGTAGCACCATAGCAGGGCGGCAAGCGAGCCATCTGCCCCGTGTCGGAGGGAGAGTGACAGTCTGCGGAATGCCCGGCTCCTGCCCGCCTCCCCTCGGCGCTGCCTCTGTGTAATGAAATTTCACATCGTTCACACGCCGCCCCGGAGCGCCTTGTTACGGCGAGGCCCTGGGAGGGAACACGAGCCGAGATGTCAGGAGAGATGTCAGCCGCCATCTGCCGCCGCCGCCTCCGGCCCACGAAGATGTCACGAGCCCGGGTCCCCGGGGGTGCCCGGAAGTCTGTCCTGGCTCTTCCCTCTTTCCACCCGGCCCTCCCGGCTCTGCCCCCCGGCCCCTCCAGGCTGGGCACTGACGGATCGGATCGTGGGCAGGCTGCCTGCAGCACCGCCTGCCTGCCTGCCAGCTCTCCCGGCTCTGCTCAGGAAAGCTGTGATGCCAGGCCAGCCTGCCCTCACCTGCGCCTGCCCCTCTGCCCTGGGTTAGGCCCACCTGGATGTAGCCCCCTTTCTAATACAGTGGTACCTCGAGATACGAGTGCCCTAACATACGAGGTTTTTGAGATACGAGCCATCGAGTGAGCGATTTTTGCTTTGAAATACGAGCAACATTTGAGATACGAGTCATCGCGTGGATCGGCCGGCTGCCCACGACCCACCCGTTTACCTCGACTCGAGCGTCTCATAGTTTCCCATGCCTCAAGGTGATGGGACGAATTAAACTCGTATCTCGAGGTACCGCTGTACTTAGTGACGGGAGATGGCATCCCTGGCTTCAACCCCGGACAGAGAGGACAAAGCAGAATCCCACCGGCACACAGTCCCCCCCATCGGTGCCTGCGCCCCATCCTAACGGAAAGCGATGAGCCCTGTGCAGTGGCTGCCAGCTGGGAGCTGGTCCTGGGTCTCACGGTGACCCCAGGAGGCGGCAGGTGGGCACTTGGCTCCCGGAGCCATGCCCATGGCGGCAGAGACCCTCGGAGGGAGCAGGGAATCGCCTTTTATCAACTCTCCCACTTCTGCTCCCAGTAGAAGCTCTGGAGATAAGAGGAAACACCTGTTTGGCGCAAACTATTACTTAAAAGCTACAACCCTCGGCTAGTCGCTTTTGCTTCCAGCGCTCGGCTCCCTGTCCTGAGACACCCAGCTCGTCATCCTCTCACGGCTTTGGAGACGCAAGTGCTGGACCCACTAACGTTTTGATTGATTGATTGATTGATTGATTTTCTTTTTGGTTCATCCACACCCCAGGATATTTTTCCATGATTTTCAGAGAGAGCAGAAGGGAGGGGGAGGGACAGAGAGAGACATCGATTGGTGGCCTCCAGCACATGCCCCCCAGCAGAGCCGGGGAGGAGCCTGCAGCCAATACCTTTTCAACATGTGAATACAATTCACCTCCCCACGGTGTCCGCTCACTTTCCTGCTCTTTGGGAATTTCCGAGTGACATTTCTATCTTCCAAAGTTTACATAAATATTCAATAGCGATGATTTCATCGGCACAAAAGGTCAGCTATTATTGCAGTTTAGACAAATAACCTTTTGTTCTTGGTCGGATTCGGGTTACAGAAGTGATTACTCGGTGTGCTCACCGTAAAGTGAGCCTCACTCAGGACAGGTGTACAGTTACACCCACACCTGTGGACAGACGCGGCGGGAAGGCAGGACATAAATGACAGAAGCAACCAGGTAGAAATAGGATTGCTGTCCGGACAGATTATGATCCAGCTGAAAAAGTAGCCCATTGCTCAGTGGTTGAGTGTTGACCTATGAACCAGAGGTCACGGCTCGATTCCAGGTGAGGGCACATGCCCAGGTCGCAGGCTTGTTCCCCAGTGTGGGGTATGCAGGAGGCAGCCAATCAAGGATTCTCTGTCATCATTGATGTTTCTATCTCTCCCTCTCCTTTCCTCTCTGAAATCAATAAAAATATATTTTTTAAATAAGTAAAATGCAGATCCTTTGTGTAGAAGCCAGGCTTTCAACATCTTTTCAAGGAAGAGCAAGTCTGGGCATTTCCTGACTCACGGGCTATTATTTTCCTACTAGAGGCCTGGTGCACGAAATTCGTGCATGGGCGAGGGGGGTATTGTGTTCCTCAGCCCCACACTCTCTCCAATCTGGGACCCCTCAAGGGATGTCCAACTGCCCGTTTAGGCCTGATCCAGGTAGGATCTTTGGTAATTTCCAGGTAGGATTGGGTCTAAACGGGCAATCGGACATCCCTCTCACAATCCAGGATAGCTGGCTCCCAACTGCTTGCCTTCCTGATTGCCCGTAACTGCTTCTGCCTACCAGCCTGATCACCCCCTAACCACTCCCCTGTCAGCCTGATTGATGCCTAACAGCTCCCCTGCCAGCCTGTTTGCACCTAATTGCCCTCCCCTGCAGGCCTGGTCATCCCTAACTGCCCTTCCCTGAAGGACTGGTCTTCCCAACTACTTTCCCTTGCAGGACTGTTGCCCCCAACTGCCCTCCCTTGCAGGCCTGGTCCTGCCTTGCTGGCCTGATCACCCCCAACTGTCCTCCCTTGCAGACCCAACTGCCCTCCCTGCTTGGCATCTTGTGGTGGCCATCTTGTATCCACATGGGGGCAGCCATCTTGTGTTTGGAGTGATGGCCAATTTGCATATTATTCTTTTATTAGATAGGATAGAGGCCTGATGTACTGGTGGTGGCCAACTGATTTACCCTGAAGAGTGTCCCTGATCAGGGTAGGTTCCCTTGGGGAATGGGGCGGCCTGGGTGAGGGGCCTGTGGTGGTTTGCAGGCTGGCCACACCCCCTGGCAACCCAAGCAGAGGTTCTGGTATCTGTGATTTATTTATCTTCTATAATTGAAACTTTGTAGCCTTGAGCTAAGGCCAGGGCTGTGGGAGCTTGGCTTCCTCCATCACTGGGGGCAACTCAAACCTCCTGCTCTCTCTAGCTCTATGGCTATTGCCATTTTTATTGGGATTTATTTATCTTCTATAATTGAAACTTTGTAGCCTTGAGTGCAGGCCTTGGCCAGCTAGGGTGTGCAGGAAACTTAGCTTCCTCCACTGCCAGGGAAACCCAAGCCTCCTACTCTCTCTGTGGTGGCAACCATCTTGGTTGGGTTAATTTGCATACTCGCTCCTGATTGGATGATGGGTGTGGCTTGTGGGTATAGCAGAAGTACAGTCAATTTGCATATTGCTCTTTTATTGGATAGGATTTCTAGATTTTTTAAAGAAAAAAAAATTGTTTTGCTTTTTTTCTACAGTAGAACTTGTTTCTTTTTCCAGGGAAATTTATGTAAGCATCCATTTCAGAAAATATTTTAAATTGAAGTAATCAACTAATGTCCCAGAGGCCCCACAGCCTCCCCTCCCCGCCTCCAAGAACCCCAGATCTCCTGAGAGCAATGTGAGGATTACTGCTTTGAGTGACAACTTGCAGATTCTCAAGTGTGACTTGTCTAACTGCTCATTTATTTATAAGCACAATTGCAAACCAAGCTGACAGGCCTGCAGAACTTTCCGGGTTTATAAATATGAATGTGCTCAGTCTCCTGGGAGAGACGGGGAGGTAGGCACCGACTGTGCAGAGAGGCACATGTCACCATCACCACGGACAGAGATGGGGACACAGTCCCTCCCTGGGCTGCAGGCCCAGAGAGGCTGCCAGAGGGGGGAGGCCACCCAGCTGGCGCCAAGGACTATTCCAGAACAGGAGGGCATGGGGTCAGGTTCCTTACTTGACCACTCCTACAGGCTCAGGTTCCTGAATGCAGCCAGGTCAAGGTTCATGCCACCTTCCTGTCTGTAAGGGACAGATTTCCCCATGATCCCTCCAAAAACAAGCTCATTTTGTGAGTCAGCTAAAGGTGACTCTGACTACATGAGGGATGCTCGCATACACTTAGCTCATACATTTTCATTCAAGCTCAGATTCAGTTGACCCATCCAGACTTGACCCTGAGTCTCAATCTATATAATAAAGAGCTAATATGCTAATTAAACCGAACAGCAGAATGACTGTCTGATGACCTTCCGGACGAAGCCAGCGCTGAGAGGGCTGGCTAAGGCTGTGAGGGACTGTGAGGGTGGAGCCCCAAATTTTGTGCATCGGGCCTCTAGTCATATAATAATAATGATAATAACAATAACATCCATCTGTGGAGTCCTTGTCATGGATAGACAGTGTGTTCAGATGTTAGATACATCATTGGTTTTAGTTTTCACAAGATAGTTTGAAGGGAGTATCATTTATTCATATTCTTAAAAAGTAATTTTTTATTGATTTCAGAGATGAAGGGAGAGGGAGAGAGACAGAAACAGAAACATCAATGATGAGAGAGAATCACGAACCCACTGCCTTCTGCATGCCTCACCCTGGGAATGGATCCCAAAACTTGGGCATGCGCCCTTGACCAGGAATGGAAACATGACCTCCTGGTTCATAGGTTGATGCTTAACCACTGATGGACACCAGCCAGGCCCTCTCTCACTGTCTTTTCAGTGGGTTCTCCCCCAGTTTTTCCCTTTAAGTCCTGTGATCACAACTTTTTTTGTCCTTGGCCAACTTCTTCATTTCCTGTCTTTTGATTGGTTGAGCTGTTAGCAGACACATCTGTACGAATTCTCTCTTGTGTGGTCTCAGGCGCCCAAGAATATGCAGCAAGCATATTCTTTCCCTTTCCCTTTGTCTCCCCACAAGCTCAGGGCTCCTCTGGCCCTTCCCCCCTCTACCTCCCGGCCCCCAGGTTCATGAAGCTCAACCTCACGTCTGATGCTGCTTGCGTTCAAGCAGATTTCCTCACAGGGGCTAGTCATCAGCCTACACCCGCTGGTGGGCCAGCCATTGGCACAGATACATCGTGACCCCATAACCACATCACTGAGCACTGCCCTCACCTGCCAACCCCGAATCTGTCATAGCTCTGTCACCCCAGGTTGAGTCTGTGTTTGTGTGAGGTGTCAGCCACCATAGAGCTGGTGCTAAACGCTCTGTCCGTGTTAAACAACAAGTCACACACCCTCTGAAGAATGATTAGCTCCGAGTGCTTGGTGCCTGGTGCTGGCTTGGAAGTGTAGGGCAGGAAAATGAGAAACTTGACCTTGAGATGCTCGGCTGTGTATACCAGCAATTACGCCTGAGACATAAAATACAGCTGCAGATACTGGGATTAAAAACATCAGACACCGCGGCAGTCATGCTCTTATTTCATGTAAATCGGTGGAGTCCGTTTCTACTCCCCACGTGGACCAGCTCTGCACAGCCCCGCGCTGCTTAACCCCATTAGCTGAATAATGGCCCGGGTCTTCTTCGATTGCTGGGTTTCTGGGAAGCATAGCGTTAGCTATTGAATCTGTGGAGAATATATATATTCCTCCCACGCGTGGATAATGTTTTATAAAAAGGACAAATCCCAGCCCCACGCTGCCCGGCTTTCCCCAGGCACCTGAGACACACGCACTTTCAGAGGAAACACAGCAAAATTCAATTGAGGTGCTTCCCGTTGGGAGGCCGCTCGGGTGGATTTCCATTTTGGTTCCATTTTTCCGTCTGCCCACCCCCTCCACGCAGACACGGTCGCATCCCAGCCTGGTGGGACTCTGTGCAAGGGGCTGTGGAACACCATGACCAGTGGGGGCCTGGGACAGAGGTTCAGGACACACCGCAGATGGCATTGCCTGTTCTCTGTGAACCAGCTGAATAACTAGCACCTGCCAACAGGGCCCACGTTCACATAATCAGCAATTTCACGACAGCCTTCCCTGGACCTTCAGTTTATGAGGGTCTACAAAAGAGTACCCGCACATCTTCTTCCTCATTGGCCAGATCTGAATGAGTTTCTCCACCTGGATGCTATCCTGCGTCCCACGGCGCGGACCTAACAGCCATTCAGTCCAGTCACCATCACGTTCATACCTAGAGCGAGCTCTCATTTTTAAACAAAGTGGTTATTTGTCTAAGCGGCAGGTAAGCTAGACTTTATTCCAGTTAGTCCACGGAATTCGCTGATAATGTTTATAAACATACAGCCAGGCCTAGGAAGAAAAGGCCAAAGATTTTGGAGTAGATAGAAACAGGAAAAACATATTAATTAACTACCTAAGGCTGTCCGTGTTCTTGGAGGATACAAGGAGATAAAGACTGAGAGCTGCCATATTGGGGATACTCTGTTCTCTAGGCCAGGGTTGGGGAACCTTTGGCCCTCAGGTCCTATAGGGCCCAAGAAATCATTTGGTCTGGCCCTGCCAAGGCATCAGGGATGAGTTAATGAAATGTTTGGCCAAATATAGTAACTTAATTTTATGTTGATAATTTTGTATGTCCTGAGAATGAGTGTCCAAATGACCCTTGGCAGATAAAAGGTTCCCCACCCCTTTGATGCTCTAGACTTATGCTCAGCATTTTAACATCCTTCTTAATTTTAAAAACAAACATACGTTGTTATTGCTACTGTGATCCATATTTTGCACGTAAAATTTACAAAGAAATCTCAAGCGACACAGCCAACAGGGAGAGCCAGAGAGTCAAAGAGAGTCCAGAGTCTCAGAACCCATCACTCCCCTCAAGAACTTACAGTCAACTGAGGGAGTGAAGACTTATCTGAACAGGAAATTATGACAAAGGAATAAGAGTGTGAAATGGAACAAAGATCATCTTTTCAAGAAATATGACTGAGTTGCCTAGACAACCATATGCCAAATAAATCCTATATAATAAAGAGCTAATGTACTAATTAGACCAAACAGCAGAACGACCATCCAGATGACTTTCCAGATGAAGCTGGGGCTGCGAGGGCCGAGCTCCTTGCATGAATTTCATGCATTGGGCCTCTAGTAAATAAATAAAAGGATCTAAACACAGACCTCACACCCTTCCCCCAAAATAACGCAAAACTAAATTACAGACCTAAAAGTGCAACAAAAAACTATAAAATTTAGGAGGAGAACAGGAGGAAACTGAGACAACCTTGGGTGTGGTGATGACCTTGTAGATACCATAGGAGGGCAGATCCAGGAAAGAAGGGCATGATAAGCTAGACTTCATTCCAATTAAAATCGTGTGTCCTGTGAGAGATGATGCCAACGTAATGAACAGGAAAGCCACAGTGTGGGAGAAAATATTTTCAGAGGACAATAACCTAAAATATATAAACAAATCTTAAAGCTCAATGGTAAGAAGACAAACAACACCATCGAATAATGAGCCAAAGATGTGAGCAGACACATCACCAAAAAAAGATATTCAGATGGCAAATGAGCACATGACCAGATGCCCACAACATATGGTGTCAGGGAAACACAAAGGAAAACAAGGAGACAGCACTGCACACCTGTGAGAATGGCTCGTACCCAGGCACTGGCAACACCCGGAGCTGGGAGGATGGGGTGGGGGAGGGCACCAGGAATCTCTTGTTGCTGGTGGGGATGCAGATGGTGCAGAATCTCTGGAAGATGGTTTGACGGTTTCTTATAGAACTAAATATAATTTCACTATACAGCCCACCCAGCGTATGCCTGGGGATTTACCCAAACACACATCCACACAAAAACTCACGCACGGATGTTTATAACAGCTTTGTTCCTAATTGCCCAAAATTCGGAAGCAACCAAGATGTCCTTCGGTAGGTGAATGAGTAAACTGTGGTCCATCCAGACACTGGAATATTATTCAGCATGAAAAAGTAATGAGCTACCAAACCATGAAAGACCTAGAAGAGCCTTAAATGTAAAATATTAAGCAAAAGAAGCCGATCTGGAAGGCTATAAACGAGGGACTGCAACTCTATGACTTCCTGGAAAAGGCAAAACTGTGAAGACAGTCAACAGAGCAGTGGTTGCCAAGGAATGAGGGAGGGAGGTGAAGAGGTGGAGCACAAACAATGTTTAGGACAGTGAAAATACTGAATGATGCTGTAATGGTAGATACAAGTCATTATACATTTTCCCAAACTTAGAATGCATACCATCAAGGGTGAGCCCTCAGATGAATTGTGGTATCTGGTTGACCAGAATGCATCAATGTAGGTTCATCAGTTGTGACCAATGACCATCTGGTGGGGAATGTTGATAATGGGAGGCTTTTTTTTTTTTTTTGGGGGGGGGGGGCGGGACGGGGAGATATTGGAATCTCTGCATCTTTCCACTGTTCTGAGAACCTAACATTGTGGTGCTTTTTGAACTCTCAAAAGTCAAATTCAAAATACAAGGCAGCATAATGCTTCCGTAGAAAGAGCACAGACTCAGGATTCAAAGACTGAAACCCGGCTGTGGTTACCTTAGTATTAAACCCCCAGAATATGTCTTATTAATGTGGAAAAACAACTGATTTTTATGTTGGGAGGAGGGTACTGTGGATTGTAGAATTTATCTTCTGGGACCCATTCAATCATCTCCTTTGAGATAGAAGGTCCATTTTACTCTCTCTCTACCTCTTTCTCTCCTTTTTGGTCTCTTTTTCTGGGTTTTCTCTCTCTCTCTCTCTCTATTTTTTTATTACTCTGGTCTTCTAAGGCATGACAACGTAGGTTTTCATTAAGCCATTGATTACATATTTAAATTTGCCCTGGCCAGGAATGTGCGATATTTTGTGTGTCTAATTGCAAATAGAGCCATTTAAAGTCATTGACATTAAGGAGAACCTTTATTTTTATTACATGAGCAAGCTTGGTATTTACTTGTTTATAGATCATGTCTGTTATTGCTTGTAGCTTGTTAAAATAAGAAATTTTAAAATGGTAACCTATTAAATTAAACTGATATTAGCAAAGATGTTTCACATTAACTATGATAATCAGGTGCTGAAATTATAAAAAAATATAATATCAATATTTGATCTAAAATGGATTCCACTGGGACATTTTACCTAAAATCTAAGTTGTGCAGAGTTAAAATTCACACACACACTTTTCTACTTCTTATCTAACTAATTTTAGTCCAATTTATTTTACATTTTCTACAAATCAGTAAAATTAGACAGTCAATTAAAATTTCATGGTCCAGAGTATTATCTTTAGACAAAACTGGAAGCAATACTCTAGTTAATAATCTAACTATAAAAATAGCACTATTGCTCTAGTTTCAGGAATAAGAAATTTTAATTGCCCAATGCCCTAATTTTTGGAGTTTAAGAAATTTAGCTATTGCTAGTCTTCTATATCCTCAAACTTCACGATGGCCTGTGGCTGATACAAATGAAAAATGAGAGCCTTCTCATTTTCTAGTTCCTCAGTGGAGTCTACATAGATAGCTCTACTTTCTATAGATAGACAAAGTACATACTGGGTAGGTATTTGATTAGTTGTTACAATAAAATGGATGATGTGAATGTCCATCTTATGTAATAAAAAGGGAATATGCTAATTTCCCATCATGCCCTCACAAAGATGGTGGCGCCCACAGCTGATAAGTAGGGAATATGCTAATTGACTGCCACACCCTCAAAGATGGCGGCGCCCACAGCCACAAGATGGTGGTGCCCAGTCCCCTCAGCCCCACTGGGATTGCAGGTGCATGGCATAGCTGCGCCTGCCCCCAGGTGGGTCCAGCCACTCCTCATGCCTGCCTCTGGAGTCCCCAGTCCCCTCAGCGCCCCCAGGGCTGGCCTGAGGCATAGGCAAGCCTCAGATGGCAGCTGCCCAGTGCCCAGGGCTGTCCGAGGCTCAAGGAACCAGGGCCAGCCGAGGCTTGTGCTGCCAGCAGTGGCAGCAGCAGAGGTGTGATGGGGGCATCACCTTCCCCTGATTGCCAGGTTGCCTCCCACCCCTGAGGGCTCCAGGGCTGTGAGAGGCGCAGACCTGGCTGAGGGACTCGCCCTCCAGTGCCTATTATATTTATGAAGTTTAAATTAATGGATATCACACGCAACCCAGCAAAGCAAGGGTGAAAAGATTTCCTATTGGTCTTCAGGTAATTCCTTACACCTGGTCTGGGTGAGTGTCCTGAGAGTTCACTTAAGGTCATCTGTCTTCCTGATGCTTCATCCCCACAGCTCCTCAAGTAGGCAACAGTTTAAGTCAGGCAAATGGGCAGAGCCACAATTTTATTCTTGGGGTCTCTCCCTCACAGGGTTGTATGTTCAGTCATGCCATGGAGCCTGCTTTCACCTCCTTGGTTAACATTGACATGTGTATGCATGTTGGTGGCTCCATGTTCGACATGTTCCATTTTCTGATGCCACTGTGAAATCTCCCAGGGTCACCTGCCTGTCAGACACAGCTTATATTTCTGAATTTCTATCTTTTTATGCTCATAATGCAGTTAAAGGAATAGTGTGGTGCCTCACCATACTCATTATTAATTTTCTGTTGTTAAATGGTTATAATATATCTGCACATATAAATGTCTTGAAATTCTAATATTTACAGAACATTTTAAATGCAAGTGCCTTAATTTGTGACTTATTCATCTAAATAGAATACTAAGCTTTGCTAATTTGGGGAAATTTTTGCTCTATTCCATTGTGTAAACAATTGAACTACGCTAATTAAGTGGATATTTGAGAAGAAAGACCGGAGAGAAAGGGTATGCTCATTGAGCTGTGGAATGATTATAGAGGAAGAATTGTGGAGGAACATATACCCTGTAAGGCAGGTGTCAGCCAAGAGAGGCCAAAACTAAGACAGTACCGGGACTGATCAAGATGAGTGAATTAAAGCCACAGACGTCCTGCAGCGTCTGGTCAGACACAGGACTTGAACACACCAGGCATGGGTAAGAACCAGGCGAGAGTCAGAACCTCTCGTCTGTGACATGCAGGAAACACAGGCAAAATATTAGTTTTAGAAAAGAATAGGAATAAATTTAATCACTGGCACATAATTAATTCAGTTCTCATAACCACCTTAGTACCATTCCCAAAATAAAAATGAGAGCACAGTGGATGGTAATGTTAAACGCCAAGTCTACAGAGAGAAAGTTGCAAGTATTCAACAACGGGTCTTTGGAACATACCTTTCAGGTCCCTCTGTTCAAACTAAAATGTGACCCAGAATTCTCTTCTTTCCTTGTTGCTTCTGTTCATGTACTTGGGAAAGTGCTTTGATGCTTTAGCAGGACCAGAAACCAGTTCATCAAAAACTGAGTGAGGGACTGCTAACGAGGTGTCAGACTGAGTATTAGGCATGTAAACAGCTTATAGCATTCACCCCCCATTACTCTGTGACACCGATAATATGAACATTTCTAGGTTATAGAAAGAACAGAACAAAACTCCAGAAAAAAAAAAAAACTAAACAAAATGGAGACAGGCAACCTACAGATGGAAAGTTCAAAACACTGTTTATAAAAATGCTGAATAAACTTAGGGGAAGAGTAAACTAACTTCATGAGAACATCCACAAAGAAAAAGGAAACATAAAAAAGGAAGTAGAAAACATAAAAAAAGAAACAGTCAGAAATGAAGAACACAGTACAGGGATTCAACAGTGGTGTAGATGAATCAGAGGATCAGATCAGTGATTTGAAAGATAAGGAAGCAGAAAACATCCAAATCAGAACAGTAAAAAGAAAAAAATCTTTCTAAAAATGAAGACAGTATAAGAACCCCCTCGGACAACTTTGAGCATACCAACATTTGTATCATGGGAATGCTAGAAGGAGAACAGAGAACAAGAAATTGAAAAACTATATGAAAAAAAAAAGAAAGAAAGAAAACGTCCCTAACCTGGCAAAGGAAATGGACATGAAAGCCCAAGAAGTTCAAAGAGTCCCAAACAAGATGAACCCAAAGAGACCCACACCAAGACACATCAGAAATTAAATGGCAGAGGTTAAAAATAGAGAATCTTAAAAGCAGCAGGAGAAAAGCAGTTCGTTATCTACAAGGGAACTCAACAGAAACTTTGCAGGCCCAAAGGGAATGGCGTGAAATATTCAAAGTGATAAAAAGCAAGGACCTACAACCAAGATTACTCTACCCAGCAAAGCTTTCACTTAGAATCAAAGGACAGATAAGTAGCTTTCCAGACAATAAAAAAATAAGGAGTTCATTACCACCAAAGCAGTATTATAAGAAATGCTAAATGGCAATAAATACTTAGCTACCAACAATTACTTTAAATGCAAATGGGTTAAATGCTCTAGTCAAAACACATAGGGCAACTGAATGGATAACAGTACAAGATATATGTTGCCTATAAGAGACTCACTTCAGATGAAAATTATTCATACAGATGTCCAATTTTATCACCGGAATATATCCTCCCCTTTTTTTCCAGGTAACCAAGCTTATCTGTAATTATACCTGCATATTGTTTCTAAATGACAGAGAAGCTTATATAAAATAAAGATAGAATATTTTGATAAATTATATTAATAAGCCTTTTTAACCCTTAGATACTATTTAAAATATCTTCTAAATATTCTAAAAAAAGAAAAAAAAACTTCAGTCTTTATTTTTCTCTATGAAAGTTACCAAAACCATCAATTAAAATGGTTCAGTTTTTTTAACGTTTAATTTTTACACATGCATTCATTATTTCTTATTTGAAAATGGCAATGGCTTTGTTCAACTTGATCTCAGTTGGATTTTTAAAAATTTTTTCTGCTAAGCTAATTACGATATGTGACAAAACTGGAAACTCACTTTTCTTTAATTTTTTGTTTAATTATTATGCTTAAAAGTAGGGCTATGGTTAGGTCATTTGATTCTATCTACTAGTATATTGTCACAGATTAAGTTTTCTTACTGTATTTTAAAATCTGTTATTAATTAAAAAACATTAAATGATTAATTGAAATATTTTAGTTTAGAAGTAAATATCTGGCTTCTATATCCTAAGTCACTAGGGAGATTGATTGTTTAATCATCTATCTTTTTATATATTTTATTGATTTTTTACAGAGAAAAAGGGAGAGGAATAGAGAATCAGAAACATCAATGAGAGAGAGAGATTGATTAGCATGCCCCCTACTGGGGATGTGCCTGCAACCAGGATACATGCCCTTAACCAGAATCGAACCTGGGACCTTTCGGTCCACAGGCCGACGCTCTATCCACTGAGCCAAACCGGTTTCGGCATCATCTATTTTTAAAATAAATTATAAATCAGTTTGGTTACTTTCATAAATTATTTAAATCTAACTTTTTTATTCTTATATACATTTTCGCATGCTGATCATATGAAAACAAGATGGCTTCTTACTTAGAAATAAAGATAGTATTTATAAACAGAAGTTTGATTCATAAGGAATTGATCTATGCTTCTCAAATTTTATTGTGCATACCAGTCACTGGTTATCTTGATAAAATGCAAATTCTGATTCATACTCTGAGATTCAAGCACATAAGACTCTAGGACATCTAATGGTAATTCAACAGGAACTCTGGAGGATCCTAGTTAACACGCAGAATTAGTTTACTGCGAGTCAGGTGAGGTGATTCTAGAAAGAGCATGCATGCCAGAGATACTCAGAGATGACCTCCCGTCCCTTCTCTAACACGCATTCACTATGTAGTCGTAGACGGATTTTAAATGTTCTGTTACTCTGTCTTCTCAGTATTTCAGACACCACTAGGCTCTTGAAAAATAGCGATTGATTACGAGTCCAAAAGAAATAAACAGTTTCAATGATGACAATTTTAATTCAATTTAACAAACATTATTGAACAAATGCTAGCAGCCAGCAAAGGGTGATTATGAAACTGCTGTTAACATGACTTGTTCCTTTCTGAAAGTTAAGGAAAAAAATTATACGATGTAGAAACAATGGCATAACCAGTTGGGAAATTTGTCTGATGGCCTTTGGCTATATTTTTTATTCATTTAAAATGTTGTATTACCCAAAATGTAATGTTTTTATATTGCTCAACATTCTTAGTTATTCCTAAATTTTGGTGGTAGATCATGCAACCACATGCTTCTCACTTTGACCTCTTCTAAATTAAATCAGAGAAATTGTATTTGGCCAGATGTATGCCGCACAGTATAATAGCTTTGTTACTGTGTCAATAATTGTAGGATTCAATTGTTGAGGCAAATGGGGACCCAGAAACTAGACATTTCAGAAGTTAAATAAGATATCTCAGGTCTGCTGTTGGGGAATATTCTAGATAATGACTTAGGAACAATCTGACTGTGTACCACGAACGATTCTAATCCCAGATGTGGTCCCTTCCACTAACCTGAGGACAGAAACAGAGCCTGTCACTAGTAATAAACCCGAGAACAGCAGCTGGTCTCATAAAAGTTATAGTTGGCTGACATTTGCTGTGTTTGAAATCTGGTAATTAATTATATTAGTTACATTGCATGTAATACACAGACTAGAAACAATGATATGTTTTCAAGGCCAAAAAAATACTGTTTTGTTATTGTTAGTGGATGTGACATGCATACCGAGCCTCTTACTTTTCTTGCCTTTAACACTATGGGCATTAAAATCTGTTTACATAGGCCTGGCTGGGCGGTGCAGTTGGGTGGAGCATCATTCTGTACACCTAAAGGTTGTGGGCTTGATTGTGGGGCTAAGAGTATACAGGAGGCAACAGACCCATGTTTCTCTCTCTCTTTCTCTCCCATTCTCTCTCTCTAAAATCAATAAAAAAAAACATATTCTCAGGTGAGGACTAAAAAAAAAAAAAAGAATCAACCTATGAATGCATAAATAAGTGAAACAAACTGATGTCTCTCCCTCTCTCTCTCTCTAAAATCAACCAAAAGAAAGAAAGGGAAGAAGAAAGGATGAAACTAATTTCAGAGTTTCTTCTATTACAGCCATCTGATGTTGGCTTTTAAGTATTTCTGAGTTTCAGCGAAGATACAATAAGAATCACTTTATGAAGGATTGGGACTTCTTAAACGGCTACCCTTCCATGGTGACTGGATGGTTACATGCATTTTAGGAACATTTGGGTGCGTCTGATTTCTGAAGCCTTCCTCTTTCCACTCCACTAGCCATATCACCAGTGGAGGTGGGGTGGGGTCTTCCAGCACAGACCCTGTGGGTGGCCTAAGGCACTAGCGCGGGCCAACTGTCCCGGTGGAGTTGTCTGGTGGCTGGAATGGTAAGTTAGAGCAGGTTTACAAAGCCAGCGACCTGGTCTCTGTTCGCTAACACCACGTTCACTTCCCCCCAGAAAGTCGTCTTTTCAAAATGCACAGCCAATAGTTGCTTTTGCTCTTCTTCAAACAAATGCGCATTGCAGCGTCAAACACTCTTCTGATTCTTTTTTTTAATTCTTTATTGTTGGAAGTATTCCATATATCCCCTTTCCCCCCACTGATTTCTCCCAGCCTGCCCCGCCCCCCAGCCCAGGCCTTCACCCCCTATGGTCTGTGTCCATGGGTGATGCATACATGCACACAAGGGTTTTGGTTGATCTCTACCTCTCTGCACCCCCTGCCCAGCCTCACCCCCACTTCCTCCTGAGGTTCCACAGCCTGTCCGATGCTTCCGTGTGCCTGGAAGTCAATCGACAGCGACCTCCCAGGTCAGGGCACGAGAAGCATCCTCTGTGTCAGGTCCTGAGCAGTGGCAGTCATTCCAGTGTGCGGGGGGCCAGTGGGCCTACAGTGAGGACGCGGTCCCGGGAGGCGAGCATCGTCAGCCCCACACAGGTTAGGAAAGTGCTGGAAGGATGGACGTGAGCGGTGAGGACGCCCGTTGGGGAGAGCCCGCTCCCACCAACCCCGTCTTTTCTCCCCAGAGTGTTTGTCCTGGAGGACGGCAGCCTGAAGATCCAGAATGCCAGTAGGGCGGACGCCGGGCCCTACACCTGCGTGGCCACCAACCCCTTCGGGGTGGCAAGGAGCACGGGCGGCCTCGTGGTGAAAGGTATGTGGTCCCTGGCTGTGCGGGCAGATGGAGAGGCATGTGCACACACGGCCTCGGGCGTGTCAAACCCACGTCCCATTGTGTCTGGGTGACGTTTGATGTCAGGATTCACTGAGTTGTGTCCCATCTTCGTTAATACCCTGCTCGCTGCCAGTGGCTGGCCATGGCCGAGGGGCGCTTGTTGGCAGTGGAGATGCTCTGAGAGAGTTAAATCCTGCACCTAAATTCAGTGGTACCTCGAGTTTAATTCGTTCCGTCACCTTGAGGCGTGGGAACCGAGACGCTCGAGTCGCGGTAAACGGGTGGGTCGTGTGCAGCCGGCCGATCCGCGCGCGCGATGACTCCTCTCTCAACTGTGGCTCGCATTTCAAAGCAAAAATCGCTCCCTCGACGGCTCATATCTCGTACGTATCTGAATTTCCACAGATGCCTCAATGCAAGAGGGGGAAAGGGGAGAGACATTTTGACCAAGCCAATGGATACTCCTGCTCTTGGTGAAATGTCCTTCAGAGGCTCATTCTGTATGAAGTTCCACTTGTGTAACCAGTTCAGTTATTTCTCTACCCCCGGAGTTCACTCGGGAACGTGGGCTCCCTGGGATACCCCTGGAGGAACAGGCTTTTCAAAAAAGGGGAGCCCATGAAAATATCAGTGTGGGCGCCTGTCGCTGCGGTGTCCCATCACGGTAAACAGACACACTCTCACAAGCCCATTCTTCGGCTTCCATCCTGGCGCCACTCCAAACGCACCCCGTTCGTCGCCCAGGGACACAATTAGGGAAGAAGAGCCTGCTCCCCGATTTGCCATTTCACTGTGTTGAGCCTCCGCTCCTACAACCAGCCTGTTTACGGGGACCATGTGGCTTGTCACGGTGCCGCCGCCTGCGGATGATGGAGATGACGGTCGTGATAAAGCAGTTCCAGCAGCTAATTAAGCCCAAATGATTAAACTCTGCATTGGGTGCTTTATCATCATTTTTATTAAGAATAAATGTGTCCCGCAGAAAGGAATCAGCTGCGCCACTCCAGCCAGCCAGGCTGCCTACACATGACACGGGCAGGGGTTCTGCCTACATTGCCTCACACGTGGTGCCTTTGTCTGAGACACCCGGGAAGTGTGGCTGGTGTCCACCAGGGGCCACGCTTTGAAGACGTCACTTCATGGATGTATGGTCTTAGGCAGCGGTTCTCAACCTTTCTAAAGCCGCTTACCCTTTAAATACAGCTCCTCGTGTGGTGGTGACCCCCAACCACAAAATTATTTTTGTTGCTACCTCATAATTTTGCCGCTGTTAATGAATCGTCATGTAAATATCTGTGTTTTCCGATGGTCTTAGGGTCTACAGCAGCGGTTCTCAACCTGTGGGTCGTGAGCCAGAGGTTAAGAACCACTAGCAGGGACACGTAAGACCATCAGAAAACACAGATATTTACATGACGATTCACAACAGTAGCAAAATGACAGTGATGGAGTAGCAACGAAAATAACTTTATGGTTGGAGGTCACCACCACATGAGGGACTGTAAGTGGCATTAGAAAGGTTGGGAACCACTGGTCTTCAGGTTTCCAAGACAGAAGTGGACAGATTTTCAAGGAGTGTCTTTGGCTACTTTCATAAAAGGTGGTCTCTCCAGCCAATGCCTGGTCGTGTCCCTGGGCTGAGAAGTGTTAA
Organism: Lasiurus cinereus; assembly: GCA_011751065.1. Classification (NCBI taxonomy): domain Eukaryota; kingdom Metazoa; phylum Chordata; class Mammalia; order Chiroptera; family Vespertilionidae; genus Lasiurus; species Lasiurus cinereus. Next base: position 5,140,443 of record JAAGEH010000143.1, read on the forward strand.
GTGCTCTCGGTTGGAAAAAATAAAAGTTCATTAAGGGGAAAACAAGACTCACTGCCTCATTCAAATGAACCAGGCACCGGACCGCATGGCTCCGTGGTGGAGGGTGCACCATTTCCGGTCACAGCACAGGCTCTGGCTGTGGGCTGGATCCCCAGTGTGGGGTGTGCCGGAGGCAGCCGTCAATGATTCTCTCATCGTTGATGTTTCTCTCTTAAATGTAAACCTTTACAAGAGCTCAGGGCCTTGTTTCTTTTCCAGCAGCAGGTTGGAACCAGGGAGGGTAAGAGGTCACTGCAGATCACCGCCCCAGGATGAGGGATCCAGGGGGAGTCGCACAGGAAGGATGAAGGATGGGGGACAGCAGCCAAAGGAATGTTATTTCTCTGCGTTTCTGTGAAATACAGACGGGGGGGAGGGGGAATGGGAGAAGTGGGGGAGCTGGACCAATGGTTTTGCTGCTAAAATGCAATGCTGGGGATCTGTTCACTCCAGAGATTAAGCAAAACCAGCTCCTGGGTAGACTGAGCCGATGAAGTTTCTCTTCCTCAGATGTATCTCGGGCCTTGGGCATCATGATGCTGACGGGGAGTCATTAACGGGAGGAAGAGAAAGGAGGACACCCACTAATGGAGAAACTGGGGGGCAGCGGGACTGTGCTTGGTTCTGAGGCAGAACGTGGGTGCTTCAGATGAGCCATGTGGCCAGGCTTCTGCTGAGGAGGTTCTCAGCTCTTCGGATGGAGACAGTGATCCTCATTGGGGCTGCCCCACGAATGACACCAAGTTTCCAAGGACCCCTCTGTCTCTGTGAGGGAGAAAACAGCTAAACACGTCTGCTCGGTGGGGAAAACCAACTGGCTCATTGTTTGCTGGGGTTTCTCCCTGGGGCTGTGGAAACATGATCCCAAAACAAACCATCCAAGAGGGCATTCCTGGTCGCCTTAATCTTCTCCACTCTTTCTTCTTCTGGGAATTGTTTCTTCTTCTAACAAACTAACAGTTCTCTTATTTATCAGGTCAATGATTGTGGGAGCCCCTTTCACATACCGAGTGATTCAGGGTTCCCGGTTCAGGGTTCAGGATCTGGAGGAGGTCACAGACAAATGAAAAGAGAGGCTAAAAACGTATTAATTTGGCGATATTGGGGGGGGCCAGGCGGGAGCCTTCCTTTGGCCTTGCCATCCCTTTTATTCAGATTTGGGATACACCCTTTGCCCTGAAGCAGGCAATTCCAGTAACAAGTAGATTATCTTATCAGTAAGGATTTACATGATTATTTGATGGGGAAGTTCATTGTCTGAATTAGATAGGGAGTGGTTGGCTTTGACCTTTCAGAGCTTCAAGGTTGACCAGTCTTCTGGGTTCCTTGTCCACACTTTCTATTAGTGAGACAGTTATTGGTTTCCGACAAATGATATTTCCTCTATCTTTTCCTTCCTCTAGTAGAGAAGCAGGAGGAAGGTAGAGATGGTGCTGGGAACTGTATGCGTCCAATAAATATTGATTGATGGAGTGTAAGAGTCCCACTCTGCACCCCTTCCTTCACATAATTTCTTTGCTCGGGAATCTGAAAGATTTCAATGTTTCAGGGTTTAAGCTTCTTAGAATATTTTGCAATACAGGGCATCAAGCCCTGGCCCGTGGACCAGTTGGTTGGAGTATCATCCCATAATCCAGAAGATCATGGGGTTCAATTCCCAATCAGGGCACCTGCATAGGTTGCACGTTCAGTCCCTACCCAGTCAGGGTGTGTATAGGAGGCAACTGATTGATGTTTCTCTCTCCCCATCTCTCCCTTTTTCTTTCTCTCTCAAATCAGTAAACCTATCTTTGGGTGAGAATAGAAAAAAAAAAGGAAGAAAATCTCTTATTGTCATACCGTCTTAATGAGACTCCTACCTGTAATTTCCTTTCATGTTAGAATGTTGAAGATATCACTGCCAAAGAATTATTACTTTACAACCTACAAATGTGACGTTTTAATGTGAGGCAGAATTATAATAGTATGCATTGTTGCAACCATTTTCTTGACTGTGAAGAGTGTCGTCAACTGGTTGATTGTTAAAATGCTTTAGTGTGTGTGTGTGTGTGTGTGTGTGTGTGTGTGTGTGAGTTCTCATCTAGAATGTCCATCTGATTGTCATTACACAGTCAACTATAATTATGTTTCTCAAACCCAAATCATCACGTAGTGACCTACAGGACGTTAAGGAGGAAATGAGAAATTTCAGTAAAGCTGACAAAACAATCATCTCCCTTTGAATTTCTTTATCAGCCTCAGTCATGCAAGACGTGTTGTTGTTAGATAGCTTGTAAGGAGATAATAGTTACAAGAGGGAGACGCTCTCCGGCTTAGTTTTTAGCTGATAAGGCTTATCTGTGTTTAGAGGGTTTGAAAGTTGTCTGCGCTGCATATCTGAGATTTCTGTTTCCCGGATGCACGGGAGGAGGCCATTTCCACCCAGACATCTGAGCGTCATTAGCACCAGCCTTTCCCGGGCAGGGAAGGCAGGGTCCTGGGACTCGGGGGGCGGGGAATAGGGGGGCATGGAAGGCAGGACATGGAACACAGTGACATGGAACATGGGGGTGTCTTCCATGACACACCCAGGGAGTCAGAGGAGGGGGAGCTTGGTCTTCCTGTCCTGGCAGACCTGGGTTGGAATTATGGGGCCACACACACCGGCAGTCTATGAAGATCACACAAGAGGGGGAGTTATTCGATCCGGCATTTGGAAAATTATTAAGAGTAGAGCAACAGCAGGCTGTGAAACGGCCTTGTTTGCAGGCAGCCTTTGCTTTCCTTCCCCCACCGGAGAAGTTGGGGATGTTCAATTATAGGCCTCATTGCCTCAGCATTATTTTCAACGGAGACGTCGGAATTTGGAAAAGCATATCTAATGTGCGAATTAAGTTTATTGCTGTTCGTTTAGTTGTTTATTCTTCGTGCTAGAGTCCTCCTGATGCCCGCTAGGCCGGCCGGCCGCGCTCAGTGGCAGCATCAGCCTGGCACTCACGTGGGTCTGTGTTACAGAGGGAGACTCCAAAGTGGGGGGCAAGTGCGGCTTCAGGGCCAGAGTGAGAGGGCCAGCTCCAAGGAGAAGCATCTTCCAGTCCGCCACAAGGACAATTTCGTGGAAATGACAAGAATTCACCCGCCCACTTATGGATGGAAACAGCTTCCAGAGAAGTCTCCCAGCGTTGAAATCATCGGCTTGAAAAGGCTGGATTCTCCACCCAATTCCCCGCCCCGCCCACTCTCCGGGGTTTCTCCACCATGGATTTCGTCCGCAGTCTGGCAGTGCCTACTCGACAGGAAATACCAGCTCTCCACTTCCTGGTTTTATTACCAACAGATGGGTGACCGCTAGACTCAGCGGGCCAACCACATTGGGAGGCATAAAGACATCAAGTCATTGTGAGGCACACCTGTGAGGTAGGACCAATTTAAGATGGCAGACCAACTTCACTTAGATTAAAAAAAAAAAAACACAAAAAAAACTTAAAAATAAACAATTTAAAAGAACAGAAATGTCGCCAGCTGCCCATTTGGTACCCATTGTGAAGGTGCCCCTGTCCGCATCCCCTCAGGGGCCTGCACCCCTCCCTGCGGAGCACTGGGGGGTGGGGTTGGAAGAAACACTCAGGCTCTTGTGTTAGTGCAATTGTTTCTATGGTTTAAAATGCCTATTTCTATTGGTTTCAGAGAGAGGGATCGAATCATTAACGATGAGAGAAAAGTCATTGGTCAGCTGCCTCCTGCACGCCTCCCACTGGGGATGGAGCCGAAATGGAGACATGATGCCCTTGACCGGGAATCAAACCAGTGACCTCCTGGTTCATAGGTAGATGCTCAACCGCTGAGCCACGCTGGCTGGGCAGATTCCAATTCCACAGCGCAGAGTGGCCTCTGTTCTCGGGGCTGTTCAGGAGGATGAGTGTCATTCCTGGGAAAAGACACTCAGACGTGAGTCTGGCTTTCAGTCCGGATCCTGAAAACGCAAGAGGGAGGCGGCAGGTTCTTTCAAGCCCAAAGAGGAATGGGGAGGGGGAGGGAAACCATCCTGTGAGTGAAACTCGCCTGGGGTCTCCTCTCTGGCTGTTATCATCTCTTCTTGTCCCCCCTCACCCCCACGCAAACTCAGAAGAAGCATCCTTTGCCTACCGTGTCCTGCACCGGGGACGAACGCGTTTCCTCTGAACCAGAGCATCCTTCAGCCCCGTGTGGTGACAGGCTGTCGGAGCGAGCGCTTCCTCTGTCAGGAGTCTGAGGTGGATGCCGCCAACAGCCGTCGCTGTGGTGTGTGAGCGGCTGAGAAAGGCAGAGGGGGTGTGCGGATCATTAGCAGATCCCCGCTCAGCCGTCTTCCTCCGACGCCGGGCCCTGTTTGACGGTTGGTTAACACGGGGATCTGCGCGACATGTCACACGACGGCTCGCAGGGAGCGGTGTCAGTTCCCTCGCAGGATCTCGAAACATGTTTTGTCACTCAGGTGCCTTGCATTTCGAACAACGGCCTTCTCTCGCCAGGGTCTTCCCTTGTTTCTTTTGCTCTGGGGTTCTTGGTCTTAGGTATAAAGATAGATATAGATGTTTAGATAGATATAGATATAGATATAGATATAGATATAGATATAGATATAGATATAGATATAGATATAGATATAGATATACAGTGGTACCTCGAGATACGAGTGCCCTAACATACGAGATTTTTGAGATACGAGCTATTTTTGCTTTGAAACACGAGCAACAGTTGAGATGGGAGTCATCGCGCGGATTGGCCGGCTGCACACGACCCACCAGTTTACCGCGACTCGAGCATCTCATAGTTTCTCACGCCTCAAGGTAACGGAACGAATTAAACTTGTATCTCGAGGTACCACTGTATAGGTATAGGTATAGGTATAGGTATAGGTATAGGTATAGGTATAGGTATAGGTATATAGGTATAGATATATATAGATAGGTAGATATTGATTTCAAAGCGGAGGGAAGTGGGAGATAGATGGAAACAATGAGAAAGAATCATTGATTGACTCCCTCCCAACTAGGGTATGTGCCCCTGACCAAAATCGAACCTGGGACCCTTCAGTATGCAGGCCAACCGGCGCTCCCTCCGCTGAGCCAAGTCACTGGGGCGGTTTTGGTCTTTGAATACGTGTTCACAGTCACTGAACGCCTGAAGTAGAGGGTGAATGGGTAAACTGGAAAATACTGAGTGTGGTGACCTTGCCCTTGAACTGAATCCTACTCGGCCTCGAGGTGGAGAGGGCGCCAGGTGCCGCAGGTGGGTCGAACCTGAGCAAAGCTGAGCAGGTGATCTAGCACGGGCTGAGGGATCCAGCACATGCTGGCCTCCTGGGGGAATCTGTACAAAGAGGAAGAGTAGACTCAATAAGATCAGCGGCCTCTCTGGGGCCCACTTGCTAGAGGGACCGAGTCTATGTCTCCATCCGCCGATTTGCTCGCCTGTTCGCCTTCTCCGTGGGGTTTATTTCAGAGTCTCTGCTCCAGTATCCTGTGTTCGCTCTCCCCAGCCAGTCCTTTTCCTGTTTGGTGTGGGCTTAGATTTCTATGGACTTGGCAGGAAATCTCTCCTCAAAACGATCTCACCGTGTCCCCTCCATATCGACCTGCCCTCCTGGGATGGGGGAGTTAGGCTCTCTCTTCCTTTTTTTTCTTTTAAAATATATTTTATTGATTTTTTACAGAGAGAAAGAGAGAGAGATAGTTAGAATCATCGATGAGAAACATTGATCAGCTGCCTCCTGCACACCCCCTACTGGGGATGTGCCTGCAACCAAGGTACATGCCCTTGACCAGAATCGAACCTGGGACCTTTGAGTCCGCAGGCTATCCACTGAGCCACACCGGTTAGGGCCAGGCTTCTCTTTCTTGATGTAAACACTCCGTTTGACAGAATGTATCTTCCCATGGATTTTTTGAGAAAGAATTTGAGAGAGATGCACGTTTTTGAGAATCTTCAAGATAGCACATGTCTGTATGCCATGCTCACCAGTGCTGGCTGGTTTAGTGGAGAAAGAACTCCAGGCGGGGGTCATTGGTCTTCAGGCGTTGGCAGCTGTCACTCAGCTTGGAAGCCCGGCTGTCCCTACTCCTGGTACCCCGCCCCCCCGCCCCGCACAGTCTGCATTCCTGCTCCAGGGGCGGGCCGAGGGGCTCTGTCCCCTGGGGTCGCATCTTTCTTGGTCCTGGACACTCTTCCTGAACACCTTAATCATTGACTCCACTTCTGTTTCTGAGATACACTATTTAAAAGTGAGATTGCCTAAACTGTACTCTAGATTATGTTGTCTGTGCGTAGCTATGCACCTGTGTGTGTAATTTATTGTGTTTCATGTATTTAGATACATATACAGTACAGACATCAACATAGGGTATTGATAGGTGACCGAGAAAGAGAGAGGTGTTTCTCTTCCCTGTGTACATTTTATAGCTTCCTGCTCTGCCTTCTGGGTGATTTTCTTTCTTTTTTTTTTTTAATATATTTTATTGATTTTTTACAGAGAGGAAGGGAGAGAGATAGAAAGTCAGAAACATTGATGAGAGAGAGACATAGATCAGCTGCCTCCCGCACGCCCCACAGTGGAGATGTGCCCGCAAGCAAGGTACATGCCCCCAACCGGAACCGAACCCGGGACCTTTCAGACCTTTCAGTCCGCAAGCCAACGCCCTATCCACTGAGCCAAACCGGTCTCAGCTGGGTGATTTTCTTGACTGTAGCTTCCAGACATTCTATTTAATTTTGCTTTTCTATTTTTTTTAAATTTCAGTTTTCTCTTACTTTTCCACTGTCTCTTTATATAATTTCTTGCTGTTCTGCTTCTTTCTGAAAAATATTGCTAATAGTTTTTTGTTTGTATTTTACTTTTCTTGCAATCTCTGTTGTCCCACACTTTCTTCTTCTGTTTTTCTTTTTTTGTTTTTTTGTTTTAATCCCTATTTTTTATTAAGGGAAGCACAAGATACTTTGTAAACCTTAGTTGTTTGCTCATGTGAATAGTTGGGGTGCTAAAATCTCCTGAAAAGTGTGAACAAGGGTGGGGCTTTATGGGGCTTCACGCTAAGATGCTGGGGCCAGGAGAGTTCCTTGGGAAATTCTGAAGGACACTGACTTTAGGCCTTTCTTCTCGGGCTTATCAGATCCTGAGGATAACTGTCCCCCCCCTCTCCTCCACACCCCCGTTTCCTTCCTGAAGAGCGAAGGACCAGCAGCCAGCACACTCGGGGCTGAGAGATTCCAGACATGAATCTCTGCCTCTGACCCACGTCACCCTCATGTCCTCCCCCAGCTGCTTCAATTATCCGTGCAGCTGCTCCCCAGCCCCCCACTAACACGTGGCCTAGATTTCCCCAGCCCCCCACACAGTCTGTCCTTAAACATTACTGAGGGGGAAACTTCTCTCCCGACCATTGAAGCGGCCTTATCACAACAACATCACACCGGTGATCAGCCACAGATGCTGCTAACATAATTCTATAATCAAAAAAAGTGACAGAATGAAGGGACCGTGAGCATAACCGTGGCATTGGCAGCACGGGGGACGGCCCTCAGGAGAAAAGAAAAGCACAGGTCGGGGTGCCCAGGCCTCCACAATGCAGCCGGTGTCTAAGTTGAATGAATCAGAAATACCAGCCAACAAACAGCAACAGGAAACACCTCAGCACAAGTGTCGGTTGTCATACAGCGCAAGGAAGACAAAAATCGGGGCTCAGGACAAGCCAATGGTTAAGGGGCCTGCTGACTGCTCCACGGTGAACCGAGGCACCTGAAGGGCTGCGTCCTGGCAATAAAGACAGAACAAACCGGCCAGGACCTACTGTGACTGCCTATCAGACTCCATGGAAATCAGTGCCAGACGGGCTTCAGCTGCTCCTTCAGAGAAGTCCATCTACTTGGGCGACATAACGAAATAAAGACGTTGACATGCCGGTCCACGGGGCCTGGCGCTCAGTAAAATGTTACCCGGAGTAGCTGGAGCAGGAATAAATGGTGGGACCAGAGAGAAATCCGGCGGCAGTAACAGCTGAGAGAAATATAGATATAATCAGAGAAGGACTTCAAAACAATGGTGATGGATGTGGTCAAGAAACAGAGGAGGTGATGAAGAAGTTAAGAAGAGAAATGCCCCCTGGCTGGTTCCTTTCAGTGGTTAGAGCAGTGGTTCTCAACCTTTCTAATGCTTCGACCCTTTAATATAGTTCCTCATGTTGTGGTGACCTCCAACCATAAAATTATTTTTGTTGCTACTTCATCAGTGTAATTTTGCTACTGTTATGAATCGTATCTGTGTTTTCCGATAGGCTTAGGTGACCCCTGTGAAAGTGTTGTTCGACCCCAAAGGGGTTGCGACCCACAGGTTGAGAACCGCTGGGTTAGAGCCTTGGTCCATGCTTCCAGGGTTCCCATGTTCAATTCCTGGTCAAGGGCGTGTCCCTGGTTTGCAGGTTCTGTGCCCAGCTTCCAGATGGTCGAGTGTGGAAGGCAACCAATCAATCACTCTCTCTCACATCGATGTTTCTGTCTCTCTTCCCCCCTCTTCCCTCCCTTCCACTCTCTGAAAATCAGTGGAAAAATTCCTAAGGTGAGGATTAGTGGGAAAAAGGAAGAGGAGGAAGAGGAGGAGGAGGAGGAAGAGAGAAATGCCTTCTACAGTGGTACCTCGAGATACGAGTGCCCTAATATATGAGATTTTTGAGATACGAGCCGTTGAGCGAGCGGTTTTTGCTTTGAAATACGAGCAACAGTTGAAATAGGAGTAATCGAGTGGATCAGCCGGCTGCACACGACCCACCAGTTTACCCCGACTCGAGTGTCTCATAGTTTCCCACGCCTCAAGGTTATGGAACGAATTAAACTCGTATCTCGAGGTACCACTGTATTACAAATCAATTTGAAGTTCCAGAACCGAAAAATACAAAAGGTGAAATTAAGAAAATAGGGTGATTTAATGCAAGGTTAGACACAGCAGACAAGAAGATCACTAAATGGGAGAACTGTGAATAGATAATATCCAGACTACAACATGGAGCGAGAATAGACCCTAAGGAGCATGTGCGACGTGGTGATTGGGTCTGACACAGGTGAAATGGCAGTTCCTCCAGGTGTGGAGATGTAGAAGAGAAAGCAAGGCATCAGCAATATTTGTCATAATTAAAAAAATGAACTGAAAATGACAGCAGGCATCCTACTTAGGAAATTGGATAAACCCCACTAAGGATACATACCAAGGGAAGTTTAAATAAGCACATAGTAGTGAAACCAAAGGAAGGACAATTCATTCTGAATCAAAGATGCATTATTTTCTAAAGGACAACAGTAAGGCTGACAGTGGAAGTAGCGGCAGCAATAAAGGAGTCCAGGAGAGACAGTAGAATGGCCTTTTTGAAGAGCTGAAAAACAATACCAGTGAGAATTCTATTCCCAGCAAAAGTATCCTCCTCCCATAGGAAGACAAAATAAAAATTCTCTCTCTCTCTCTCTCTCTCTCTCTCACATACACACACACACACACACACACACAACCTAAGAAAATCTGTCACTTTCAAATACACGCTAAAATGCTAACGCTGTTCATACATTTAGAAGGAATGTTATCCCAGAGTGAAAAATACACTAAATGGAAGAAATTGAGAGTGGTGTGAAGGGTGAATATTTTTATAGGGAGGAGAGTTTGAGATCTGAAGAATTAGGAAGGAGACCAAATTCTAAAAGTCCGTATTTCTAGTCTTCCCAAGTTAACTCATTAGAGAAGAGAATAGGGGCTGTTGTCACCTGTCTGAAGTGCTATTTATACACTCGTTGCCTTTCTATTGGTATCTTAGCAACATTTCCTACAATGTCAGAGACAAATGAAGGCGGAACCACAGGTCTGAACCGAGGGAGAAAGGTACGGTGATTTTTCTTCTGCATTTCCCTCTTTTTGAGGGGAGCTGGTAACTTCAGAGACACCTGAGCCGTCATTATTCTGAAGAGTGACACTGAAAGACTGTCACTCACAGATGGAGGCTTCAGCTGAGCTGAAGGCACAAAAGAAACAAACACCAATAACATGTCCTGCGTCCCAGGAAAAACCAATTACACATTGGATTGGCACCCCCTGGCTTCTGAACGTATCGCGAGGAATCCTGATGTGTGTTCACATGTGTTTGGCCATTAGCACAGGCACAAGCTCTCCCTGTGTTGACAGAAATCAGGCTAAACAATTCGGACAGAAGTTGTGGAATAATTAGTTGGCACGTCTCCTGGGCTGCTCTGACATCCCGGACTCTATTAACGGCACGGGTCTGAGTAAACAGTAGAGCTGTTCTTGGAAGGTGGCATCTGTTTTAGGAAACCTTCCCTTATTCTTCTTGAGAATAGGATTGTTAGATCAAGGTCACTTTTATAGGATTTTCATCTCACAGAAAGAGGTGGAAAATAACAACTATTAAAATTCTGTCACTTTATGAACTCTTCTTCATGAATGTTGTCATTGGTATTTTGGATAATCTAAAAGTGATCAGCCTTCCTCCCTCCCTTCCTTCCTTCCTTCCTTCCTTCCTTCCTTCCTTCCTTCCTTCCTTCCTTCCTTCCTTCCTTCCTTCCGTTTAGAGAAAGGATGGGAGAGGGAGAGATAGAAACATCAATCAAAGAGAAACATCATCTATCTGTTGCCTCCTGCACGCCCCCTACTGGGGATTGAGCCCACAAACTGGGCATGTGCCCTGACTGGATGCTCACTCAACCACTGGGCCGTCCTCATCACTTCAAAAGCTGAATGGGAAAGTGTCCCTCTATTCTGAATAATAAATATTTACTCTACCCCCCCCCCCATCATTTTCTTTCTGTCTTTCTTTTGTTGCTACTGAAAATTAACAAACACAGAAAGGGCGAGAAAATAGTAGAAGGAACTTCTGGATACCCATCAGGAAGGTAGACAGCCACCAACTTAGGTCCAAACTTGCAGCATCAAAGATTGTCTTTCCCCTGCTGAGACCCACTCTCCCTCCTGTTCCCTGGGCAGTGCACGGTGCACTGCGAGTTCTGGTGGAGTGGGCGTGGCCGTGGAGGGAACCCTTGTAGCCAGAAATGATGTGTCAGGAGGAGTCTCTAAATCAGAGAAATGGCAGGCCCAGGAGCTTGGCTGGGACATGGCAGACTCCTCCTTCGACACTTCGGTGAGGGGAACAGATATTGGCATTGGGGCCAGTATTTCAAGAGGGGAGATTGGTAATGATCGATGTATAATTCTAACGTTGCAAATCTGGATAGCAAGGGACATTTCCCATGGCATCTTCAGTGAAAACGGAACATTATTGTCACAACGGTGTCTGAAGGAGAATCTGTTCTGAAAGAGAGTGGGAGAGAGGGAGAGAGAGGGAGGAAAGAGGAGGTGAGGAAGGAAGGAAGGAAGGAAGGAAGGAAGGAAGGAAGGAAGGAAGGAAGGAAGGAAAGAGGGAGGGAGGGACTGATGACTTTTAGAAGATTATCCAAAATACGAATGACAAAATTCATGAAGAAGAGTTCATAAAGTGACAGAATTTTAATAGTTGTTATTTTCCACCTCTTTCTGTGAGATGAAAATCCCATAAAAGTGACCTTGATCTAACAATCCTATTCTCAAGAAGAATAAGGCAAGGTAGACATCTGACTAAACATCTCTCTGCAATATTGTTGTTAGGATCTCAGGGGCATAGTTGGAGTCATTGTACCTGGGAGCACCACAGACCACTGGGAGCTGGAGCCACTGTGTGACTGTCATGTGGTGGCTGGAATTGCAGGGGTAAATGGGGTGGTGCCTCCTCCAGGTATGGAATACCGTCTTTACAAGTCCACAGTGTTTGTTTTTTGATAAGCTATTTTCATATAAACTATGAATAAAACTGTATTCAGCCAGGCCAGTGTTGCTCAGTGGCTGAGCATGGACCTATGAAACAGGAGGCCACCGTTCCATTCCCGGTCAGGGCACATGTCCAGGTTGTGACTTCATCCCCAGTGTGGGACATGCAGGAGGTGGCCGATCAATGATTCTCTCTCATCACTGTCTCTCTCTCCCTCTCTCCCTTCCTCTCTGGAATCAATAAAAATATATTTTGAAAAACAAACAAAAAACTGTGTATTCCATTTTATTACACGATTACTAAGTAAGCTAAACTGGCTCATGCAGAGACATGCAGAGGGAGGCGGGATTTTTCATCTTGAAAAGAGCAGACTCCGAGTTGTATGGGTGAGATTTCCAACAATCGCAAAGCCACTCAGAGGATGGCTGCCTCATGGGCACGTGCCAGTCCCTGGTGAGTTTCTATGGGAACCATGTTCTTTCCCCACAGAGCGGACCGTCATCACCGAGCCACCTGCCCCCATGGACGTCACGGTGGGCGAGAGCATCGTCCTGACCTGCCAGGTGTCCCGTGACCCCTCCATGGAGGTCGCGTTTGTTTGGTCTTTCAATGGACACATCATAGACTTAAAAAAGGACGCAGCTCATTTCGAAAGGATCGGAGGAGTAAGTTGCTGACAATTTTCAGTGCTTAATAAATTGACTCGGGCCTGTTCCGTGAATTAACATCTTTTGTTGTGACTCTCCCAGTACTTATTTGCGCGGTAATCACCGTCTCTTTATGAAGCTGCATCTGTGTGTGTTTTATTTTGTTTTCTGTCTTTCACGGACTTGCTTGCTTTCTAGAGACAATTATGACAAAGGACGCAGTCTCAGGGATCAGATGAGAAACGAGTGACACTAGTGTATCTCGCAATTTCACTGCGGCCACGTGTTGGATGTCGATGCAGCTGTGAAGGCTTAGGACCTGCTGGGCCTATTTATGTGTGTACCCCCTCTTCCCTTTCTGCCTGCAGGGATCTGTGGGAGACTTGATGATAAGGAATATCCAGTTAAGTCACTCTGGGAGGTATCTCTGCGCGGTGACGACAGCCCTGGAGAGCTTGTTGGCCATGGCTGAAATCATGGTCAGAGGTGCGTGACATACATGAGCATGTTGTCTAGTCGCAGCGAGAAATGCTCTATAAATGGCCAGTCCTTGATTAACCACAGCATGATAGAGAAGTGAGATAATCAGCAAATATTTTTAAAATATATTTTTATTAATTTCAGAGAGGAAGGGAGAGGGGGGAGATAGAAACATCAATGAGCGAATCATTGATCAGGTGTCTCCTGCACACCCCCTACTGGTGAATGAGCACAACTTGGGCATGTGCCCTGCCCAGGAATGGAACCGTGACCTGATTCCTAGGTCAATGCTCAACCAACTGGATCAAAATATTTCTAAATCCCAAGACCCCAGGGTTTGGGTGGAGTGACACTGGATGTTGCATTGAGGAGGTTGGACCTGTTCCTAAGGAATGGTCACACTCGCCTGCAGGTCAGCCCCTAGGACTCAGCAGGCCCTCTATCGATACTAAACAGTCTTACAAAGGGGGTCCCATGCCTGAGTTCCCCACTTCTCCCCGAGAGCAGCATTCACTTGAGGGAGCTTTTGAGAGGAGTGGCCCCAAGAGGCCCTCACCATGCGAGATTAGCTTCTTATCGGCTGATATTCCCCACCCCATGGCTGGCATTTCCTAATCTTCAAAGGAAGCATTTCAAGCTAATCCCCCCGTGTGTAAGCGGAATTAATAGGGTTTTATCTAACATGCTCAAATATATTAGGTTCCATCTTTTGTAAGTATAACAGAAAAAAAAAAAAGAAACGATCCCTTATCCCACCCAAATTGACTCATTTCATCATTTCCAATAAGGTCACCATAACACCTGTGTTTGAAGGCCCCCCAGGTCCCCCCGAGGAGGTGAGGGTGGAACACATTTCCAGCACCACGTCCCAGCTCAGCTGGCAGCCTGGCTCTGACAACAACAGCCCCATCCAGATATTCACTGTCCAGGCGCGGACGCCGTTCTCGGTGGGATGGCAGGCTGTCTCCACGGGTGAGCGCTTCACATGTTTTTGGATAATTTGGCAAAACCAATGGCGTGTTGTTTGATAGATTATTTTTACCCCCTGGTGGTCAGTGCACATCATAGCGACTGGTCATTCGGTCACGTAGGCTTTTATATATATAGGTGTTAATTTTGTGTTCTTTAGGTTTATGATTATTTTAATCTCCTTTGACTCTGATGATGTCCCGCTATGTATATTGTTCCTTGACTTCAAAATGAAGGCAACTCATGTTACTGTAGTGTCCCCTTTGTTTTAGTTCCGGAGATTCTCAACGGTCAGACGTACAACGCGACCGTGGTGGGCCTGATCCCCTGGGTGGAGTACGAGTTCCGCGTCCTTGCTGGCAACAGCATTGGGATTGGAGAGCCGAGCAAGGCATCCGAATTGCTGAGAACCAAAGCGTCCGGTAAGAAAGCAATGGCTTCTCAAACCCTGGGAGATCCTTAGGGCACAGTCCTGACAGAACACACAGCAGCCCTGCCTCAACCAGAGACAGAAAGCCAGCCTCACGCCCCGGGGTCAAGGGCACAGAGCACATGCATGTTCTCCCCCAGGGTGCGTGAGCCCCAGGGGGGATGGTGATGGGGTGGCATGCAGGTCACATAAGAGTTTTTCTGAAGCTGCCCTCTCGCCTCAGACACTCTCAGCACCCACAGAGAATCTGCAGAGTCACAGATGCAGATGGGTTTCTGCCCGTCTCAGGAGAAATTTGTCCACCCAAGTCATGCATGCTTGCAGATCTGGGCTGCTTCTGTCATCGTTTCAGGAAGGGGGATTTTTAAATCATGTCTGCATGCCCAAGTCCAACTCCATTCTGATCACGCACCAGAAGACGCGCACAGTCACCACCCTGATCAGTGGCACTCCAGGGGCGACAGGTTCGAGGCAGCCTCGGTCTGTTCTGTACCCGACGACCTGCGACTCAAACACGGGGGTGCTAAAACAGGAATTCCTTTCATTATCCAGCATTTAAGGATTTATTTTTCCCTGTTCCAACATCCTGATGTCGACCAAACAGGAAAACGACGCTGTGTGTTTATGAAGAAGAAAGGGGCTAATTAATATCTGGCGGGGAAACGTGTTCCCGGCACAGCTGCATAATCAGGCAGTAAATCACCGTGTCACTCTCCCCAACCGAACGGAACATCGTCTTGCCAATTAGCGGATGATGCATAATAATGTCAGATACATGATGTTACTCGCCTGTTAATTAATCCTGGAGCCGGGGTGCTCGTGTTTCCGACACCAGGCTGTCCCCTCCGAAGCCGGGGTCTCAGTAAACATCATTTGTGTTCATTAAGGATGCGGGAGGGCCCGGGAGGTGAGACCCTCCTGAGGCAGACGCCTGTCCCTCACCGCGGCTGTGTTTCTCTCTTTGCTTTCAGTCCCCATCGTGGCTCCAACTAACATCCAGGGAGGAGGCGGCAGTCGGTCGGAGCTCGTAGTTACCTGGGAGGTAATTTTCTGTCCCGCTGAGTTACTTGGAAGGAAAGCGATGTCGCTGGCCAGGAAGAACACTGAAAAAGCAAGCGGGGCCCACACCCACACTTGGCAGGAAAGACTCCTGCTGGAGCGAGGGGCTGGAGACACCTCAGTCCTGCTAAAGGGGGAGGGTGGACTAAGCGGACAGTTCTCTTCCAAATGCAAAGTGGTGGGGTGGGGGGATAGCGGCTCATCAGCATCTGAGGCTGGACGTGACTGGTCACCATTCCGTCTGTGAGTTAGATCGTTAGATCAGACAGCAGATTCCTCCTGGCGGTCACCCCTCCAGCCTGGCCCTCCCACATGTAGACGGAAGCCTAGAGAGCTCAGTAGCTTGTATGTCATTCTTATGTATGAATGTATAGGCTCCTTTTGCGCTGATTAAAATTCACTCTGGCTTTTAAAATATATATATTTTTATTGATATCAGAGAGGGGGAGGGAGAGGAAGAGGAAGAGGGAAAGGGAGAGGGAGAGGAGAAGAGGAAGAGGGAGAGGAAGAGGAAGAGGGAAAGGGAGAAGGAGAGGGAGAGGAAGAGAGAGAGGAAAAGGTGAAGGAAAGGAAGAGGGAGAAGGAGAGGGAGAGGGAGGGGGAAGAGGAAGAGAGGGAAAGGGAGAGGGAGAGGGAGATGTAGAATCATCAATGATGAGGGAGACCCATGGATCTGCTGCCTCCTGCCCCCTCCACAATGGGGATCCAGTTTGCAAGCCTGGCATGTTGCCCTGGCCGGGAATTGACTGTGACTTCCTGGTTCATAGGTCCATGCTTCACCACTGGGCCATGCCAGCCCGGCTGTGTCCTTTCTCTTTAAATGCAAGCTTCCACAAACCGAGGCACACAGGCCAGATCTGCTTGCTCCCCATTTCCATAAACGAATTCCCACCACTGTACCCGTTTTCCTCGCGTTATATACGATTGCTTTCACGCTGCTGGGAGAGATCAGATGGCCCCTGCTGCTTAAAATATTTACTACTTGGCCCTTTACGGAAAAAGTTTGCGGTGCAAATGGAAGTCATTTCCTCGGTGTGTGTTTTGCTTGGGATGTCGGATATGCAGAATCTTGCAGGAGCTCCATTCATGGATTCATGAATACAGTTCCCCACTGATATTCATCCTGGCATCACCGCGCCCAACCCTGCTGGTGCCCAGGCCGCTCAGGAATGTGTGCATTTAGGAGGAGACACGTGTTAGTCTGAGCAGCAGAAGGAAGGCATGGTGTGACTCTTTCAGTGCAAAGAACACCAGCTTAGTTCAAACAGCGGGGGTACAAGCATCCTGATGCTGTGAATTTTCAAAAGGTCTGGGTGTGTGGGCAGGGATGGCACCTCATGTCAGGCTGAGCTGTGGGTTGAAAAAGAACTCAGGGAGAGAGAGAAACCTTGTCAGACCTAAGTCACTGCTGTTGTGGGGGAAGTCATAGCCCCTGGTTTTTCAAATTCGCTCTGAATTCAACCAGAATCTACCATTGTGCTCCTGATGGCAGCTTGGTTGGTTAGTTTGGCTGGTTACCCCAGATTGCTACTCATGAAGGGACACTGAGGTACAGTCCCCTGAAATGAACGCCCTCCTGTCTCCTCCAGAGCCAGATAATGCGGGTTCTGTGCTTTTTTTCTTTGCTTCCAATAATCTAGACATGCTCTCTAACTTCTCGATGTGGTAACCACTAATTACTTTTTAAACAATATCTTTATTCATGTCTTACTCTCCCTTAGACTTCCTACTACATCCAGGTGTGAATTGCTGGTGGGGAATGTCTCATATACAACATGACTATAAAGCCTGGCTGGCATGGCTCGGCGCTTGAGCGTTGACCTATGAACCGGGAGGTCATGGTTCCATTCCCAGACAGGGCACAGCCCCAGTTGCAGGCTCGATCCCCAGTGTGGGGTGTGCAGGAGGCAGCCGATCCATGATTCTCTCTCATCATGGATGTTTCTCTCTCTTTCTCCCTCTCCCTTCCTCCCTGAAATCAATAAAAAGAAATGTTAGGCCTGTAGCTAGCGGTTGGCTCTGTTGCTTGAGCCTCCTCCCACGAGCATGAGCATCCTTCGTTGGGGACCATTTTCCCCAAGTGGCGTTCCAAATTGCAGTAGTCTGCGCGAACCAGGGTGAATATCAGTGTGTGGTAAACACGTTAAGAGCTCCATACCCTAACTGCAAACACTCAGTGGTGGTCACTTCTGCCCAAGCCCATCCCGGAGGAGCTGCAGAGCGGTGGGGAGTTTGGCTACGTGGTCATGCTACGGCCCGTGGGCTCGGCCACCTGGACCAAGCAGAGAGTCCCGTCCGTGGAGGCGTCGAGATTCGTGTACAGAAACGCCAGCGTCAGCCCGCTCTCTCCCTTCGAGGTCAAAGTGGGCGTGTACAACAGCGAGGGGGAAGGGGCCCTGAGCACTGTCTCCATCATCTACTCCGGGGAGGACGGTAAGTGGTGCCCTGCCCTGGGTGGTCCTCTGAGGCTGCAGGGATGTTTGTTTTCAGTATGTTTCTATTGGTTTTCAGAGAGGGAGGGAGAGAGAAACATCAATGATGAGAGAGTCATTGACAGCGGCCTCCTGCATGCCCCACACTGGGGTTTGAGCCCGAAACCCAGCATGTGCTTTTTTTTGTTTGTTTGTTTTTAATATATTTTATTGATTTTTTACAGAGAGGAAGGGGGAGGGATAGAGAGTCAGAAACATCGATGAGAGAGAAACATCCATCAGCTGCCTCCTGCACACTCCCTACTGGGGATGTGTGCGCAACCAACGTGCATGCCCTTGACCGGAAACGAACCTGGGATCTTTCAGTCCACAGGCCGACGCTCTATCCACTGAGCCAAACCCGTTAGGGTGCAGCCTGTGCTTTGACTGGGAATTGAACCATGACCTCCTGGTTCATAGGTTCATGAACCACTGAGCCACACAGGCCGGGCCCTGGGTGTATTTTCTGTCCCTGTTCCAAAGAACCACTGGACTAACGGCGCTGTGTCTTCCTCCGGATGGCAGAGCCTCAGCTGGCCCCGCGGGGGACCTCTGCCCAGAGTTTCTCTGCTTCGGAGATGGAGGTGTCATGGACGGCCATCGCCTGGAACAGAATCACGGGCCGCGTGCTGGGCTATGAGGTGAGCCACGGAGGTCCCCTCTCCTCTGCACCCTCCAGGATCCCAGTGCCAGTCTGGGGCTCCATCACCACAGTGGGCACCCAAAGCATTAGGGGTGGTGGCATCCGGGGCTGTGGTCTCTCCATCAAGCACATCAGTCCAGAGTAGCACTCAAAAGGTGATCCACGGTGACCTCACTTGATTATTTCTACTTCAGTCCTGTGGGGTTCCAGGGAGAGAGAACCTCTAACCCCCCTCCCCATCTTGAACTTTAGGATTTCAAAGGAACACCGTTCTGAGCCAGAACATGACTTGCAAAGAAGGTCATCTTGCCCAGCCAGCTTGGCTCAATGGTTGAGCATCTTACCTAAGAGCCAGGTCATGGTTCGATTCCCCATGAGGTCACATGCCTGGATTACAGGCTCCATCCCCAGTGTGGGACATGCAGGAGGCAGCTGATCCATGATTCTCTCTAATCATGGTTCTTTCTATTGCTCTCTTCCTCTCCCTTCCCCTCTAAAAGCAATAAAAATATTTTTTTTAAAGAAAAAAGTAAAAAAGGTCATCTTGGTGAAGACAGTGAAGTGAGAAGAAAAACCCTAGATTCTCCTCATTTACAAATATCGCCTACGTACAGCGAGGCAAATCATTTCTTTTGTGTGAACCTTCACTTCTACAGAGAAATAAGCTTATTCCTAAGTGACACAGTTATTTTGGAGTTGGGATAAAAGTGTAATTCAAATCTCCTTCGCTGTGCCTCACACTGCACTCTTCTTTGTTTTTTCTTTTTTTCTTTTTCTTTTCACATGAAGCCTCTGGTCCAAACATAACGGTGTGCTCCTGGGGCAGGTGTCTCGCCCTCCAGGCCCTGAGCGCCTCATGTCCACCTCGGAGACTGGCCCCCTCCCCCCCTCCCTGGGCTCACCCCAGTCTCCCTCCTCTGGGGTCCTCGCATCGTGCCCCGCCTGGTCTTTCTTCACATCCTCCGAGCCCCGATGCCTGTACCACTTCCTGGAAACAGTCCTCAGCTCTCTTCTCACCCACGCAGGGGTTTCCCCCCAAATGCCTCCTCGCTTTGAATAATGGCAGAGGCACTGTGTTTACCTCACCTGCATTGTCACACTAGCTGGCATTGGAGGAGGAATTTCCTTTGTTCAAAGCTTAGTCTGGCTGAAAAGGAAGCGACAGCAATGGAGCTACCAGCTGTGCAAATGTGCACACATGTTCTGGGGGATAGCTTCTATATTGTAACATCTTAACTAGCTGGTGAGGGGCCCGCAGGCAGGTTCCACACCTCATTCTCTGTTGTCTTTTTCAATGTGCCTGGAGGTGTCCTTCCTCATGCATAGGAGAGGCTCAGGATTAGCTGAATTATTAATTAACCCGTTATTCAAAGAACTCCAGAGGAAATGTGGACAGCAAAGCATCATACCAGAAGTCTCTGATCCCTGGTATGAATCCTGTTGGGGGCTGACTTACAATATATCCTTTATTCAAGCTGATAACCCTTATTTATTTTTTTTAAAGAGTGTAACAGTTGTTTCTTTAAAAAATATATTTTTATTGATTTTAGAGAGGAAGGGGGAGAGGGAGAGAGAGATAGAAACATCCATGATGAGAGAAAATCATTGATGGGCTGCCTCCTGCCTGTTCCCTACTGGGATCAAGTCTGCAGCCCAGGTATGTGCCCTGATCAGGAACTATTCTTGTTCATCGGTTGACACAGTTCGTCCACTGAGCCTCACGGCTGGCCCAAGTTGATCATCTTGAGGTATCTCATGAAATGTTCTATTTTGTCAATCAAAAGCAAAACAAAACAAAAACAACAAAAATCACACAAGTTCTCTGTTTCCCATTGTGAATTTGTATATGTTTTTGTTACCTATAAAGAATAGACTGTGTTTTGCTATTATTGTATAACCCATTTAATGAGATGTCCTGCCATTTCTGCTCCCGTCTTCTGCCTGCTGGGTTGCCGGGAAACCATGACCCCGCCCTCTGCTTCCAGGTCTTATACTGGACTGACAGCTCCAGGGAACCCATGATTGGTAAGGTCAGAGTCCATGGGAATGTCACCACCAAGATCATCATGGGGCTGAAGGCTAACACTGTCTACTTCGCCTCCGTCAGAGCTTACAACACGGGGGGGACGGGGCCCTCCAGCCCCCCGGTCAACGTCACGACCAAGAAGTCCCGTAAGTATCTCCCCCCCCCCCACTGCCAGGCAGCAGCATCAGCGGGGAACAGAACCACGTGCTTTCCTTCAGCCTGCCCTCCTCCCCTCCCCCACACCCTTCACTGATTGCTTTGTTTAGTTGATTGGTGGTTGGCTTGTCTGTTAAATCTGAAGCTTTCTGGTAACAATCAAAATAAACCATTTTGATATTTTGGGAATTCCAAAGGGGAACTATTCTAAGTATGTAGATCAGGGGTGGGGAACCTTTTTTCCAACAAGGGCCAACTGCTTATTTATAACATGATTTGTGGGCCATACAAAATTGTCAACTTGAAACTTAGTCTGCTACTTTTGGCCAAACATTTCATTAACTCGCCCCTAAGGCCTTGGCAGGGCCAGACCAAGGGCCGGAAGTTGCCCATCCCTGACGGAGATGAGATACAGGTGGTGCAGTGCTGAAGGACATGGACTGTGATGCCTCCTCCCAGGCCGAGCCCAATACTGGACCTCCCATCCCAGAAATGTTAGGTGTTTATATAACCTTTCCGTCTCAACACCCCTCCCAATGAGGACAGAGTGGAACTGTCCCCTCCTAGGGTTTTGTGCAGGAGTGAGAGGGAGAAGAAATAGGATGGTGTGGGATATACCGTATTTTCTGGCGTATAAGATGACATTTAACCCAGGAAAATCTTCTCAAAAGTCAGGGGGTTGTCTTATACACTGGGTGTCATCTTATAGGGCGAGTATATCCCAAACTCTGTATTTTAACTGGAAAAGTTGGGGGTCGTCTTATACGCCCCATCATCTTATACACCAGAAAATACTGGTACTTTCATTAGTGCCTCCTGTCACCTGTTCTTGTTTGACCAGTTGCCTCCGAGAGTGCCCCAGTAGACCCTGCACTGTCAGACCCTCTAGATCTTTCCTTCTAGGACATCTTATCCCTCGTTGACCTGGAAGCCCCTGAGATCCAAGAATTAGCTCCTCTGCTTCTTTAGGTTTCCCTTAATCATCAGCCACTATCTGTCACAGAGGCAGGACCCAGCCAAGGGTCACAGAAGGACATCCAAGGTAGAAAGGAGAAATGGCTTTAATGAGGCATAGCAACAGCAAGGGAAAGGTCTGATCAGATGTGACTTAGGGAGAATTGCAATATGTGACTTGTAATTCTCTTTTCACGACTGCATCATGTCTTATACTCCTTATCATTGATGAACAGAAATTATTTGTTAACAGGATTTTTGTACTACATTCTTTAGCCTCTGAGTTCTGAGGAAAAAGAGCTACAGGTTTCCTGAACTTGGAGAAACACAGTCATGGGCTCTGGGAGTCAGTCACATGGCCAAAGGCCTTGGGACTCAGGTTATGGACAGGTTTGGGGGACCCTTATTCTTCCCATGAAAGTTACAAAATATTGAGTTCCTCTGTGCCCCAGACCCTGTGCCAATTTTCTACAGCATCTCATTGAATTATGAAATCCATCAAGGTGCTTGGTATTTCAGCTCCTACATCTGAGAAAACAGGTGCTTGGGAAGGTGGTGTGGTGGCATCTGACCTGCTATGAACGTAGGTTCTCTGAAAGTCTCCACCCCACGGACAAAGTGCTGGTGTGTAATCTTCACCTCTAAGCATTGGAATAGGCTCTTTCCCTCCACTCTCCCCTGTCTTCAGTCCAAACCTCAAATTGTCCTCACATTTCCCTTCCTAAAATGGAACCGTACCCCCTTCTCACCCCCAAGTTTCATTGTCTCCTCTACTGTGGAGGACAAAGGTGAAGAGAAAGACATACAAAATCATCCGCAATCCGTCTGGACTTCCTGGCCAGCCCCTTGCTCCTCAGCCCTGGAGCAGCAGGCATGCTGATCTTGAGTTTCACTTTCTAATGACTGAATTCAAATATTCTCTCATCTTAGTGCCCCTGCCATGTCTCTGAACACTCTCTCACATGTCTTCTCCTCTCACCAGAGGTCTCCCACAGTTTCCCCTTCAATGCTGGGCATTTTCCGTGGTGCCCACAGCATGGTTTATTATGCTGGAAAAGGGCTTCAGAGGGAAAGAAAAGTTGGAGGATCTTGGCTCAGCCATGAACTAATTATTTGTTGACAAGTCTGATATGTTGGTAGCTCAGAACCCATCTTCTCATCTGAGGAACTATGCTTTCCTAGAGTTTTCTCTGAGCACTGAAGGACATCATGTGCCCACTGTACCCTGGAGGGTGCCAGGCTGGAAGCCACAGGGCACGGGAACACGGCGCTGTTGCTTTTCTGAAGGCGATTTCGCTCTCCTGGCATTCCCTAACGGAGGAAGGCAGAGCTACCTCTACCTCCCCTTCTCTTTATAAACAGCGGTTCCGACATTTCCTTCCAGGGTCACAGAAGGACCCCCACGGTAGAAATAAGAAGTGGCTTTAATGAGACACTGATGAGAGCTCTGGTTCCAAGTGCTGTCCCTGCATCCAACTTTCCCGTGTCCTTGAGACGTCATCCAAGTCACCTCTGAGCAGTGGTGACAGCCCACATCCTGAATTCTTCACACATCCATACAGTCTACGGTCACTGCCTAGGTTCTCAATCAGATACGTGATCATCCATCGTACGTATGCCCACTCACATTTACTGAAACCTCTGCCCTTTCTGATTGGGCTAGCTAAACAGAAGACAGAGACTTTGGCGGGGTGGGGAGGGAAACTAGGATGATTCCATCCATCATCCAAGAAGATAGTACCTCTCTCACGAGCCATGCCCAGGGTTCAGTGCAGTGCCTAATGGAGATGAAGACAGGTGTGCCCCCTTCCTGCCAGCAATTTCTCTTTAAGCGAGGAATCAAGAAGAGAAAACCACCAACCAAACAAACAAAAAGAGGCCATGAAATAGCCATGAATCACGAGAAGCACCGTACGAAAGATGAGAGGCTGAGAAGCATGTAGGGCTGCATGGGGGAGCCCATGTGTTTTCATGCGACATGAAGACGGGAGCTGGCGAATTAGGGGCCCAACGCAGAGGGAACGCACCAGCTTCTGTTTTCCTTGCTGCCGGCAAAGAGGACAGCTGGCTCTTTAAGCAGATACCAGTGATGTAACAGCCAGTATAATAACCCAGTGCAAATGAGGTCTTTCCAGAAACCACTGAGGGGCACTGAAAATACATCGTGATCCGCACAGACATCACTTCAATGGAATTTAGATTTACAGCTAAAGAGAGAGAAAATACTTCTATCCGCTCCCAGGGGAAAAGAAAGAGCAGAAAGCGCCGCTCCCACCCCCGAAAGGAGAGTGCAGGCCCAGCGGCAGAAAGCGTTGGCAAATGACCATTCCATCTGGCCCCTGACCTGGGCTGACCACTCTGAACTGGATCCTTCTGGTTGGAAATATGCAATCAACCCACATTTAGCCATAAAGGGAGCATTAAGCTTTTATTTCATCTTGCACTCGTGTTCTCTCTCTCTCTCTCTCTCTTCCCCCAGAAGTCAACCCCATGCTGTTACTTAGAACTGTAACATAAGAGGTTGTTTTCTGAATCGAGTTCGCAGTGTGAACCGCAGTTGAATGTAAATGCCATCTCCCGGAAAATCGATGGGCTGTGGAGGGCCAGCGTCACCGGCTCTGTCATTTGATTAGCAGAAAATGACTCACTCTGTGGACCTTGCCTGCAAGTATATCTTTTTAAAAATGAGAGAAGCGCTTGTTTGTTGAGATTACGGTAGACCACATGTGTGGACATCCACAACACGGCTTGCGTGTTATCCACGTGACCATGGTTGGTTTGGCAAGATAATAGAAATTTCAGCTTCCTCACAGATATCTGTAATTCAGTTTAATCAGTTATATACAACTCATAGGGGATAAGGGGGTAGAAACATCAATGATGAGAGAGAATCATTGATCAGCAGCCTCCGGTACGCCCCTACTGAGGATGGAGCCCGCAACCTGGGCATGTGCTCTGACCAGGAATGGAACTGGGACCTCCTGGTTCCTAGGTTGATGCTCAACCAGTGAGCCATGCCGAATGGGCTGAGATGGACCTCTTTATCCGCCTTTCAGAAAGCACACGAAGAACTCAAGCAGGAGGACTATTATTGGAGGGGTGGGGGGGAGTCTTGAATGTTCTCTAATTATATTTAAGAAGTACATCATTTGCAAACTTAGAAATTGTATTATTACAAACAAACCGCTTTGAACAATTGAAAAACGGTGTTATATACCACGGATAACTGCCTCTCTCAGCACAGAGAATGCACAGATACTGAGCTGTTTAAGATGTACCACTAGCCCAGATTAGTTTAGCTCAGCGGATAGAGCGCCGGCCTGCGGACTGAAGGGTCCCAGGTTCGATTCCCGTCAAGGGCATGTACCTTGGTTGCGGGTGCATCCCCAGTAGGGGGCGTGCAAGAGGCAGCTGATCCATGTCTCTCTTTCATCGATGTTTCTAACTCTCTATCCCTCTCCCTTCCTCTCTGTAAAAAAATCAATAAAATATATTTTTTAAAAAAATATATACCACTAATCACATGAGGAATAGACTGCCTTCTATTTCACGCAGGCGAAACATGTATGAATCAGGGGATTGGAGTCCCATTCCAAAGAGAAAACCAGGCCTTCGGAAGAAACTGCAGACAGACCCAGGTCTGTCTGGCTGCGAAGCCCAGCTTTCTCTCCCTCCCAAACGGCAGTCCGAGCATCCCGGCCACTGGTATCTCATCCTGAGCGCCCACTCTCCGTGCACGGATGCCCTGCTCTGCTCTGCTGGGCACAGACACCAGGGCCGACTCAGGGTCTGGAGCCGGTGGGAGTCAGCTCTTTCCCAGCCTGGGTTTGCCCAACAGATTCACGGCGTTGAAGAGTTTTATCTTAACCAACCGCCACACCAACCCCCAGGCCCGGAGCACACGAAACCCTCAGCATCCATCACTGTGACGTCGAAGGAGGGGGTTTATCTTTCCTTCGCACGGATCGCACGATGTTGTTAATGATAGTGCTGTTTTGAAGAACAGATAAAAGAAACGTGTCACCGGAGTAAACCAGACATTCTCCCTGGGATAGCTTGAGAGCATCCTTCGGCTCTCTCTTTTGTAGCCCGGAAAGGATTAGGGGAAGCACGCTGGGGGAAATTGAGGGAGGATATTCACGAGATGATTATCACGGAGACCGTGTCCTTTGGAAATACGCATGCTGAGCAGCCGGCGCGGAGCTGACAGCGTGCAGAACCCCCGGCCCTTGGCGGCGACTGGGCTTACGTTGTCCCCGGAAGGCCCCGGGCCGGACCGTCTTGTGAATCCACGTGGACCGGACGGCCGTAGGTGAGGCTGCGGCAATTCGTTTTGACTACAGGATGGCATGACGAGCGGACTGGCCACGCTGTGTCACTGTGGATCTGCCCACAGCCCCGAACAGGATTAACGTGACTGAGAGAATCACACAGCACCCGGGCGGTTTCCTTCAGCCATCTGATGGCCAATCCTTTAGGCAACATATAGGAAAGGTGCTGGGGCTGAAACTGGTGTGGCTCAGTGGATAGAGCGTCGGCCTGCGGACTGAAAGTCCCAGGTTCGATTCCGGTCAAGGGCACGTACCTTGGTTGTGGGCACATCTCCAGCGGGGGGGCGTGCAGGAGGCGGCTGATCGATGTCTCTCTCTCATCGATGTTTCTGACTCTCTATCCCTCTCCTTTCCTCTCTGTAAAAAATCAATAAAATATATATTTTACAAAAAAAAAAGAAGAAATGTGCTAGGGTTGGTGATGTACCTGAACAAGACATATGCTCTCAGTAAGATTCACAAAGCACATCAGCAAGACTAACTACCAGCCAGGGTGATAAGCTCTAATCAAATATGAACTGGGCCATGTTGCAGCACAGGGCAAATCTTTCTCTCTCTGCCGGGTCCCCTCTGACGGACGTGCCAGTGGCTGTGAACACAGGGGGGACCCCAGTGGGCTTGGAGAGGCAGGGGGGCATCTAACACAAGGTCGGACACCCCGCCCCTCCTCAGGGACCCACCCAAGGGTAAATCGCGGTTGAGTCAAAACTCCCAAAGGGACCATTTCCACTTCCGCCCGTGTCACAAGGAGTTAACTATTACACTCCTCAGCCTCACAGATTGAAGTCAGATGCCAAACCTCCCTGCTGGTTTCTCTCTGCCTCTGCCGCCCAGCTGAGTTATTTTTAGTCTCGCCAGCTTTTTAAATCCCCAGAATAAACATGTGGCCGCCGAGCTCTGAGCGGCCCAGTGTTGTCATGGAGAACACGGGGCTGCCATCAGGGGGCAGGACACCGGGGGGGACTCCAGCTGTCCCTTGCCTCCGGGTCTTAGGATATGTGGCCTCCCAACCCGGACACCAGCTCTCTCACATGGAACATTTCCCGGGTGGACCGGATCCATTACTTCAGCAGGCCGATTCCAAACCTGTGTCCGCTTCCCTCTTTCTTCCCCCGCCTTCTCCCAGAAAACGGTGATCCCCAGGGAAGCAAACACTCGGGCTGGACACTAATAGACACCTTTGGGGTGATCATCCGGTTGGTAATGACTTTCCTTTCTCTGTGTGTTACACGGCACCCGCCTTTCTCCCTCTGAGCCAGTGGTTCTCAACCTTCCTAATGCCGGGACCCTTTAATACAGTTCCACATGTGGTGGTGACCCCCCAACCATAAAATTATTTTCTTTGCTACTTCCTAACAGTAATTTTGCTACTGTTGTGAATCATAATGTAAATATCTGTGTTTTCTGATGGTCTTAGGCGACCCCTGTGATAGGGTCATGGACCCCCAAAGGGGTCGAGACCCACAGGTTGAGAACCGCTGCTCTGAGCCCAGCCAATGGGCTAAGATAGACGGTGGCCAGTTCACCTCGGCAGTCAGCTTTGTCCCAAGAGTTCTAGCCTGGACTGTCTCTGACCAGAGGCGGCTTCCAACCTCGGGTGCGGTGGACACCGGGACTTCTGGGGGAACTCGGGGGATGACGGAGGGTGATCCGGAGCGGGAGGTGCCATAGCACGCACTGTGAGACGCAGGGGAGCATTGCCTGGACTTCTGCGTTCCTTCTGCCTCTCCTGAGGCTGCTCCCCCTCCTGCCCTGAGTTCTCAGAGCGATCCTGCAGCCTTCCCAACTTCTTGCTAACTTTTGCTTAAAAGATCTGAACCTGATTGGTGCAAAGCATCCCGGTACAAGAGGAAAGAGCTCAAGGTGACTCAGAAGGAACCCTCCGTGTAGATACGTGTCAAAGCTTTA
The DNA here is from genome assembly GCA_011751065.1 of Lasiurus cinereus. Lineage (NCBI taxonomy): Eukaryota > Metazoa > Chordata > Mammalia > Chiroptera > Vespertilionidae > Lasiurus > Lasiurus cinereus. The sequence continues at coordinate 5,168,363 of JAAGEH010000143.1, forward strand.
CAACCTGAATTTGTTTAAACATGCGCATTGACTGACAGCCAAATGGGACACTAGGTCAAGGAGCACCCGCCCCCCAACCCAGTTATATGTGGCAGAGCACACAAAATCCACAGCAATGATTAATAAGTGGATACTTGGACATGGGGCAAGTCATTACGAATTCATAAGTTCGTCACGGACATTCCCAATTGACCAGAATTCGAATGGGTTTGCTTACTCTAATTAGAATATGCGATTGCCAATGAACTTGAGAATACTTTAGCTTCTGCCATGCGAATCACCTAGCAGCTCCTGTCCCTTTCGTGTTGGGGTGTCGTAGAGGAACCACAAGCTAATGAATATTCATCTAGATCTTTGCTTCTCTTTTTAAAGCTCCTAGCCAACCCCCGGCTAACATTGCGTGGAAGCTGACGAACTCCAAATTATGCCTGAACTGGGAGCACGTGAAGACCATGGAGAACGAGTCCGAAGTGCTGGGCTACAAGGTGACTATTTGGTTTTCCCTTTAAATACGACAGTTAAGTGACTAAAGAACCAGGAATGTGGCAGCCAAACATGAAACCGATTTCATGCCTGTGGAAATGGAGGGATCTTTCTAAAGTAGGTGTGGAAGATACTTAGAATGGCTGTTGTGAACTTCTTCATTGAAAAGTTTTATTATGTCCTGCCCAGCCAGTGTGGCTCGTGGTGGAGCATTGACCCATGAACCAGGAGGCTGTGGTTCAATTCTTGGTCAGGGCATGTGCCAGAGTTGTGCACTCTATTCCCAGTAGGGGGCGTGTAGGAGGCCGCCAACTGATGATACTTTCTCTTCATTGATGTTTCTATCTCTTGATCCCTCTCCCTTCCTCTCTCTGAAATTATATATATATACATATAATTATATGAAAAAGAAAAGGCTATATATCCTGAGATCCATAATGTGTCGTGGAGCGTGAAGCAATAAAACTCTATAGTTTGCAAGGATCTTCTTCAAGTGATTCTCCTTGCCATTGAACAAGGAGGGTTTATGTGGGCAGTAACCCTGAGTGAGATGAGAGTGAGGTCAAAGAACATTATTCCAGTAGAACTTCTAGAACTGAGGCTGCAGTAGGATGTGATGATTTACAATATTAGAGGAATCAAACAGGAGTCCAGTCAGATACCCAGAGCACATCCTTCCATCTGCGCTAATGGATGTCCTCTGGCAAACGCATCTACTCAGAGATCTGAAAGGGGGCCCAGCTAAGCAGTGGCTTCTCACAGCAGGCTTCAAAGATGATAGCCTGGAGCTGTTTAATTAATCGAGATAAATCTGCTCTCATTTTGGAAGCCCTGGACAAAACAGCAAATCTTTTTCTTAAAACACTACATTTTCAAAAGAAGGGCATAGATGGGTACTTCCAACCAAGGAATGAAGAATTTAAAAGTTTTACATTATTGATTGATTTTAAAATAGAGAGAAAGAGAAACAGAAACAGAAAGAGAGAGAGAGAGAGAGAGAGAGAGAGAGAGAGAGAGAGAGGAAAATTAATTTTTTTATATATATATATTTTATTGATTTTTCACAGAGAGGGAGGGAGAGGGATAGAAAGTGAGAAACATCGATGAGAGACATCGATCAGCCGCCTCCTGCACGCCCCCTACTGGGGATGTATCCCCAACCAATGTACGTGCCCTTGACCGGAATCAAACCTGGGACCCTTCAGTCCACAGGCCAACGCTCTATCCACTAGCCAAACCAGTTTCGGCGGAAAATTAGTTTTTATTCCACTTATTTATGCCTTCATTGGTTGGTTCTTGTAAGCGCCCTGACCAGGGATCGAACCTGCAACCTAGTTGTACCAAGACGATGCTCCAACCAACTGAGCATGGGCCAAATGCCAGCATTTACTTATCACGATGTGTCTTTGTGTTCCTTCAGAGTGTCTGAACCTCCGAAAAGGAACAAGTCCCTTTAACGTGAGTCACCGTTTTATTCAGATCCTGTACAGGCAAAACCGACAGAGCAAAACCCATGTTCTGGAGACAAACAACACATCGGCTGAGCTGCTGGTGCCCTTCGAAGAGGACTACCTGATCGAGATAAGGACCGTCAGCGATGGTGGCGATGGCAGCAGCAGCGAGGAGATCAGGATTCCCAAGATGTCCAGTGAGTAGCGTCCCCAGCCACTGCTGTCGCAGACTCTGATTCCAGCTGCAGAGTGAAATGCGGGCTCTCCAAATCATGCCAGTTCTCCAAATCATCCCAGTTCTTGTTTAAACGCTGGGCGAGAAAAGGAAAAGGTCTGTGTTTCCATTTCAAATCGCGAGCAAGAAGTGATGAGTCCATTTTTCTTTAAACAATCCCTCAGATCTGCAACATGTTTGTATGACACACACAGTATGATGTGTCCTCGTTGGAATCTCCAAAAGAGAAAAACAACATGATTCTTCCCATTGGATAGAAATCACAGCTTTTCTGTGGATGGGTGCAGGCTTCTGAGCGGGGAGCGGAAATATGAAATACGTGCCCATTCGGCTTTTCCTATACCTGTGGCAGGCATCACCAATCGATCACCGCATTTGTGCTGAGCTGAGCCACAAACCCTCTCAGGACAGTGTTCTCTGCAGGTAACACTAGGCAGAGAGAGTGTGGAACAATGACGCATCCTTTCTGTGTGGAAGAATCACTCACCCATCTGCCTGAAGCCGTGTCTGCCACCATACGTTGGCCAATCCTCAACTTCGCTGGGGTCAGAGTTGACCAATTAGGGCATTTTCTTTTGTTCATTTTTGCACCGAAAACAGACATCCTGGGAGAGAGGGTAGCGCTCTTCCTACAGGGAAACGTGAGGTAAATGAAACAAGTGTTTGCTCTGAAATACACAGTGAGGAGAGGATTATAGTGTGCACGTGGGTCAGGAAGAATGGAGCTAACAAGGGATTCTACTTGTTCTCAGGAGATTGTGTTTTCCTTTTGTTTCCTGCAGGCTTGAGTTCCAGAGGAGTTCCAGTTTCAGAACCCGGCATCCACTTCCTGCCTATTTTCATGATTTTTTACTGTTTCGCTATTAAGCCACTTGAACGATGAAGGAATCCATAAATCTTGTGAGGCTTCTGAAGGCAAATCGTTCTGTAAATACCCTCTCCGACCCCATCCCCAGATACATTCTTAATACCGACTTGTTTGGAAAGAAGAAAAAAAAGTATATTATTAAGAGCTTGTAAATATCTATGGTACAGTAATAAAGCAATTTAAACTCTTTTGAATTTTAAAGTTTGCACATGATTACCCATGGTCAGGACGTGCCGAATTAATCTGTGGACTTGTAACTGCCGTGGCTTTTACGTGACTTACATGCAGAGTATAAATAAGTCCCCTTGATGAGGATGATAAATAGGAAATAGATTGCAGCTAGCAGAGCCAAAATGTACATTTATTTTTACTTGCTCTTGGCAATTTACTGCAATATTCAAAGTTTTCACCCTACTTAGACATAAAATAAGATGCTGTGCTTATGATTGAGATGATTTGAAATGTAAGCAATCCAAGGGTGATGTGCTTGGATCTCTGAATCAAGTGGAGACAAGAAATAGTTGAATGCAATAATAAGTCCACATACATGATCTTCCCAACACAGGTTTTTAGGAGGCTCAGTGTGAATCAGGGCAGAAGAAGGGCCTTATGGCAAAGAGAAAAACAAGGGAAGTACACACCCACCTAAAATATTCCACAAACTCTGGAATACAGTAACCAGACCTCATGGCAGAGTTTAATTTTTCAAACCATTCTGTGTTCCGCCAAGGAGAAGGTTGCATGAACAGATTTCAGGAAATTATTATTTTTTTTAAATATATTTTTATTGATTTTTTTACAGAGAGGAAGGGAGAGGGATAGAGAGAAACATCGATGAAAGAGAGACATCGATCAGCTGCCTTCTACACGCCCCCCAGTGGGGATGTGTCCGAAGGCTGACGCTCTATCCACTGAGCCAAACTGGTCTTGGCTTAGGAAATTATTATGAGGCATTAGCGATGGATGTGGCCTTAGTTTTGTCCAAGTAATAAGTATGGGAAAGGCATTATTTAACCAGGTTTTTGACATTTTGGTCTGGCTATTTCTTTGCCAATGTCCTCTCCAGCTCTAAAAATAATCCATGCGCCGTCCAAGGCTGAGAAAGTGGCTTTGGGGTGACTCCACGCTGGACACTTATTTCAGTCCAGGGTCTAGTTCTCAGGATGGAGGAGGACAGGTTACAGTGGGCCAGGCCCTCTCTGAGGCCATGCGCTTCCTTCCTGGATAGCCGGGAGGGAGGGCCTGCCTGCAGGCTGTGCTGACTCCCAGCCCTGCAGGCGTGACGTCCTGGGAGCCAGCGGTGAGGCAGGGTCCCACTAGTGTTGCCTTGGTAACACGGTGTGAACTCTTCATCAAGCTGATAATACACAAACACTCCTCACAACCCTGGAATCTCACACTCCTCACACTTGGATGTTCTCATTTTTATTTGTAAGCATTTCAGAGCTGTTCCCAGGACAGGCATTGTCAGCAGCAGATGGACAGCGACTTGTCAGAGCTGTGACCTTGTCCTGCCCGAGCCGTGAGTCACCCGGTGCAGACTGACCAGCCTTCTGTGCACACTCTGACAGCCGACGGAGCAAATGGAATAAGCGACACAAATATCGGGGTACGCTCTTGTGAACAGTGACCGGACACCTGCCTGAGACATCCGTGAGGATAGGGGGAGCCAGCAATGGCTCATGGTCTCCATGTTTCCTGAACTTGGGGAAAGACGAGGTCTGTGTCTCCCCGCAAACTAGAGAGTGGGGCTACCCTGCCTGAGATTGTTGTCTCTACCGAGCAGGTGAATTAAGTCAGGGTCATCTGTGTGTTGGAAATGAGCCAGTTTTCATCTATCACCTTCGACATTTCCAGGTGGCCTTCATTCATAATTGCTCGAGTGTTAAAACTATATTACACAGTATCTAACATTATGTATACATTTACCAACCCCTACTGAACTTTCCTCAACATAGTTTGGCCTTCATAGGAAAGACCATGCATTCCTTCTCAACTGACGGGCAACTCCTCTGTCAGGCAGGCCTCTAGCTCCTCCGCTAACACCCCTATGTCAGGCCCTCAGGACTCAGGGACATAGAGCACAGGAGTTGTTATCATGTCCCGAGGAACATAGTAACTGGTCAACGAAAATAAACCCTCTCACAACAAAAGGATAGATACGGAGGCAGTAAAGCATCAAACACACTGTCAAATTACAGCGGGAAGGTTAGGGAGAGGTGGGGTAGACAAGAGATCAACCAAAGGACTTGTATGCATGCAGATAAGCATAACCCATGGACACAAGACACTGGGGGGTTAGGGTATGCCTGGGAGGGGGGTGGGCAATGGGAAGATATGTATACATGTAACACATTAATAAAAAAAATTATAAATAAATAAATAAATCCTCTCATCTATGAGTTAAGCTAATGAAATTAGTTACTACACTTTCTTAAGTGCCCAATAGATTATAAAACTTACGATAAAAACTATTTTATCAACCTATGTTTATGTCAAAATCCAAAGCAGCTTCAAGGAAAACGAGTGGTCCCCCTATTCCTGATGCTCGGGCACTGAGGAATGGAGCCAGTTTGGGAGAAAATCCTGTGTGATGTCTACATCCTCCATATTTAGGAAGGTTTCTAGGGAGCCTTTCATTGACCGAGCCCACTCCTTATTCTCTCTCTCTCTCTCTCTCTCTCTCTCTCTCTCTCTCTCTCTCTCCTCCCCCACTCCCACTGTCCATACTCCATCTTGGGATGTCCACTTCTATATACTTCCCATAAGCACACCTATGATAAAGTTTTCAATGTTCAATGAAAAACATGAGAAAAATTCAGACGGGGGCGAGGGGTGAGATTTCAATAATAAACAATTTATGCAATATGGGGGAGATGATGACTTTCTTCTGCATTTTTGGGGTAAAATGTCCACTCTTTGATGAAACACAGTTGACAATAAATACCAGTTCACTCCCTGAGTTCAGTTTTAACAGACTTGGGTCCTCTATATGAATCAATTTAATGCTTTTGAAATCAGGAGAATGACTTACTGTACAATCTGGTTAACTAAACCTCAGAAGGTACTTATGCTTACTTAAAGCTTAACTTCTGAGAGTGTCGAAAGTCTGGATTTCAGTGTTGTTTAGTTTTTATATGTCGTTACCATCAAATTAATGAGTTTGGCTCTAAGTATCCTGAATGTGGTTTGTCAAGATCTCATGTGGGTTGTGTGAACAGCAGCAGCTGAGTTGACAGAATCAGTGTTTACAGGCAAAAACGCAACCACAGCTCCAGGAAATCCCATCCACCTTTTTAACAAGCTCGTCATAAAATTAAGATAACAATGAGAAAAGAATATCCAAGTCCTTGATTTTTTATTCTCTTAAAATTTGGAGATTATTTCCCTTCTACTTTTTCTACCAAATGTGTGTTCTTTCATAAAATTGTATATTAGTAGCTATTAGGCTTGCTTTCATGTCTTTATAGCAAAATTATTTTCATAAAAAAAGCAAATTGGTTTCCCTCATTACTTTTAATATTCCTGCTCTTGCTACTGCTTGCTGCAGTCCTGGGCAGAAAAATATGATGCTTAAATCACATGTTTTGCTTTCTGAACTGATTTATTCGGCCAACTGGTGGGACAATTTGTTTTTCCTCAGTGTCCTCAGTTAAGTAAGTATTTTTTCTTCTATAGCCCTGACTAAAATAATAAGCTAAACTAATCCCCAGATTTTGGTAAAATGATATATTCTTGAAAGAAATCCAAAGAGTAATATGGAAAGCAGTCATTTTTAAGAAAACGGCACAAATACCAAATCATTCTCCTGTTTTCACAAACATCTACCACCACCTGGTTCTTTATACCTTAGAAGATGCTGGTCTGGTCCCGTGTGAGATCAGGGACCATGTCATCACAGCTCCGTGGGAAAGAAAACAAATACTGCGTCATACACTGAGTGGTCATATTATTAGATCTCAGAACCCATAATAATCTGGCCACTCAGTGTGTGTGTGTGTGTGTGTGTGTGAGGCCTTGTACATAAATTCGTGCATGGGTGGGGTCCGGCCAGCCTGGCCAGAGGGAATTGACTGGCCGGCCTACTGGTCAAATTCCTGGTCGAAGGGACAATTTGGATATTAGCCTTTTATGATATAGGATATACACTGAGTGGCCAGATTATTTGCCAGATTATGATGCGTTCAGAGATCGTAATAATCAGGCCACTCCGTGTGTACTGAGCCATTCCCCAGCCCCACAGATCAAGGGGTGCGCGGGGCCCAGGGCCTCGCACACTTGACGCTCCTCATTCCTGGAACAGAACTTGGTCCTGCGCAGGGACCTTCTCTTGGATGGTCATTAATGAATGTTTGTAAATCACTCTGTACATGAAAAGCATTTCATAAGTTCAATACTTTTTACGCTGATGACTTTTTCCCAGAAGTGTATTGACTTTCCCAATGCGACTCTGAAAAGCATGCATTAGTGATCAGAGCCAGAGACCATGCCGGGAGGAAAACAGTAATTAGATAGTTTAAAAGGCAATGATTTTGAGATACTCAAGTCAGAGGTAAATTCATAACAGCCTGCGTAGACTGAACATTCATTCAACATGAGCAAGCCCACGTCGCTTCATCAGCTAGACGGAGGGAGGGTGGGTTTCCGGCTGGCGAGGCAAATGTCATAGCAACAGAATTTCTTCCTCAAACGATATTTACTCATAACAAATCTCAAGTATTCTCCAGGGCTTCCGAGAGTAACAATCATGAATGCAGGCAACTTTTATTGCCTTTAAGTGTGGCAGTTATAAAATCCCCCAAACCAGCTTTGAGCAGATTAATGCAAGCCTATTTTGGATGACAGCGAAGCAGGTCTGAATATATTACAGGCCTCCATCAGATTGTTCTCCTTATCTGCTTAAAAGTAAAAGTGTTGTCATCCTAAATATTTGTTACGTTTAGATTCACAAGAGCACTGGGAGCTATTCGCCTCCTTCTAAGTTCTTCAGAGAGTCCAGCCTTCAGGATCTGGAAAGAGACACTTCCACGCAAGGACAGGGCTCGTGTTATTTCGAGCAAGGCTAGGGATCACTTAATAGTTCAAGCGGGATGCTTGCTGAAGAGTGAGTTCAAACTGTGGACAATGTGAAGAACCTGCCACCCATGGCTCTTACCAGACAGGAGAACAGCGCCCACAGCACCCAGAAGCCCCACCGATCACTCCCAGGTCTAACTTGCAATTATTTTTCCTGAAGCCAAATTAACTAGAGTCTGTTCCCTGGACCATGTGCCAGAACCAAGTGTAATCATCCTGTCAGTCTGCAATAGTGAAGTCCACAAACTCAGCCAGAAAGGCTGGCAGATACCACAGAGCTATGATGGCTTCCTCTTCGGGGCCGCTCTTGAGGTCACATCCTGAGATCCGGTCTGTTTGCTTCCAAAAGCTCTGAATACCTGGTGATCTATTGAAATTTTCAGAAAAAAAAATTATTTGGCATGAAAGCGTTGTAGACTTTCAGCCCAAGGTCACAGCCAACCACGGACAGGTTGGTTGTTGTTAATGTCTATTTACTTGAAGGTTGAAATAGTGGTCAATGTTGAGAAGTAAGGAGATTTATTAGAGTGAATGCAGCTCTTCTTGGGAAATCCTGGGCCTACCTTCCTTTGAGGCACTAGCCAATGAGCTAGTCCCTTCACCGCACTCCCCTCCCAATGCCCTTCATGCACTTGAGCCTTGACCCCTGTTATACGTGGTGGGATGTACTTGGACATAATATTTTATCATGGCAAGACCACTGAGCCAGCAACCTGTAGTCGGATGAGCTTAAGCAAGATTATTTTCTGTTCTGCCTTCAGTTTTTTTCATATCTAAAATGAGAATGAAATATATTCTCCATATACAGTACTTCATGGGTTGTTCTGAAGAACACATAAAATAAACTCTAGAAAGAGATCTATAAACTCTGAAATATAACCCATTATAAAGAGCACCTCCTGGCTAACTGTCTTTGAACTTGCTGATTTAAATGACGTTAGTTAGTGCTGTAGTTAGAACACCAATCATGGTTTTCAAATTAGGTGGTAGAACTGGCTTACTTCTTTTATCATTTCAATTATGTTAATTCCTATTTTTACCCTATGTTTTTGAAAACAGTAATAAATATCAATGTTTTTATAGCAAATTACCTCATACTTATTTACATAAACCTTCATTCTAGCTTTCTTGATGGAGTATTTAATGTAACATGATATAAAAAGTAGTATATGCCCTAACCCAGTTGTCAGCAAAATGCGGCTCATGAGCCGCGGTTTGCTGCTCTGTTGACTAATGAGTTTGCCGACCACTGGGATAGGGGCTTAATCACAAGGAACAACAACAGCCTGTAATTATTGGAATCGAGAGTCTAGGTCAGTAGTTGGTCAACTCCTTAGTCAACAGAGCGGCAAATTGTGGCTGAGGAGCCGCAGTTTGCTGACCACTGCCCTAACCGGATTGGCTCAGTGGATAGAGCATTGGCTTTCGGACTCAAGGGTCCCGGGTTTGATTCCAGTCAAGGCATGTACCTTGGTTGTGGGCACATACCCAGTAGGAAGTGTGCAGGAGACAGCTGACTGATGTTTCTCTCTCATCGATGTTTCTAACTCTCTATCCCTCTCCCTTCCTCTCTGTAAAAATCAATAAAAATATATTTTTTAAAAAGTAGTATATATTAAATTTTAAAAAATTATGTCCTTTATCTTTTAAAAATACATCTTTCTGTTTACATTGAGATCAGAAACATTGCAACTACTCATTAAACTATATGTTATCCAACACTCGAGAAATATGTATTATTCACCATGTTCTATGCACTGTGCTTGGCTACACACACACACACACATGAGAGGAGAAACATCTTGCCAAGGGAGGAGCAGCCAATAAACCAGCCAGCCTACCCCACCCCCACCAACGCCAGCAATAATAACCATTGCCAGCTGTGGCGATGCGGCGAGTCAATGAGGAAGAGTTGTGGCCGAGAACACAAGGCTAGCACTCGATGGGTGATGAGACACATCCTAGAACATGTCCATCCTCACTGACCCTGGAGAAGGGGACCTACACATGCCTCCAGGCACCGGGGGGGGGGGGCTCACTGTGCTCTGGCTACTCCGGGAAGGTCAGTGCCATGGACAGAGGGTAGGACGAAGAGTGGGCAGGAAGGACAGTGTGGACGGAGGGTGGACCGGAAGGTCAGAATGGACAGAAGGTGAGTGGGAAGATCAGTGTACACGGAGGGAGGGTAAGGAGGTCAGTGCAAGGGGCAGGAGGGCAGGAAGGTCAGTGTGGACAGAGGGTGGGTCGGAAGGTCAGAATGGACAGAAGGTGGGTGGGAAGATCAGTGTAGACGGAAGGAGGGTAAGGAGGCAAGTGGCAGGGGGCGAGAAGGTCACAGTGGACAAAGGGTGGACAGGAGCAGGCCATACACAGTCTGCAAGGGGAGCTGGAACCCAGGACCTCCCGGGTCATGAGAAGGGATGTGGCTTCAGCTTTAAATATGACGGACGTGTGGAGAAGGCTCTTTGGACTCCTGAGTGGTACATGGGCAGGCAGCAGGCCCCCGCAGCCCCAGTTCTGGGAGCTGCCCCTGGCACAGTGGCTGACTGGGTTGGTAGTGGGCGATGGACACGTGTGGCCACGTCAGGAATTGCCAGTGGACTGGCTGTCAGCAGGATACAGGACCCTTCCACAGTTGGTTATTTCATTGGATGGAGAAGCCCCGTGAGGGAGCACACCAGGAGAGCAGAGCTAGGACGGTGACCATATTTCTTCGGACCTGCTGGCGAAGGCTCCTTCATGGCGGGACTTCTCAGAGCCTTCAGCATTATATTGTGGATCGTGGTTCTTGAGGGACATCCATGACATACTACGACTCATTGCCACATTTTATTGGACAATGGAATTTTCTTTCTTAGAGAATCATATGAAACCAGGTCAACAAAACCCACAAAAGTTCCAACAGGAAGTGCACATTTAGAGGAAAAACCTGGAATACAATGGTACCTCAAGATACGAGTGCCCTAACATACGAGATTTTTGAGATACGAGCCGTCGAGCGAGCTATTTTTGCTTTGAAATATGAGCAACAGTTGAGATAGGAGTCATCGCGCGGATCGGCCGGCTGCACACGACCCACCAGTTTACCGCGACTCGAGCGTCTCATAGTTTCCCACGCCTCAAGGTTACGGAACGAATTAAACTCGTATCTCGAGGTACCACTGTAACCCGTCAGGATTTAGGAGCTTACAGCTCTGGCTGTTGTTTCGTGGTTGTATTTGACTTCACTACTGGACAAGTGTCATCCTTCTTGCCCTGTCCCTTCCACAGAGGCCGAGTGATGACAACTGCGCACAGAAGGCAGAGGCCACAAGGGGTTAAGGCGCCACCCGCGGGTAAGACGAGCATCACCCTGAGCATCGCCCTGCGCGCCCTCTGGCCTGCCATTAGTTCCACCAGGAGAGGCACTGTAGCCGGTGGTGGCTCCGAGCCCCGGGCAGGTCACCGTAAAGAACCGGGGCACCTCCCTGGGCCCCGAGGCCGCCACCCAATTATCTCCACGAGGAGATAATTCCGTTCACACTGGAGGCCCACAGTGAGGGCTCAGGAGTCCAGGACGTGGGGGACAGCGGCTCTGTCGCATTTTCATCCGCTAAGAGCCCAGCACTAAATGAGTCAGAAGACCGTCTGCCCAAACCGGCTCCATCTGCAGAGATTCCTCTTATCAAATCCTCTCTGGGACTCAAAATGGAAAGAGGGAGAGAGATAGAGGGGTTCACTGATTTTTCTTGTCTGCACACCCCCCCCCCCCGATTTGATCTATGGAACATGAAAGCCAGGAGGGCCTTTCCCCAAAGAACCCCCATTTAATTTCCTGTAGGAATTTCACCGGCGCGTTATCCATCTACGGAAACTTAAGTCTCGTCACAGAAACGTCCTACTTGCTCTGATCCAGCCGCTCCGCAATGACCTGATCACAATGAACACGACAGGCAGGCGAGTGACAGTAACTGCGCCGAATCGTGCGCCCCAAAGCCCTGGGGTCAACGCCCCAGGAGCAGACATCCCAGGTCCCCAGCCCGGGCAGGCTGGGAGCCTCTGTGTCCTCAGTGCTGAGACCCTCTTTCCTGAGAGACTGTCCCGCCCCCCATCAGCTCCCGCCTGGACCCCGGGCAGACATTAGTGGGGGGGGAGTCCGTGCAGAGACAGGGACACCAGGGCCGGCACTCCCGGGAGACGCCCTGAGCCTGTGCAGCTCACACCTGTGCACTCGGTGTGGTATGTCAGTGCCTCACAGGTATGACCCCTTTGGGGTCCCTCCACCCCTCGAAGGTAGACACCTGGTTCATTTTGTGACTGTGAAAACCGACGTGAGTTGCCCACCCAGGACCGTGCTGCCGGCGTGCGTCAAAGCAGACGGGCCCCGACTTGCTCCCAAGGCACGAGGTGGAGTTTTCTCCCCTGTGTCCTACCTCTGGGTCATCCTGACTCTCGGGGTGCGTGCGTGTGTGTGTGTGTGTGTGTGTGTGTGTGTGTGTGTGTGTCTTTGTGTGTGTACGCGCACTCGCACGCACCTGCACATGTGTGTCACACCAGTGTATAAGACAGAAAGCATTCTGTGCATGTGCTCAGTCTTTTCCATGGGAAACCCAGCCATCATGCCATGCACTTGGGGTACTCATCCTCAGTAGGGTGCCCATCCTTAGAGGGGTGCTCATCCTCAATGAGGTGCTCATCCTCAGTGGGGTGCTTATCCTCAATGGGGCACTCACCCTCAGTGGGGTGCCCATCCTTAGAGGGGTGCTCACCCTCAGTGGGGTACCATCCTCAGTGGGGTGCCCATTATCAGTTGCCATCCCTGGGGACGGGCACCACTCATCCTCAAGGGGGCACATTTCCCATGGTCTGGGAGTCTGCACCTCTGACCCGGCAGGTCGCAGGCCGCCGCTGCTGCAGGACCAGGGTTCGTCCACAGCCGCAGAGCAGAGGAGAGGAGAGGCAATTGGGTGATGCAGGGAGGGAGCCTGACCTTGGCCTCATTAGCAGCTGCCTTTAATCATGGAAACCTGGCAACCACAGGGGGCTGTGTCCACACGGACATTCTGCATCTCATTTCCTGAAAATGCCAGCGTTGGAGCCCAAAATATTACTTACGATCCTCGGGAGACAGCACAGAGACTGAGGGAACGCTGTTACGGATTGATTTTTGATAGGTCGTTTCTATCATCACTACCTTCATCTGTGAGACGCACAGAACTTCTCAATTATCCGTCCAACAAGTATCACAAGAAAGCGACGCTGGCCCAGGCGGCCGCCCCCAGAGTCCCTCTGGAAGCAGACGGGGTTTACGCCCCAAATAAACCGCCACCTCCAGAGCCTCCCCACTGCCCCCCTCTCACCAGGCGACCTCCTGTCCTTCCATCCTGCAAGGTACAGATGGCGACGCTATTTCAGGAGCAGCCCTTTCCAGGGGAAGGAAGCTTCAGGAACAATGAGTCTGGGGGATTTCAGGAAGGGGGGGGGGGGGTCCTGGGGGCCAGGAAGACCAGCGCCCGAAGGCAGTCCGCCCTCTTTGTCAGGAAAAACCCCACGCTTTTCTCCCTTCTCCAAGGTATGAACCTAAAGACTTGAAGAGCCCTCTGTCCAAGAGGAAGAACAGGAGCCAGAAGCGGGAAAGGTGCAGGAGTCACGACAGAACAGATGTGAGAGGCGCCGTCCAGAGCCCAGTACGCGCATCTATAGGAGCTCCCCGTTACAGTTTGAGGCTTCCCAGGATCCCCAGATTAAGACTGTCACCACCTTACAGTCACAGCACAAGGAGAAGTTTCCTGAAGGCACTCAGCAGTAGTGTGATGGGCGGGACTCAAACCACACAAACTCACGTGTGCGCGCGCACAAACACACACACACACTCACACACACACACTCACACAGACACATACAGGTTGAAGTCAGTTGGTTATTGGGGGTGTCAGAATGAGGTCTCAAGTTCACATTTGTCCAAAGGCAGAGCCTGTATTCCTCACATTCAGGAGATCATTATTGTGTCCCGAGCCCTCTGTAAGGACATATGTCGATCTCAGGGTTCGTACTCGTGTTCTTACCCCCATTTTAAGATGTGGAAACAGAGACTCCAAGTGGTCACCTTGTTCAAAGTTTTACAAAAGCGTGCGACTGAGTCAAGATTCCATCCCAGCCCAGCCAGTGTGGCTCAATGGTTGAGCATCAACCTACAAACCAGAAAGCCACAGTTTGATTCTGGTCTAGGACTCATGCTGGTGTAGGGCTCCATCCCCAGTGTGGGGTGTGCAGGAGACAGGCAATCAATGATTCTCTCTCATTATCTCTCTTTCCCTCTCCCTTCCTTTCTGAAATCTATAAAAGCATATTTTTTTTAAAAAAGCTTCGAATCTAAGTCCAACTGAGAACACCTCGTACCTTACCTGAGAGAGAGCCAGGTGAAGCTATTGGTGCCTAAGTGGTGGGAGCACCTGAGAGGGGCTGGGATGTGATGGGAGGTCACTTGCAAGCTGGGGGGCAGGGCTCTGGGGCCACGCTGGCTGTATCATCTGACTGTGCTGAAAGTGGTGTGGACTCAGCGAGGGGAACTGTCAGCCCTCTCTCCTCATAGTTTCCTGGAGGACAGGGATGGGGTAAGTGATCTGAATGTCGGCCCTGGGACAGGTTTCAGCCGGCTATGAGGGCCCCTCCCGAGCTCCTGTAACACCAGGACTCCATGTCTGATGCCGGATTTGAGGGGAAGGGGATCCACCTGCGTGGCACAAGAAGCAGATACAGTGGTACCTCGAGATATGAGTGCCCTAACATACGAGATTTTTGAGATATGACTGTCAGCGAGTGATTTTTGCTTTGAAATACAAGCAACATTTGAGATAGGAGTAATCGCACGGATCGCCCGGCTGCACACGACCCACCAGTTTACTGCGACGAGAGCATCTCATAGTTTCCCACACCTCAAGGTGACGGAACGAATTAAACTCCTATCTCCAGGTACCACTGTAGTCACCCACAGGCCTTCAACCCCAGGGAAACCTATCACTGAAGGTGAGGTCACAGAGAGAGGCCGTAACGTCTCAGTCTGAGAACATACACGCTATTCTCCTAGGAGGAAAGATTTAATGCCGGTCTTGACAACTGTGTATGAGTTTTCCAGACAATGGCGGCATTGAGGGAGGGAGATCACACAAGGAAAGGGGCAGAGAACTGCTCCATCAACATGAACACGTGTGTTTAAAACTATACGAAGCCTTGTAAGTAAAAGAATGGTAAGAAAGCGGTTTATATTTACAAAACTCTCTCTGATGGGGAAGGGTAACACCTGGATTTTCAGTGTTTTCCATTTGGACTCTCATCTGATTCACACAACCCCATAAATAGAAACATAATTGGTGTTTGGCAAAGTGCCATAGTTCATTTGGACTGCTATTTAAAATCACCTTAGAGTGGACAGCTAATAAACAACAGGTATTTGTTTCGCACAGTTCTGGAAGCTGGGAAGTCCAAGGTCAAGGCTGAAGCATATTTTGTATTTGGTGAGAGCCCTCCCCCATGTAGACTTCTTGTCTTTTTACTGTCACCTCAAGCGGAGGAGACCTGTGAGGTCTCCCTTCCAGGCATTAATCTCAGCACAGGGCTCCTGACTTAAGACCTGATTACCTCCCACATCCCCACTTTCTGATGCCATCGACTGGGAGCTCTGTTTTCATACATGAATTTGGGGAGGGGTGGGGGTTGACACAAACAGTCTATAGCTGCAAGGGAATCGAGACTACCTACATGATGCCATCATAACACACCCAACAGCAAAGTTGAGCTGGAATCCAGATTCCTCAAACCTGGATTCACTGTACTGAGCAGATATCTTTCAACAGCCTTTCAATACAAGAAGTTAAGGTATCTCATACTTCTGCAAAATGGAAGAAAATCCATCTGCAGTCCTTTAATGCTGAGAAAGAGTTTCCTGTGACTTTAGACTGAGTATTTTTAAAAGCTAAGAAGTTAAAAGTGAGAAATCTTTATTTCAGACGCATCACATAATGATGTGCATAGTCACGAGATGAATAAATTATTCATTAGCCTTCTCTGAGAGAAAATCAAAGAATGGGTTTGAAAATGTTAGACATTTCACAGCAGTAGACATTTGTATCTAGTGTCCACGCTCATAAATTACCCAACTAATCTGTAGCACCACACTCAGAAACATACATTCTTCATTATCCTTCCTATCACCATTTCTTCCATTCCTAGAAAATCCCTGGAGTTTTTCCTAAGTAACATGAATTGCCTTATAAGTACTTACTGATATTTTGTAAAGATTTAGCGAAAAGTTATTGAACTAATATAAGATGTAATCACTATTTCTTTTTTTAATCACAACCCAACTGTTGTATCCCTCTATTGTTCATCTCATTCTGATGATCATAACAATGAGATAGCATGGAGCACTTACTATGTAACATGGCTTGTATTAAGCGCTGATTCCAACATTACCTAAAATAATCGCCATAGCACCTTGTTACTTTGCTGTGTTTTATGTCTCTCTACAAAGAATGAAATCCAGAGAGAGGAGCTGTTCTAAGGGATCGTAAAAACAAGCTCAAATCCCAGCTCTCCTACCGATCAGCTACATGTCCTTTGGAGAAACATGGACCATAGAAACAATAAAGTCGATTTGCCAACTATAACATGTACATAGTAGTCTCTCATGAGCACATGAAATAGCAGATGAAAAAAACCTCAAGTAGCCTGGCCAGTGTGGCTCAGTTGTTGAGAGTCGGCCCATAAACCAGATCATGGTTCAATCTCCTATCAGGGCACATGCCTGGATTGTGGGCTCGATCCCCCAGTAGGGAGTGGGCAGGAGGCAGCTGATTGATGATTATCTCTCATGATTGGCATTTCTCTCTCTCTTCCCATCACTCTCTTAAATCAATAAAAACCTTAAAAAAAAACACAAGCAAAACAAACAACACCTGAAACGCAACAGCGAGATGAGGGCTCTGTGTCAGGGCCCAATATTTCCCACTGGGCTCTATCTCCCAGTCGTTTATCCTCAGAAACACTTCGTTTACAGAAACACTTCGTTTACAGAATCCTGAAACTATCAGTGGATTTCCTTCTCTGCCTAATTAGCAGGGTTGATGTGGTAGATCTAATGAAATAATGTATGTGTCGTGACTCCTACATTGCCAAGTTCAGAACACATGCGGCCGCTGTTACATTCCCTGGGGTTGAACATCCGCAGGCGGCTATTTCCTGCTCAGAATCCATGGTCAGGGAAAAACGTCATTCCAAAGGATCCAGAAACACCTCCTCTGTGTTCACAGCAGGAAAGGATGGTAGTAGGATCCTACGAAACACAACAAGCCGGGCTGCTGAGAAGGCGCCACACCTGGATTGCATCACCCCAAAACCACCCAAGAAAAATGGTCTGCAGGAGAGAGTGCTGAGGGATTGTAGAAACTTGTATACTGTGGAGGTGCTAAGACCCCGGGGCAAGGATGATGAAATGAGGGTGCTGAGACTGAGGCCTTGCAAAGAGACCAGGCATCTCTCTGCTCAGGACAGTTTGAGATTTAACTGTAGGAGGGCAGACTCAAGGCATCCAGCTACACCCCACAGCTCTCCAGGTCCCCCAGTTCCCCCCTTTCCTTATACATCAGCCCTAGCCCATCTGACAACTTCTCAGTTCTTAAAAGGACTCCCTGTTTTTTAAAGTGCCGCGCATGCCTAAACTTTGAAATCATTGCCATCGATTATATTTCATAATGTTTAAGTACAAGGCAGACGTTCTGTTCTGTGTACAGCGAGCCTTAGCGGCTATTTAATGAGGAGGGGTGGGAGGGTCCCGCATTACCTGCAGGAATCTCACCCTCCGACACCCAGCATGCCAGGGTCCACGGTAGCCCTGACGTGTGCTGCGTGGTCCCAGGTCCAAGGCATGCAGGATTATGGTTGAGCAAGGATGTCTGCGTCTTTGCGCTATGCCGTGTGTTAGCTTTTCTGACTTGAGTAACTCGAGTCTGACTTGTTCTAAATTCTACTCCAAATGAATCATGAGAAATGGTTCCGTGTCCCTGACAGCATTTCCTCGGAAAGACACCTCAGCAGATGAATCAATGAACCCAAATGCCACAAGCCCGGGAGGAAATTAACTCAGAGTTGTTTATCTTCATAATCTGTGTTGTGGGGGTTTCCATGGTGACACCCTGGCCAGCTGTATCTTATCTTAACAGGCATCTTTTTTTAAAAAAAATGTTTTCATTGATTTTTAGAGAAAGAGGAAGGGAGAAGGAGAGAGAGCTAGAAACATTGATGAGAAAGAGACAACATTGGTTGACTGCTTCCTGCATGCTCCCCACTGGGGGGTCGAGTCCGCATCCCAGGCCTGTGCGCTGACCAGGAATCAAACTGTGACCTCCTGGTTCAGAGGTCAAAACACAACCCCTGAGATAAGCACTACGGGCTCTTATCAAATGTCTTATTGTTCAATTGCTCATCCGTCTGGAGTCTACAGTGAAGAAGCTAAAGTCCAAGCAGAATAATCTGGAGTAGGTACCAGAGGAAAGCATCCTCTCTGGTCCACATCACTAGCTTTGCTCTGAGTTCTGAGATCACAGAGTTTTAATTAGTTACCATAGTAACAGGAGATGGAATTTGAGCTTGGAACCCCCTTCACACAGTCAAGTTCATCGCCCTGGTGGTTCCCTGATGTGTAGTTCCCATGGGTGGCCACATTCTCCTGCCGAGGACTGATGGCCACGGGTTGACCTGGAGGTTGATACCAGAGAGAAGCTTCCAGATAGATGAGACTTTTCAGGGGGGAAAAATGACCCACATCTAAGCATCCTGGAACTCAATTACATACCCAAACACATTTCCAGTCAGCACCAGTTACCACTGGTCTGGCCTCAGCTTTGTGTAGCAAAATGAGAAGAAGGCCACAGTGATGCTGGCCAGCGAGGCGGGAGCAGGGCGGAGCGGGTGCGGGTGACAGAAAGGCGTGGAGCTGGTGTGACCTGCCCCTGTCCCTGTCCTTGCGGTGTCTGTCCGTTAGTAGTGACTTGGAGGAGCCACCGGAGGAGGCTGGACTTGCTTGGTCACATTCCTCATCGAACAGCAGAGAAAACGAAGTCCACCGAGGTGAGTAAATTCGTCACAGTGACAGGAAACTAGTAGCGAGGCCGGCGCTAGACTCGTGATCAATGCTCTCCCAGCCCACGGAGGGAGTCATGGGTGTCAGAGGCTAAGCTGTTTGCGTTATGTCACCCGCCCTCTGAGGTGGTTTGTACACCGGGCACTTACCTGTACTTGTGCTTTAGGAGTTATCGCCGATATTGAGAGAAGACTCCCCTCCCCCTCCTCTACCACAAGCCCCTCGAGTTGTCTGATCCTGACCTTGGAGAAAATGCGGGGGGAAGGGAAAGCTGACCGTGAGGACCAGTCCCTCTCCTGTTCCCAGCGTCCAATGTGTGAAGGGAGCTGGCCCACTATGTGGACACGGCAATCTGAATGCCACCCACCTCGTCAACGCCCCCTCCCAGGTCATTGCACAGAGCTATCTGCCGATCATCTGTGTGTGCAGGGGAGCCCCTGGGAGCATGGAAGGGGGGGCAGACAAGCCGTCAAATGCCTCTACTCAGTGCTGGGGAAGGCACCCTCATAGAGAGGACAGCCTCACCCGGGAGGTCAGGAGCCATTCATTCATCAGAGGCAGAATAACGAGTACAGATACATGCACCCTATGCTCCTTGCAGTATTATCCACGGGGGCCAAGACATGGGAGCAACCACAGTGCCTTGCGACAGAGGCCTGGATAAACAGGACGTGCTCCATACACACAATGGGATTCCACTCAGCCAAAAGAAAGGACCCAATAGCGCCATTATAACAACAGGGATGGACCTTGAGAATGAACATTATGCAAAATGAAACAGGTCAGAAAAAGCTAAGAACCATATGACGTCACTCAGAGGTGGGAACTGAAACTGAAGCTTATGGCCACAGACCACAGTGTGGTGGCTGCCAGAGGGAAGGGGGTCTTACTATGAGTGACAGGAGAAGATTTGACTCTGGGTGGTGGGCACAGGGTGCTATGTACAGATTCTGTAACTTAGAAACCCACACATGAAACCTATATGTTCATGTTGACCAATGTCACCCCAGTAACATTTAATTAAAAAAAAAAAAAAGAATACATTTCCGGCATCCCTACATAGTCTAAGAATGGCAACTTGATCTCTCTTTCTGATGCTCACTTTTCTCGCTCTTGCCCTTTTTTAGTTCCAAGAGCAAAGGAGAAGTCAGTGAGAGGTGGTCATGTCAGCTAGAACCTAGGGCTCCCTGGGGGCTGTGCTGAGTAGCAGGCAGCAGAGGAATTGTGGGAAACATCTCTAGTGCAGATGCTAGAACCATAAAACACACACACAGCACCCCGCCTCTCACAAGGCCAACTGTGTGACGCCCTCTCCACACCTTCTTCCTTGTCTCACGTGAGTCTTGCTGAGACCCTGAACTCATCCCCCTGCGCTCAGGTAACTCATCCTGGGGCTCCAGGGAGCAGTCATCACACATCTCCTAGGCCAGTGGTCGGCAAACTCATTAGTCAATAGATTCAAATATCAACAGGACAACGATTGAGATTTCTTTGGAGAGCCAAATTTTTTAAACTTAAACTTTTTCTAACGTCACTTCTTCAAAATAGACTCGCCCAGGCCGTGGTATTTTGTGGAAGAGCCACACTCAAGGGGCCAAAGAGCCACATGTGGCTCGTGAGCCGCTGTTTGCAGACCATGGCCCTGGACAATGGGCAATCTTGGGCAATCTCTCTGTCTGTCTTCCTTCCCCTATTTTTTCTCTATTTCCTCTCCCCCCACCCCCACTGCCCTCCACCCTTTTCTTTTAAAATGTTCTTCCTCTTTTGTTCAAGATCCTACTTCCTTTCCAGCTGAGGAGAAAGATTTTCTGAGAGAGGCCAATTAAAGTTGCCCAGAAGAAGGAAAGTCCCCGGGGGTCTATGAGATGCCCACACAGATGAGAACGTGGGAATTTGTCCTTTTCTTCTCCTTGTTAGAGTTTAGTTTCTGCCCTGAGGAATACTGGTTATTTATTTCCCATCCGAGAAAGAATGAGCTCTCCACAGAGCTTAACTCTTTTCTCGCTGACGGAGAAGAGCGGGGGGGAAATCCACCTACTTGAAACAAAATGAAAGATAAAATTATCTCGCCAACCTTGTGCTGTTTCTCGTGACCTGTCATTAGTGAACACACAAAATACCTCATTCATCCAGATTCTGCTAGTCGGGAATAAAATAGGTTCACAGAATTAGACCACCTCCCTGGAAAAGTTGTAAGGAGGGAGCTTCCTGCCTCAACTAGGAGATGAGATGGATGGCTATTCCCCAGGCTGTGTGCTGGGGAGCATTCATGCCCACTAAAATCGTGGTGAGTTTTATGGTCAAATTTCCTTAAGACATGATGCTCAGCGGACAACCAATTCCATCGTGCCTGGTTCTGGGGCTTGTGGGACAATCTGACCACTCATGAGACGTGCACCCTCTCAGCCCACCCATACTACTGGACCCCATGTTCACTGCTCAGCATCCTCAGGTGAGCCCTGCACACATTGCAGGTTAGCAAACTCTACCAGGGAGGATCCCAACTCATATAAGCCTGTGACCAAGACTGAACTTAAAGTTAAATTGGGAATTGAACCCTTTGTAACTCTGCTTATGTCATAGTTAACTAAGTGGGCCTACTGTCCTCATCTTCCTCCACAGCCAGGGGAAGAACAAGGTGCCACTGTCCCTTCTTGAAGATGGGACATGAGATGTCCTTGGTTTTTTGTGTGTTTTTTTAAATGATTTCCTATAGCCACATATATAGTGTTATACAACACAAAACCTAAGCAACGTGTGCCCTGCAACCAGCCATTCTTTTGATCCTTCAATAAAAAATAAAGTTTTGCCCTGTCTACGTGGCTCAGGGGTTGAGTGTCCGCCTATGAACCAGGAGGTCACCTGTTCGATTCCGGGTCAGACCACATGCCTGAGTTGTGAGCTTGATCTCCAGTAGGGGGTGTGCTGGAGGCAGCTGATGGCTGATTCTCTCACACCATTGATCTCTCTCTCCCCCCCGCTTCCTCTCTGAAATCAACACAAATAACTTTTTAGAAAACCAAGTTTTACTCTGTATGAACAGGCCAATGAGTCTCTAGTCTCATTTTTATCCTTTTGTCTTACAAAGGAACAGCAATTATGTATTTTAGAGAGATAAAGTCGATTTGAAAATTTAGGGCGTTTTCTTCCTCAAAAATTATCTATTTTGGATTTCTTTTGAAAGCTAGTGGAGGTTTAGCATTTACAGCTACATATAATTTGAACGCTATGCCTCTCTAGCAACAAAGCACAGCATCAGACTTCGGGATAAATGGATGTATTCTTCCTTGAATTAAAATCACGCACAGAGAATCGGTCACAAGCCGATCCTCGTCTTTGGATTCACTGAGATCAGACTATCTCACTCCTGGTTGTGAATGTAGATGTCCTTTGAAAGCCACATTTTGGAACATACCTGACTCTTCCTTGTACCTCACAGTTTTGAGGGAACTGAGAGTAGGTCAATCATTGCAGACAAAAATAACAACTCCTTTTTGACTCCCTTTTAAAAATGTTCCCTGTTCAGATCAGAAGCTAGCATTTTTTTTTCCAGAAATTCCGATGTCTTTCCTAGAGGTGAAGGTTAGATCTGTTTATTTACAGCATATTTATTCCAAAGAGTATTTTCCAGAACGCCCTTGCTAGCCAGGAGCTGGGTCTGAGAAAGAAGGAAGAGCCGGAGCCTCACAAGAAAGCATTTTTTTTTAAGCAATGAAAGAGCTTATGTGTTTCAAGGTCATTTCTCTGCGGGAAGAAATTGATAGGGTCTAATTACGGCAGAAATGCTATCTCGGCTGCTCCTCGGAGATGCTCTGGTGGCCACTGACGCAGCAAGGAGTCGGGGTGTCTATAAAACTTTATCTCATTGACTTACACGGCCCCATGAATTAAGTGGATGTTAACATCATCCACAGCGCTTTACCTTGTCCAGTGGTGAAACTAGGAGAGAGGGGTGTTTTCTTCTGCTTAGTCACTCATTAGGAGTAGTCCAACAAACCCTGGGTTACAGATTTAATCCCATGCGAACTGTCCCCACGCAACAGAATTCCAGAACATTCACCGAGCAGTTGTTACACAAAATCACAATGGGTCCTGAGGATGTGGGGCACGCTCCTCTGGCTGGGATGCTTACAGTTACACATGATACATTATGAATGCATCTTCTTTTCTGCTTTGCTTGGAAATGAAACATTTTTAATGATTTTTTAGAGAAAGAGAGAAAGAGAAAGAGAGGCAAGAGAAAGAAACATTAATGATGAGAGAGAATCATGGATCGGCTGCCTCCCGCACAACTCCTACTGGGGATTAGGCCTGCTACCCGGGCACGTGCCCTGACCAGGAATCAAACAGGTGACTTCTGGTTCATAGGTCAACGCTCAACCTCTGAGCCACGTGGGCCAGGTGGGAAGGATAATTAAATATAGTGTGTTTTCTTCTGTTTTCTAAGTGGCATGCCATTAATTCATGTGCGGGTTTATATAAATAGGTGTGTATTTATTTATAAATATAAGGTGTCTCCCCAAAATGTATGCACACTTAACAGCTGATAACTTGGTGTTTCCTTCTCTCTTGCCTGGATTGTCTCTTCCACAAACCTACCTTCCCGTGTGGGTGTTGGGCTCTGGCCCAGTGCCTGCAGCTAGGTCCCATCCAGGCAAGTCACCTTTGACTTTCCCAAGTTACAAGGTTTAGATCTTGATTAAGAACGAAGCTTCCATCCCAATACATGTTCAAATACTTTATCACTGTAACATTCAACTTCGCTGAATTTAAAAAGTTTTCATAATAAAACGCTGGGAAAATTGGCAAGGTTTTTTGGTTTGGTTTTGTTTTTTCCTAATTCTATGCCACTCTCTGTCTGCAACAGGGAGAGAAAATCAGCCAACTGTGACCCCTGTCATTAAGAAATGGGTATTTCTAAACCCTTGTCAAACTGAACTAGTTAATGATTATCATGCAAAGTGATATTTATCATTTATTATAATAACTCGTGACCCGGTGCACAAAATTCGTGCACATTAAAAGGGAACTAATTAGAGGAAATACTTTAATATTGCTATTTGCCCTTTCTCTATAATAGAAGTGTCAGAGATGAAAGAAAATTAGTAAAATGTGTATGAAAACCTTCCTCCTGTCAGAATCTGGAGCATGCCACAGGAACCAGAGTCAAATCCTTGCCCACTCACATGCGCCCTGAAATCGCATGAGACCCAGACCCGGCTGGCCCCACCCCCGTCAAGCCCCACCAGGCAGGGGGGTGCAGCCTCAGGTCCCCTGGCCCAGCACCAGGGCAGGGTGCACAGCCTGAGGTACCCTGGCCTGGGCCAGGGAAGGGGCCATGCCTTGAGGTCCCCAACAAGCCCTATGGGTGGGGGGTATGGCCTGAGGTCCCCGGTCAAGACTTGCATGGCCGGGGGTGCAGGCTGAGATCCCCTGTGAAGCCCCACAGAGCACAGAGCGGGCAGCATGGCCTCAGGTCAACTGGCCCAGTGCCAGGGTGGGGGGCATGGCCTGAGATCCCCTGTCAAGCCCTGATGAGTGCTGGGGGGGAAGAGAGGGCATGACCTAAGGTCCCCAACAAGCTCTGCTGGGTGGACGTGATCTGAGGTCCCCCATCAAGCCCTGGTAGGCGGGGGGACAGGGCGTGAGGTCCCCCAGCCTTGTGCCAGGTGGGGGTGTGGCTTGAGGTCCCCTAGCCTGGCACTGGGGCAGGGGGCGTGGCTTGAGGTCCCCTGTCAAGCCCCACCAGGTGGGGGCGTGCAGCACTTGAGATTGGTCCTTGCTGATTGGTCCTTAAGGCTCGTTACTTCGGGAACTGGGCCTCTGCTCTGGGCTCAGTCATCTCGTTATGGAATCCCTGCCTCTGCTGTGGGCACAGCCATTTTGTTACAGTGGGAAGGTCAGTTTGCATATTCCCTCTTTATTAGATAGGATGTGTCTATTAAGCCACACCACATGCCAGTCACCTGACGCACTATCTAATTTAATTCTACAGCTGTGGCACGAAGTAGGCGCTGTAATTCTAATCCATCTACCAAGCAGCCAGGGAGGTTAAATCAGATGCCCCGGGAGCTCAGACGAACCAGAGGAACCAGGTTTCAAGCCCTGGCCTGAGCCCAACTCCTTAATGACAGCCTTGTAAAACCTTCTTTCACAGGGTGCAGTGAGCGGGTCTTTTCCGCAGAGAACACGGGAAAAAGAGACGTTGGGGACACCGCTGGGACCTGCCAGGTAATGGCTGAGCAAATACTCGCAAGCGATCTCATCTGTGGTTGGCATTTGCCAACTGCAAGATCAACACCAAGGCAGCTGCGCTGTTCGCTGCCTCTGTTCCCCACCTGTGCCCTATGCCTTCTGCGGGGTGACCAGAAAGACGGGTTAGCACTGCTGAAGGCTTCCTCAGGGGTTCATAAGCTCTCCAGTGCACTCTGACCCCCCAATAAAGAAGAGAGGCCTTCTTCTCAGGATGCTCTAGTGGGTACAGGACCCACACAACAAAGGAGGGACCCCTCTTCCTCCTTCAGCCTCTCTCACTGACAAGACCATGGGAGAAGGCGAGGCCCAGCATTTAACCTGGAAATTGTTCTTCCTCTTTGTGTGATGATTTGTCAGGGGCTGTAGTGGGGGCAAGGTGATCCTTCCACGAAATGACACCTGCTATTTCTCCTCCGCTGCCCTCCAGGACATGCTGAGAGGGAAATGATGCCCCCGAGTGACTCTGCGTGGCTGTCCCCTGAGCCCCAGGTCAGTCTTACTGGATTCGGAACCCGGGATCCTGGCGATACAGTTACACATTGCGCGTGGCTGTCTTGCAACTGCATCTAAATCTTTGGTTCGTTGACATTTCACATCATTCTGTTCCAGAACGGGATGCTGCCTTTCTCCCAATGATTTTCGGAGCTGTCTTTAAAGCTGGCACTCCAATCCGTCTCCACTGACGTGCAGACAACAGTGGCACACTGACTTCTGCGAGAGATGAGCAAGCAGAGACAGCACGTGCAGAGACAGAACCTCGGCTGTGAATTTCAGCTAAATCAAGACAGAGCCCCTCCCAGAGAGAGCCCACACAGGGCGGGCACCCTGTCCCCAGAACACCAATCCCACGGAGGGTTCTGCAGGGGCCTAGTGTTCGCAGGGAATTGTGGGTATTCTGTTTGTATCACCAAGCTGAATTTTACCCCCGCCGTGTACGTGGAAAAGTTGATCATTGCATTCAGTCTGCCATCGTTTCTAATTTCAGCTGTGACGGGACCCGTTATGGAGACCAGAGAAATTTAGAATATATTGCAAAATGGAGATGCTGTAAGTTCCTTTGTCTTTGGAGCGGTCTGTCTTGCATTTTCTGTAGTGTCCTGACATCGCCATTCTTCAGTCCACACACATAGTTCGGGGGAGGCATTAGACACCTGCTCTGTTGACAAGTCTATTCCACATTTTGCTCTGCAGAGCCCCTCTGATGGCTGTAAGCTTTCTCTGGGACTTCTGTCCACAAGCCAGGAGCATCACATAATCAATGGCTGGGCAATATTAACCACAGTAACTTTAATGTCGGCAAAGGGTTATTGGGCAGTTCGTGTCAATCGAGATGCGCCTGAATTATCTCAGGTGATTCTCAATCCGATTCTATGAATAAAACATTTGACTGTATCTACCCTCATTTCAGAAATGAGAAAACTGAGACAAAGAAAGGCTATTTAAGTATCATGTCCAAGGTCATGCATTTTGCAAAGCACTCAAGCCCAGGATTGTCTCATTCTAAGACTTATGCTGCCCACCAGAGTACTCCTGTTCCCTACACTCCTGTATTCAAGTTCAAAGGATTTTTTGAACCGACAATATATTTCCCGATCAAATTCACACCACTAGCTCAGAAGAAAGTGAATTTAAGGGCCACGTTGAACACTGATTCAGGTACTGTTATTTCAGGAGAGATCTAGGATCCTAATCTCTGAACTGTCCCAACCATTTCTCAAGCTTCCTCAGAGTTTTAGTTAATTACTTAATTTTTCACTGTCTCAGAGGTTTTTCTCTTTTGGGTAGAGACAGAGTGATTCTCATCTTCTCTTGAATACTTTATTTTACATTTTCACCTAGAGACATGGACTTACTTCCAGTTTTACCATTTCACGAGGGATTCATTAACTATCCTTTATAGTTTGAATGATGAGGCATTTTGAAATTCCGAGTGTCTCAGCTAAGCTGTCAGTTCACTCAAGACAGGGACTACAAGGTTTCCTTCCTCCTCTGACTGTCCCAGTTTCAAACACGATTATAGGCACAACACAGGCACTTACATGTTTGCTTGACAGATGATGGTTCACTCTCCACTAAGCACACGGGGATTCCTGGCCTTTTATCCATAAAAGGACACCTCTGCCTTCCTATGTGAATGGCACCTACACTGGTTCAGGCTTCTTCCTCGTGTGGATGTGGCCTGGGAATGGAGACTGGTTAACATCAGACCAAGCTGATCCTATGTAACAAAAACCCAATATGCTTAGAGTCCGGTCGACAGGTCATACGTTCAACCAATCAAAGCATAATATGCTAATAATATGCTAAGGCCGCTCAACTGCTTACTATGACGTGTACTGACAACCAGGGGGCAGACAGTCAACTGTCTAACCAGTCACTATGACATGCACTAGAACCACCAGGGGGAAGACGCTCTGACTAGTAGGTTAGCTTACTGCTGGGGTTCGGCCAATCAGGACTGAGCGACTAGGGCTGGACATGCCCTGGAGTCCTCCCGTGGTCCCTCCCTGGCTGGCCAACCTCTGGCATCTCTCCCCGGCCCCGATAGTGCACCAGCGGGGTCCCTCAGCCTAGCCTGCACCCTCTCACAATCTGGGACCCCTCGGGTGATGTTTTGTCCCAATCTCATAGACCAGGCTGAGAGACCCCACTGGTGCACGAATTCGTGCACTGGGCCTCTAGTGTTAATATAAATAGGAACATAATTCCCCTAAGGGAAGCAGGGCATTTCCAGGCTAAGTGTCCATGATATTACTTTCTGGGGTTCTGTGTTTTCTCATCACTTTTCTCTTCACTAATTTACAATTACCAACGTGTGAGGAGGGACCTAGAGAGCACTCCACCCATGGCCTCATCCTGTGAGAGAGACATGCATACCCCGAGACACATAACCTGGCCATGAAGGCAGGGAGTCTGGGCCAGCACCATGAGACCCTGCTTCACCGACATGCCACCACATGCAGTCTTCTGAGAGCTGCATGTTACCTCTCTGGATAATGGTTTTGTAAGCAGTGGCCCATCATAGTGTCCATCATGAAATGCATGATCTCACGCGGGGCTTGCCTTGTGCAATGTCTAACATTTGGAACATGGAGCCGCACAGTATGTTCACATATAGGATGATGTTGGGTACTGGGCAGCAAAACAGGAATTTTATTTCAAAGTTGTGTTCTACCAACTTTCCCTTATATTTCTCCTTGCCATTTTCTTTTTCTAATTATATGTTGTATTGATTTCACAAAGGAAGGGAGAGGAAGAGAGAGACAGAAACATCAATGATCGGCCACCTCCTGCCCACCCCACTCTGGGGATCAAGCCCAAAACCCGGCATGTGCCCTGATTAGGATTCGAACCATGACCTCCTGGTTCATAGGTTGACATCAACCACAGATTCCCTGCGACCATTTTTTTTTTTATAAGAATGGAATAAAGGGAAGAAGTAAAGTACCTGATCCAAACCATCTGTTCCTAGGACAGGGAATCCTTAGAAATTTTTCCAACCAGCCCCTGGGATGAGGTGTCCATATTATTAAATTCACATGAAGACTCATTAATTAAAGTCTGTGAATATTAAAATTTCACGATAACGTGTTAAAAGGCGATAAAGCATTAAACTTTATGAGCTAGCTGTTTGACTCAGAGTGTATGGAATGCTGCTACTCATTCAGAAATTCAGTATTTATCCCTTTTTATTTTTTTCCTTATTTACTGACACATTTTAATGACTTGCTTCCTTTGGAAAAGGGGTGGGGTAGGGACCATTTTTTTTTTTTCTAGCATTCAATTAATCTCTTTCCTGAGGTTCATTAGCTGGGAGTTCTTGTCTGTCAGAACCATGGTCAAGGCCAAGTCATAACCTGTGGGCACCGTGTTGTGAGCATTAATCTGGACACTTCTCTTGGACATGGTCACTGTGCACAGTGGACACTCGGAGCCGTAGCTGTAATTGCATTTTCACTCGAATGTGATGCTGCTTTGATGACCCTGTTTTGATGGCCCAGGCAGGGAAGCTACAATCAGCACCCGTGACAGCGCAGTCCATGGATCGGGGACACAGGTCGAGCTCTCCTTCCACGCGGGTGTAATCACAGGAAAAGGAGGCCCCCCTCAGTGGCTGAACATGCCGTTACTGCTTCAACAGCAGGTCCTCCAAGAGTCACACCGAGACTACAGTGGGAGGGAAGCGGCTGCTTCCTGGCAACTGTCCCCCCTGCACGTGTCTTCAAGGTCAGGACAGTGATGGGGCAGGGGTGACAGCGAGCAACCAGCACCGCGGCGATGCAGACGTGTTCTTCTTGGAATGACAGTCCTGGCAAAGCCTGGCTGTGTAGACACTACAGCGCAACTAAGGAGTCTTTGCATCACCCGTTTTATGTTTTTGTCTCTGTGGTGATGGAATTCAAGAATCATGTTCAGAAAAGTGGGAAAAAAAGAAAATAGGACAATGTGCCCAGCAGACTGTGTGATGGGAATTACTTCACTTCTAACTCACGTTCAAAATGCAAAGAAGATCCTCACTTTCTCAAATCCTTGTCATCCCCTAGTCTTCCTTGTACACAGTGACTTGCCAATCACGTGGAGGGTTGGGGGGAGGGGTTATGCTGTGGAGGACCCCGGCCACCCACCTGGCCAGAGACGTCACCCTCCAGGCCTCACCCCAACTCACAGATGACCTTGAGCTTCCTGTTAGAGCACCGGAGCCCCTCTGTTTACCCAGTCCTGGGCACTTCGTAGCGTACCAGCTCATTTCACCTGTTCCATAAAGAAGTCTTTCTGTCTAGGCTGCAACCCGATGCTGACTGAATATAAATCACAGATTTAACAGCATCTTCTATTTCTCGTTAAATACGCGTTCCTGACATTTCTGTGCGGAAGTCTGTTTTTGAAAAGACCAAGGTGACTTTTACATTCACTGTGTTAGATGAAGGCCCCGCCTCTTCCACTAAGAATTCTAAGTGGAGAAACTTAAAAGTTCCAGGTGGCTCTGAGTTTTCGTGGTCTAGTTTCCCTTTAATTTTGTGTCAGGGAATTAACATTACTTTAATCACTGATAGGCATTTCAAGTCCATCTTGCGGGAAATGCACGATTTTGAACTTTAAAAACAAGGAAAGACAGCCAGCTGGGTTCCATACCTGGGAAATCTGATTCCATGGGTCTACAGTAGGCTTTGCCGAACCCCATTATGTGTACACAAAGCGTGTCCCCAAAATATGGGTACCCACTTTCACAGCTGAACACTTACTCAGTTTTCACTCCTTTTCAGGTGGAACTGATTTGAAATAATGGGTGAAGCCAGACTAAGCTTTGAAGAAAGAGAATGTATCAATAGACTTTTTTTGTGGGGATACATAAAAAATAAAGCTTATGGTACAGCAGCAGTGGACGAATTGTGAGTGCAGATACCCATCGAAATGACCCTTGATGTTTGTGACTCCATTGCTCTGTGTTATCAGCAGTGCCCGGGCCAGAATGGTGGTCAATTTGCAAGTAGGTGTAAAAAAAAAAACAGTATTCATTTCTGTAGATTCTCTTACATTTTGAAAATGAACTATGTTAATAAACACTGCCTTTAGAATCATTCAAAGTGGACTAGTATATACATTTTTGGGACATCCCGCATTTGATGTTTTTTAAGCTTTACACCAGTTGAGAGCCATCTTTAATTTTGCTGTTTTCTTAATCACATGAATATAAAAATAAAAACACGAAACAAACATTTCACAGAAAGCCTGTGGAGCAGATAGTGAGAATCTCAACCTGTTACGTAAGCCAGACAAGCCTCATTCTCTGTTGGGTCGCGAGAGCACCCTCTTCTTCCCTCCCCCACCCTACCACCTGCCCTTGTCCCTGCCTCCATGTCTCCGCACACGTGACTGAATGGACCCTAACATCTGCCTCTGTTTCTTGGTCACCCTTCTTGGTATTTCCGGAAAGGCTTCCTCTTTCCCAGACCCCCCTGTGGTGGGGGACCCTCAGCTCTCCCCTCCTCGCTGGAGAGGAAGACAGGCCTTGGTCCCTCCCTGGGAAGTCCCACCTCAAACTCCCTCCTGGAGGCCACACACATGTACCCAACAGCCAGAATCCACACCACAGGCTCGTTTCTTTTAGAACCCGAGTTCTTTTAGAACTCGTTTCTTTTGGCACTTGTCTCAGGGGATCAGATGGCAATTTCCTACCGAAAGATCACATGGATGTGGCTGGGGGAGAAAGCGGTTTGCGTGTGGGAAGATGCGGTGAGGAGACAGGACACGATGCACCCCTACCTCTCGCGTTTCCTCTCCTGTCTGTCGTGTGCTTTATCCAGCAGCACGGCGGTGTCCACTTCATGTTTCCACTCACCATGTGATCCCGAAGGTCCTGCCCACTGCTGGGTCCTGCCCACTGCTGGGTGGGGCGCGGATGGGGTGATCGCTTAGTGCCGCTTAGCACCCGCCAGGAGCCCACAGAGTGCCCTTCGCGTCTCCTTTGCGGATTCAGTGTGGCCTGGGCTGGGCCAGCTGGAGATCCTGGAGGTGGGAGAGTGACAGGTGACAAGACAGCCCCGTGTTCAGCTTCCAAGTCCACAAGAAGCCGCTGCAGTCCCGTGGGGGCACCTTCCGCAAAGCGAACCTCAACTTTGCGAGCCCTGGCTCTCTGAAACAATGAGCTGCGGCATGTCTACGCCGACACACCCCGGAGCTCCTTCTACAAGGCGGGAAAATCCCAGGCGAAAGGATGGGGTTTCCAGAAAAATGAAAGAAGGCAGAACACGAAGTCCAATGCGCTTTGTAACCAACGTGCTAATAAAACGGTAACAAGCCCGTTGTGACTGTGAGGGTGGTGACCTCTCATCGGCATCAAGGGGGTGATCCATCAGCTGTTCCAAGGTCATGGTTCTCCCTCAAGATGACTTCCTCGGAGGATGTGCTCCCATTGAGACGAGGTTTCACCAGAACTTAAAAGGTGAACCCTGCCGAGACCGGTTTGGCTCAGTGGATAGAGCGTAGGCCTGTGGACTGAAAGGTCCCAGGTTCGATTCCGGTCAAGGGCACGGACCTTGGTTGCGGGCACATCCCCAGTGGGGGGCATGCAGGAGGCAGCTGATCGATGTCTCTCTCTCATCGATATTTCTAACTCTCTATCCCTTTGTCTTCCTCTCTGTAAAAAATCAACAAAATATATTTAAAAAAAAAGGTGAGTCCTGCAGCCTAGCCAGTGTGGCTCAGTGGGTGGAGCGCCAGTCTGCGCACCTGGATCCTGGGTTTGATTCTAGTCAAGGACCCGCCCCTCGGTGGCAGGCTCCTCCCCAGCCTGGGCCCCGCTCGGGGCTCGTGCAGGGGGCAACCGATCGATGTGTCTCTCTCACATCCACATTTCTCTCCGTCTTTCCGTCTCTCTTCCGTTCTCTCTAAAAATGCATGGAAAAATCTCCTCTGGTGAGAATTAAAAAAAAAAAAAAGTAAGTGAGTCCCTTGGACAGTGGTGATGCACACCCCTATTTCTGAGGAGCCGTCAGACACGGTATTGTTGATGATCACCCGTACAGAGATAAGCAGCATTGTTATCAAGCAATAGAGCCATTTTTTTTGTGGAAAATAGCCCTCAGGAGAAAAGCGATGCGCCATAGAGAATTCACAGCACAGCGTTTCCCTGCAGTCTGAGGACTGCCCACCCAAATCAGCACGGGCGGTGGTCAGCGCTCACGGTCTTGGCCTCCAGGCCGCCTTCCACCTGCCGAGGCTGTGGCTTCATGGCAGACACGTGGTTAAGGAATTAGTCCCCTCAAGGGGCACTAGCAAAACCGACACATTCCCCAAAACCGGTGTGGCTCAGTGGATAGAGCGTCGGCCTGCGGACTGAAAGGTCCCAGGTTCCATTCCGGTCAAGGGCATGTATCCTGGGTGCGGGCACATCCCTGGTAGGAGGCGTGCAGGAGGCGGCTGGTCGATGTTTCTCTCCCATCGATGTTTCTAACTCTCTATCCCTCTTCCTTCCTCTCTGTAAAAAAAAAAAAAAATCAATAAAATATATATTAAAAAACAAAACAAATAACTGACACATTCCCAGCAGCTGACCCTGAGTGGAAGTGGGGACCAGTCAGCAGTGGAAGCCACTCCCCTGAGCTGGCCCACCACACCCACACCTGTCACCTGCCTGTCCTCGCAGGCGCCTGTATCGAGGAGGTAATCGAAAGTGTAATAGCAGCACAATTTACAATAGCCACAATTTGGAAACAGCCTAGGTGCCCGTCAGCAGATGAGTGGATCAGAAAACTGTGGTACATCTACACCATGGAATTCTATGCTGCCATTAAAAAGAAGGAATTATTACCATTTTCAGCAACCTGGTTGGAACTGGAGAGCCTTATGCTTAGTGAAATAAGCCAGTCAATGAAGGAGAAGCATCACATGATCGCACTCATTGGGGGATAATAAAGAACATTATGAACTGATGAACAAAAGGATAGATACAGAGGCAGTAAAGCTTCAAACAGACTGTGAAATTACAGCAGGAAGATTAAAGTTAGGTGAGGTAGATAAGAGATCAATCAAAGGACTTGTATCTATGCATATAATCATAACCAATGAACATAGACACTGGGGGGTTGGGGCATGCCTGGGAGGGGGGGCAATGGGGAGATATGTATAAAAAAATTAATAAAATATATATATATATATATATTTTTTTTTTTAAAAAGTGTGTCATCCAAACGGGGCTGCCTTTCCCCTCTTTTCCCGGCAGTTTGTCCTTCTAATTCTATCTGGAATGAGTTACCGATAAATATGGGAGGTGGTGTTCCCAGAGAGCCCTCCCTGCAGAAAATGCCCGCCCCTGTTCTGCAGAACGGGAAGAGGCCACCGTTGGAAATCTCTCCACACTGAGGATGATGTACATGTGCCGCATGGAGACCCGTGGCTTTCCAGGTTCTATAAATAGCCTCAGTGTCGTGGGTGAATATAAAACCCAACTATTCTGGGAAAGTATACTTCAAAAGAATTTTCCACCGGATTTTGGCTTTATTAGGAAAGCAGCACACCTGAAAACCACTTCCTCTTCAAGAAAACGACCTTGTGTTTGGAAGGAGAAGGTCCGTGTCGGTGGTGGTTCTTGTTGTCTTTCTCATCAATAACCAGTGACAACCGGTGCTGGAAGTCATGGAGACGTGCAGTCAGTGATGGTGCAGCTGCCTTTCCAGTCCCCAATTTCATTTTCTCCCAGTCTGGCCTCCCATCCGGGGGTCTTCAGTTCAGACACCTGTGCAGGTGCTCCGCATAACCAACCTTCCCGGCAGATTAGCCGCCAGACTGTGACATTCGATGTGTGACAATGCAGGGTTCTGTGAATTTAAGTGGTTCGGCAGCTGAAGATGAGCTACAAGGAAGCCTTCATCAAGTACAAGTTAAGGACCAGCCGCTCCCAAACATTAACGGCAGACATGTTTAAAAGCACAAACATAAAATAGTTAGTGGGGCATGTGGGCCTACTTAGAGGCTGTTTGAAACGAAAGGCCCTCTATCGGTGAGAAACTTTGATTGCCATCACATCTGTTTTTTTTGGGGGGGGGGGGGGGGGGGGGAGAAGATGATGCAATGATCTTCCGTTATCATTGAACAAGTAGTAATAACTATAAATAGCAAAGACTGAGTGTAAAGAGTTTGCCCAATGCGCTATCTTAGGTGCTGCATGCATGTGAATTGCATCCTCAAAATTCTCCCATCCTCTAGCTTCTTTAGAAATTATATTTCAAGAAATGAAAAAAAGGAGGCCCAGAGAATTTAAATAACTGGATCAGAGGGGAGTGTCGGAGGAGGTAAGCTATCAACAGGACATGATCCCGGGTTGACCCCAAGCTGGCCCAGGCGTGGGAAGACCGCTCACGGTCTGTCCTTGGGGTGTAGGGTCCACCCGCTGTGCCCACAGCCAGCTGTTTCAAGGACACAGCCTTGAGAGAAGAGGGTGTTGTCCAGACCATCTGGACGGATCAGATAATTGACCTATAAGTCTTCTGTATGAATTATTAAGGTTCTGGTAGGGGGCTGGGGGCGGGGGCGGGGCAGACATCCCATCTTGCCTCTGCCCCAAACAAGCCTCAAATGTGAGTTCGGTGGCTCAGTGAACTGTCACCTCCAGTCTGGGTGTTCTGACTCTTTCCAGTCCCTCCCTGCCCCCCATGTTCAGGGACATTCACAACCAACAACCCTGAGCCAGCCAGGAGAGCAAGGAATAGGTCTCGGGAAACATGGAGCCGATTTTAATAATTGGTGCATTTCATCATTTCACGGGTAGCACAAAAATACATGAGAAATTCTGTTCACCACCTAATTTAAACTTTGTACGTAAAAAGGGGACATGCAGTTTTAATCGTACAGGTAAGAGAATGGGATATTTCTACTAACTGTTCTCTCTTATAATTTGTGCCACAGAGAAGTGAGTATTTTTTTAATAAAAATGAGTTCATATACCATGAAAGTCATCCTTGTAAAGTTCATAAGAAAACATCTTAGAACAAAAACAATGACTTGGTTTTTCACGAACACATTTTCATGTTGCTCTGTTCTACAGTGTCAGTATTGCATTGACCGTACAGTATAGGGTGGGCTTAAGTAGGTTTATAGCTGTTCATATAGAAATATAATAGTAAATAGTAACAAAAGACTAAATTATGTTTTATATAAACCTACTTTTGCCCACTCCTGTATTCCAATACTTTATTTAGTTAATTCCACTTCTAGAAAAATTCTCATCCTAGGATATGTTCATTGATTTTTTTTTAAGAGAGACAGGAAGATAGAGAGAGAGAAAAGATATCGATGCGAGAGGGAAACATTGATCACTTGCCTCCCATATGTGCCCTGACTGGGGATTTAACCCACAACCCAGGTATGTGCTCTCCCTGGAATCAAACCCACAACCATTTGGGTGCACAGGATGATACCCTAACTAACTGGACCACCTGGCTGGGGCCAGTTAATTTCATTTTTTAAGAAATTCTATATGTATCACAATTTTTATAGTAGGGCTAATCTACATATATAAAAGCCCAGCAACTGAACGGCAGAACTACCAGAATGACTGGTTGACCAGTAGCTGTGACAGGAACTGACCACCAGGGGGCAGATGCTCAATGCAGGACCTGTCTCCTGGTGGTCAGTGAGTTCCCACAGTAGGAACGCCGCTCAGCTGACCAGGATGAGCAGTGTTCTCACAGTGGGCTGATCGCTGCAGGTTACGCCCCCCACCAATGCACAAATCCATGCACTAGGCCTCTAGTCCTATATAATAAAAGCCTAATATGCTAAGTGTCTGGTTGTCCAGTCATCTGCACACCTATATAATATGCCAATGATATGCTAGAGCTGCTCAACCACTAGCTATCATGTGCACTGACCACCAGAGGGCAGACACTCTGACTGTAGATTAGCTTGCTGCTAAGGTCTGGCTGATTGGGACTGAGCGAGATGGGCCAGATATACCTTGGAGCCCTCCCATGATCCTTCCCCAGCTGGCCAACCTCCCATGTCCCTTCGCAGCCCCAATCGTGCACTGGTGGGATCCCTCAGCCTGGCCTTCGCCCTCTTGCATTATGGGACCCCTTGGGGGATGTCAGAGAGCCAGTTTCAGCCCGATCCCACTCAACGCAGGAGCTGCCCCCTGATCATCAGTGTGCTCCCACAGGGTGTGTGCAGCTCAGCCAGAAGCCTAAGCCATCGGACATCCCCCGAGGATTCCTGGACTGAGAGGGCACAGGCTGGGCTGAGGGGACCACCCCCACCATGGCCCCTGAGTGCACAGATTTCATGCACTAGACCTCTAAAGTATGTGTGTGTGTGTGTGTGTGTGTGTGTATGCAATTATTTCCTGAGTCTGCTGCTTTCATATTCATTGTTGTAATTATGAGTCTTGACAAGTTCTTATGTCTTCAGGACATGTCCCTACTGGCTTTAATTCAGATTTGGTGTATAATTCCTGTTTCCTAGACACAAAACCAAAACTTTCACTAAAAGGTTTGGCCCACCCCTTTTCACCCCCTCTCCCACAACAGAGAATGAAATTAGAAATCAAGTTCTGGAAACTACATATCCTTATGTTATTGTCATTCCATTTCATTTAAGCCTTCCACATAAAGAGCTAGGAAATGTTTATATTTCATAAATCACAAGTGTATATTATCACGGCTAATTCAATCCCAACAGCACAGAGCTATTTTTCCCCTTCCATAATATTGAAGAAAACTGGTTCCCTAGCAAAATGATGCATTTATTCATTTCTTCTATTACTTAATTCATACAACGACCTTCAAAATTAATATATTCATTCCCTTTACCAATAACAAGCCTCCTACATAAAGTTCAAATTTTCTCTTCAAAGAACCTGAGGCTGTATTCTGATCAAATGGAACTTGAAATAGTCTTTTTTTTTTTTTCCGGCGAGGGTGGCAGTTAACTAGACTTATTGTGGTGATCACTTCACAATACAGTGCAAATATTGAATCATTATGTGGTACACCTGAAACTAATATAATGTTACATGTCACTTATAGCTCCTTCTAAAAGTTTTGTTTTATTCCAAATGGAAACCTAATATTTACTTGGCTAATGTGCAGGAATGGTTATATATAACTAGTAGTTTGAGAAGTATATTTGAGATTTTCTGAGATTATGGGCTGTCATACAACAAAGATTACATTTCTCAGCAGGTTTTTTAGTTCGCCTCTTACTCAACCAGAATCTGCAAGCGCATACATCTCAAACTAATTGTTCTCTTGATGATATCATGCAAATATTTTTCTAAATTATTTTTGTTTTTGATTCCGTTTTTCGCCAGGAGGATTGTTTTTCTGATTAAAAAGCTTACGCAGGAAAATGATGAACAAAGTATTGCCCTTTTCTTGTTAGAAATCTTAGATGAGAGATTTGGGAAAATTGATCAGGAATACCATCTGGGATCATCTAAACTGAATCTTAGTGGAGAATTTTTGACTAATTTATTCCCCCATCTACTCGCAGGATGGATCCCGTTTTTACAATATGTTGACTTTTTGTGTAAGACAGCGCCGGATAGAGGAATAATTGCTATCAGAGAAAACGCACCATTGTGCTGTAATCAGGTATTTGTTATGAATCTCACACAGATGCATGCTGACTGTAAAACTGTTTTAAATGAAGTGAATGATCATTTTATAAGAAAGACAGATTCATTTCATTTGAGCCCTGCTTGGGGAAAGTCAATACGGAGATTGCCAATAGAAGCAATTACATGTTAAATGGAATTTGTACAGTACATTTGAGTGCAGATCTTGCTTTTCAATTTTTTTTTTGCATAATTGCCAATGATTGCATCCCAGCGAGGCCCTCCACGCTGCCAGTCAGAGAAAGCTCAGCCCTTCGCATCCCTGCCATGATGGAGTGAGAACTCCAGGTGAACATAATGAGCGGCAATATAACAGAACCAAAGGGTACAAAAGTCCGTGAGAGACAAAGATCATGTTTGTGCCCTGACATTGAATTGCATGTTCATGAATGATTGAATATCTTTATTAAAGAAGATTCTGACCTCAATAACATGAGGTTCTGTTTTTATTGACTTTTAGAGAGGAAAGGAGAGGGAGAGAGAGAGATTAAAAAAAAAATCAATGATGAGAGAGAATCATTGATCAGCTGCCTCCTGCACACCCCCTACTGGGGTTCGAACCTGCAACCCAGGCATGTGCTCTGACTGGGAATCCAACCATGACTTCCTGGTTCATGGGTCAAAGCTCAACCACTGAGGCACAGCAGCTGAGCAATAACACAAGTTTTTAAACTCCCTATTAGGACATTCTTCATCTCCTTTTTAAAAAAATATATTTTATTGATTCTTTACAGAGAGGAAGGGAGAGGAATAGAGAGTTAGAAACATGGATGAGAGAGAAACATCAATCAGCTGCCTCCTGCACACCCCCAACTGGGGATAGGCCTGCAACCAAGCAAGGTACATGCCCTTGACAGGAATCAAACCTGGAACCCTTGAGTCCGCAGGCCAACGCTCTATCCACTGAGCCAAACCGGTCAGGGCAGGACATTCTTCTGTGCCTTGTCTCACAGGTGCTACATTTTCTCCTTCCTATGTTTCTCTTGGTGAAAATGGGAATGATTATATTCTAGTTCATATGTTAGAGGGCTACTAGAAAGCTAATTCATACTCTAAGATCTAGAATAAGTTCTTTAAATCAAATAATATTTCACTAGTATTCATTGAGGGGCGCAAGTGTGTACCCAATACTCAAAAAGGGATGGCTGGGGTCCTTGAGAAAGTCACCCCCTGGTTGTAAAACTGGCCAGAGCCTGGGAGAAGATTTACATCTACCCCAGAGTCATAATTTGGGGAGAAATGATTTTACCACGGAAAGCTTTCTAAAGCGAATGCTCTAAGAAATGGCAGGTCCAAAGTGCAGAGTCAGGGAGAAACTTGTCTAAATCTGCCTGGAGCTGAGGGAGACCTCAGGTCTGTCTGGACCAAAATACTTTGTCATTCCTCCAGCTAGTCACTAAGAGCCACTGAACTGCTCTCAGGTAATTAGGATTTCAGGAGATCTTTGCCTGTTTGATTCTTAGTTTTATGTTATTCATTCATTCATTCACTCATGTTCAGAAAACACTTTAAATTAGTCAACAGTTAAGACCTACAAAAAGCTACAATTTTTTCAAGCTCTTACTTCTAAACACACTCAAAACAGCAGATGTAAGCTTATTAAATGGCTTTAGTCGAAAATCAGCTTTGGAAATTAATTTGTTTTCCTCGAACAAGGCATTTCTTAGTCTGCTCCCCCATGGGATTCTCTGTTGTCTCACAATAAAACAGGAGTGAGCTATTAGTCCAGGCAGTAAAAATAAAAGCATCTTGATCCCCGGGGATATTGACTTTATTAACAATGAACAGAGGATACAACAGACAAACAAGAGTAAAGTAAAATAAAATAAATTTATATATATATACCACCTGCTGATGGCTTCTTCAAAGTGTCAGTTGACAGAGGACTGGGGAAAAATTGAGAATACTGGGGCCTTAGCTACTGAGATTCAATTATAGGACAAGATTCTAGAAACTTCTTGACTTAGAGTAGCATAAAATAAGCAAAAAAAAGAATTAGAGATAAAATCTATCATCAACGGAAAGGTCAATGAAAGAAGTAGATTTTTATATATTTTATTGTTTTTTTGTTTTGTTTTTTTTACAGAGAGGAAGGGAGAGAGACAGAAACATCGATGAGAGAGAAAGACATCGATCAGCTGCCTCCTGCACGCCCCCTACTGGGCATGCGCCCACAACCAAATACATACCCTTGACCAGAATCAAACCTGGGACCTTTCAGTCCACAGGCCAGTGCTCCATCCACTGAGCCACACCGGTTTCTGCGAAAGAAGTAGATTTGTAATTGTTGACTGAAATGCTGTTTACACCGTGTTTATTTGATGTCAAGTGAAAAGCTAGAAGGAAGGGGAGACACGGGGGAAGGAAGCAACTCAGAGGCAGTTCCCAAGACCTGTCACCAGGTTCCTGTTTCTGCCACGTCCCCTCCTTTGTCCAGGCCTGTCCACATCCCAGCTCAGCCCTCTCACAGGAAAAGGAGAGATATGGAGAATCCTGCTGATAACTTGTTCCATCCAGAGTTTCCCCTCCCAGTGGCCTGGTGCGGCTGACATTTCATTAACAACATGCAGAATGTTCTGGACAGCGGTGAGTGAGCCGCCGATGTGGTAACATTTTTGACGGAGACGAGCAGCGGTGAAGGGGGATTTGAGAGTGGATGAGGAAAGCTGCGGTAAATGTCACATCCCTAGTTCGCCATGTATGCTCCAGTCGACATGTTCTTCTCCTGCTGATGTTTAATTATGATGATATTACACGAGCCGGTTTCAGCGAGTCTTGTCGTAGTGCCTCTGACAGCCCTTCAGCCCGCGGAGCAGTTTGCAATGGTTGAACTTTCACAAAATTAATTGCTCTACACAATTTGCATTGGGTCTCTTGGGGGGCGGGCAAGGGCTTTATTTCATAAGTCAAGGTGGATATTAATAAGACATGTTATTTTTGTACTGTTTAGGAGAATTATGATTCCAGATGTGTACCAGAAAACTACTGTGGTTTGGGACTTCAAGGCAGTACGTGAGGGTCTGTCAATTCTGTATCAGTCTGCTCTAAAAGCAAAGTATCTTTCCTAAGCACGTCCACGGAAGTGCCACAGCAGGTCAGCCTGTGGTTATGGTCACTCACAAGAAATGCCATAGGTCACATGCAAACACTCTTTTCCACAGCAACTGTGATTTTGTTTGATAGGGTGAATTGTTCACCCAAGAGTATAGTCAAACCTGAGAATTTCTTCTCCAGTATTTATTATGTGGTTCTAGCGGGGTTAGGGAGAAAGCAAGTTGGAGATGAAATATTTTTAAGAACAATCTAAAGACGCCCAAAAGAGCGTTGGCTATTCATGTACATCATGAGTACTCAGAGATAAAATATGACAAAGCAAGTGGAACTTTTTCTCCAATGGGCTGTCCCAGGTGTTTATGGAGGAAACAACACAATCTGTGAAAGCCTGCATTTGGTAACACAAAACAACCCAAAGTCCATGGGCCATAGCAAAAGCAGACTTGAGAGGGAAGTTCATAGTACTGCAAGCCTACCTCAAAAATCAAGAACAATTTTTAACAAACTATCTGCCCCCTCCAACTTAAAGAATTAGAAAGAGAACAACAAGAAAAGCCCAAGGTAACTAGAAGGAAGGAAATAATAAAGATCAGAGCCAAAGTAAATGACATAGA
This sequence comes from Lasiurus cinereus, assembly GCA_011751065.1. NCBI lineage: Eukaryota > Metazoa > Chordata > Mammalia > Chiroptera > Vespertilionidae > Lasiurus > Lasiurus cinereus. Next base: position 5,210,626 of record JAAGEH010000143.1, read on the forward strand.
GACTTAAAAAAAAAATCAATGAAACCAAGAGCTGGTGCTTTGAAAAGATAAACAAGATTGTTGAACCTTTAACCAAACTCATCATGAAATAAAAAGAGAGGACCCAAATAAACAAAACCAGAAATGAGAGAGGTGAAGTAACTGACCCCACAGAAATACAATGCATGGCAAAACATGTGTCTGGTTAAAATGGTACTGCACAGCCAGATCCCAGGGCGATAAGTCCATGGAGCATCTTTGAGATCACCCAGTCCAAATCTTAGATGAAAAATAAAAAGCTTTATGGTTCATTATCACTAGCGATGATGATTGGCTTATTTAAGATTAGAAGACTCAAAGAGTCAGAGAACATTTGAGTCGAAGTGTGGAGGATGAGACAGGGCTGAAAATCCCCATCCCTGACCTACATCTCCAGCCGAAATCCAGCTGCCACACTGTGACCACTCAGGGAGTTCCCAGGACTATGTTATTATCGAAATGTATTTTTCACCAATGAGCCTCCCCTGTACGGACAGGACTCCACCATTTTTAAATTCATCGTAATGAGAGAGGAAGCGTTAGCATCCCCGAAAGGTATGCGTTGGTTCCATTCCGTGGGCTTCTACTTGGGTCTCTGCCCAGCTCTGCACTATTTTCTATAAAGTGTAGCTCTCTCTCTGAAATCCCTGGGACTGAATCTACCCACTTGCTGCTTTTTCCTTTAATACTGAGTTGGAACAATTTAATAACCTGTTATTTTCACGGATGCTTTTCTGACTAATGGTGTGCATTCAACAGCCCCTTCCTTTCTCCTCAAACACCTCGGGAGGCAGGATTCACTTGTTGAGCTAGAACTGCTTCACTCCCCTGAAACATGCACAGCTGGTGCTGATGGCATCTGGTAAACAAAAGGAGTGGAGCGACATCTCTGTGTCGTTCTTGAGTTTGACTCGTTCTGGAACCAGGAGACCAGGTCATTGCGTTGGAGCACAACTTCTGCTGGGGAGGAGCCGGCAGGAGGGCCAATATGGCAGCAACAGTCATAGGAAGAGAGAGTTTAATTCTAACTTCTGGTCAAAACCCTTATTCAAGCTCTTTTAGAGAAATCCAACTGATCTCTTCTATCGGGAAAGTAAAAGGCGTTTTATTCAAAACCAAGTCCCCTTTTCTCAACTCTGACCTGTGTTACGCGTGACCTGTTCTGAGTGGGGAGAGCACACAAGCTGGATTTGGAAAATACCACGGGCTGCTGTGTTCTTCCACTTCCTCTGAAGAAACTTGTCCCTCCCCAGCACAGGAGAACCCACAGTCTGTCCTTCAAATCCAGCTCCGCGCAAACTCATGGTCAGAGGTGGAGGAGGATGTTTGTTAAGAAAGTGTTGCCTGTGGTATTAGACCCCCCATGTACCTATGTCTCTGAGTCTAAACCTTCCACGTGTATCCTGGGCTGAGCCTCTCAGTCCCACCACGCCTCCCATCCAGGGCTGAGGCTGAATTAAAGGAGGCAATGGGTGTAGATTAGAACAATGCTTGGCACGAGGAGGCATTCAGTCAGAATCATGCCTTCATCCTAGGTTGGGCATTCTGCATTTTTTAAAACCAAAGAGCAGTTCAGAATTAGCAGACTTTGTTTCCTCAGGTTCCAAATGTGAGGATATATTTTACTGCAACTTCCATTTTTACTAGAAGGTCCAAGGTCACTAGCTCACAGTAGCAGTTAAGTCCCTACAGCTCGGAATGAATCCTGCCTCGCTTGTTCTCCTAAATAAAGTTTTATTGGAACACAGCGACACCCATTCATTTTGGTGCTATCTGTGGTTGCGTTTGCTCCACTACAGCAGAATTGAGTAGTTTCCTCAGAGACAGTCTGTCCTGCAACATCCACGGTTTCTATTAACTGTCCCATTTACAGGAGGATCTGCCTGAACCTTAGCTACAGCAGGAGTGAGACAGAGGTTTGGAGCGTCAGTGGATTCTAAGAATAGATTTTGCTGGGAAGAACCGCTGCAGATTTAATCCTTAAAAAAAAAAAAGGAAAGAGTTATGTTGAAAATGGTTCATAAAAAAGTAGATTATCCAAGAGCCCACACTTATTTTTATTAAAGCTTTATTGGAGCATACTTTACATACCATAAAAGTCACCCTTGTAAGCCTATGGTTCCATAATATATGCACACAATTATACACAGAGTCGCACAACCATTGCCACAATCCAATTTCTGGCATTTCCATTACCCTGGAAAATTCCCTCGTACCATCTGCAGTCAATCCTCACGCCCACCTCCAGCCTCAGGCAACTGCTGATCTCCTTTCCATTGCTACAGATTTGCAGTTTAGAGGCGTTTTCTCCAAATGAAATTGTATAACCGACCCCTTTCTGCTACTGGCTGCTTTCACTTAGGAGATCGTGTGTGTGGAAAGTAGGCTGGGTATTTTGGTCCTGTCCGTGGTTCCAGGAGGCAATGAGTATAAATTAGCATCTCATCATGTGGATACGTGACTGCGTGATATTCTGGTTGCCCACCTCCAAGGGTGGACCGCTGGGCTGGATTCATTTGAGGGCTGGTATGAATAATGCTACTCTGAACATTCATCAAAGGCCTTATGTTCACAACACATTTTCACCTCTCTCTCCTGGACTCCCAGGGCTGGAATAAGTCATCGTCTGGTGAATTTATGCCGAGCTTTAGAAGAAATGGCCAAAAGTGGCCGTCACATGTCACATTCGTGTGAGTGAGATGAGGCCTCTGTCCCTCACACACCGGCAACACTGGTTCCTGTCTGCCCCTTGGATTTAACCACTCTGGTGAAGCAGCATCTTTTTTTTTTTTAATATATTTTATTGATTTTTTACAGAGAGGAAGGGAGAGGGATAGAAAGTCAGAAACATCGATGAGAGAGAGACATCGATCAGCCGCCTCCTGCACGCCCCACACTGGAGATGTGCCCGTAAGCAAGGTACATGACCCCGACCGGAATCAAACCTGGGACCTTTCAGTCCGCAGGCCGACACTCTATCCACTGAGCCAAACCGGTCTCGGCTGAAGCAGCATCTTAATGTAACCATGTCCACAAACAGCATCTCCCTGTCGTTTTAATTCCCATTTCCTAATAACAAGGATGTCTCACATGCTTAGCGGGCACTCGTGTATGGCCTTTGGGGGAATGTCTATACCAATCCTTTTCCTCCCCCCCCC
>JAAGEH010000143.1:5213901-5266331 GCA_011751065.1 Lasiurus cinereus
TGAGAGTATTACAGGTACCCCCTCCTTCCCCCCTCATTGTTTCTCTCCACCTGGTTCCCACCCTGCCCCGGGCCCATTTTTAACTGGACTTTTGTTTTTGTCTCTTTATTATAGAACTAGAGGCCCAGTGAATGAATTCACGCATGGGTGAGGCCCCTCAGTCTGGCTTGCACCCTCTTGCAATCTTGAACCCCTCAGAGGATGTCAGAGTGCTGGGTTTTTGCCCTACAGGGATCAGGCCAAAACCTGGCAGTCCGGCATCCCTCGGAGGGGTGCAGCAGTACTGAAGGGGAGCAGGCAGCCGGACGGGAGCCCCAGCCCAGGCCAGGCGCAGCTCCTCTGCCACTCATCCTGGCCCTGCTGTGCTTGCTGCCACCACTGGGTAGCGCTGGCACGGAGATGGGAGAGGCTCTTGTCTCTGCAGCTGCACTCTCCAGCTGCTGTGGGTGCACTGACCACCAAGGGGCAGCTCCTGCATTGAGCATCTGTCCCCTGATGGTCAGTGGATATCATAGTGACCGGTCAACAGTTCGCAAATGGCCACTTAGGCTTTTATATGTATAGATTGAGTTCTACATGTTCTCAATACCAATGTTTTCTAATCACACATCTTGGCTTATTTTTTTTAATATATTTTATTGATTTTTTTTACGGAGAGGAAGGGAGAGAGATAGAAAGTCAGAAACATCGATGAGAGAGAGACATCGATCAGCCGCCTCCTGCACACCCCATTGTGGAGATGTGTCTGCAAGCAAGGTACATGCTCCCAGCCAGAATCGAACCTGGGACCTTTCAGTCCACAAGCCGACGCTCTATCCACTGAGCCAAACTGGTCTCGGCTAGGCTTATTCTTAACAACTCATTGCTTTAGAGCAGAGCCAGACCGAGCACCCTTAGTTCTCCTGATCACCAATAGCAATGAGGGCTGTAGATGAAGCAGAGACTTTAGAGTCAGGCACTTCGGTTCATATCCCATCCCTGCTTTTCACAACCATATCTGCCCTGGCTGGGTTGAAGCTCAAAGCTCTAATGCTTTTCTCTTAAAATAGAATTAATAACATAAATCTCATGTGAGAAATTAATAAGTGAGATGAGGTCAACAACTAAGTTTAAAGTGAATAAATAGAACCCATTTGGGGAGAGATATTTAAGTAGAGAAGGTTATGCTATAATAGGTGATGATTATGCTATAATAGGGGCCAGATGACAGTGAGAAGCAAGCATCGGACCAGGTGAGGCAGGTGGTCTGTGCTTTGGGTGGATCAGGTACCAACAGTGTTAGTCCTGGGCAGAGTGAGCCGGGAGGCATGGGCGTTCAAGGCTGAAACAGCCTGTGTTCATATCCCCTCTGTGTTTGAGCACCAAGGTAACCTTTAGGAAGACATTTGTGAAGAGAATTTCTTAGAAGATATTTGTCTTCCACTCCCTGACAAAAAACCTGAGGGCATCGTGGTAAATAAGGTCTAAATTTCAGAGGGCTGCAGGTCGGCTTTAACGTGATCGTAAGATTCAGAATACTTTCTGAGGCAGTGGCTCTCAACCTTCCTAATGCCACGTCCCTTTAATGCAGTTCCTCATGTTGTGGTGACCCCCAACCATAAAATTATTTTCGTTGCTGTAGGAATTTGGAAGTGTGTGATGAAAGGGTTAATCTGTGATTGTGTAAAAGAAGAAGCCAGAGCCCATCTGGGCGTGGCTCACTGGTTGAGCACTGACCTATGAACCAGGAGGTCACGGTTTGATTCCTAGTCAGGGCACATGCCCAGGTTGCAGGCTCTATCCCCAGTGTGGGATGTGCAGGAGGCAGCTGATCAGTGATTCTCTCTCATCACTGATGTTTCTTTCTCTCTTTCGCTCTCTCCCTTTTTCTCTGAAATCATAATATATATATTAAAAGAATCCAGAGAAATCCAATCCCCACTCATTCCAGCTCATCACAATGACAGTGCCGTGAAAGTTCCTGGTTCTCTTGTGCCATCAGCGAAGACAGAAAGCGTGGGCCTTTGGGCCAGCTGGGAGCTGGGAGATGCTGGGAGGCAGATCAATGTTCTCAGGCCACCTGACAGCTGCCACACAGTCTAATGAAGCTTCAGAACTGGGTAGCTGTGTATGAGTTTGGATTAAATGGATAGAAAGTGGAAGTTTGATATTCAGGATGCTGGGGAAATGCCCAATGCCATTCAACACCCTTTCTTATTCTGCACATTCATTAGGACGATGTCTTCAAAGTACCTTTCTGTCAGTCTTAATGTCAAGTTGACGAGGGTTGATAGTCCAAGAAAGAAGAGGAAAAGCATGGAGGGAATTCAAGGTCTTGGAAGGGTAGAGGAAAAGGAAGTGGTAAAAAGTCAAACTCTGGACTAAGATCATCCAGGGTATGGTGTGTTTCTCTGTGTATCTCCCAGGTGAGATTTTTCAGAATGTCCCAGAAGCAGTTCCCCTCAGGAGAATCGGAACCTTGTGTCTAAACTGCTTTCAACCAGAAAGCCACAGGCAATATGGAAGGCACAGGAGGTTGTTATCAATCGCTCTCAAGTGCCAAACAGAGTCCACTGTGGGGGTGAGGCCTGAGAAACACGAGCTGTCCAATCTGGACGGAAGTCGGAGTTCAGGGAGTGTCCTTCTTAAGCCCTCCACTCCCTCTTCCCCACAAAGTGATGTGGACGAGACAGGCAGCATCGTCTACATCAGCAGCAGGTTTTAAGTAAGCCAGTTCTCTGCTTCCATCCTGGTCGTCTGAGTGTCAGCTTCCCTTCTGTATCCACAGTGACCTTTTAAGAGTGAACCCACACCATCAGTCTTCCGTTTTCAACGAGTGTCTCTTTGTGGCCGGAAGAACCTGGTCTAACGGCCAACCACGCTCTACTGCCGTCCGCACCTGGCCTCTCTCCACAGCACTTCCATCACTTATGGCTCTCCGTCTCAATTAGGAACCAGCTGCCTCCATGTTCAGGGTGTTGTCGCTGCTTTCTCTCCAGAATGTTCTTCTTCCATGTAGATCTCTAATGAAATACTTCTTCACAACTAACAGCCTTTGCTCATGTCCTTGGAGGGTACAGGACCTAACACCCCCTGACCCATTTCCACCAGCTGGAACATAAGCTCCAAGAAGACAAGAGTTGGAGCTGTCTTGTTCATTACTTTATGCCCAGGGTCCAACCTACAGGAGGTCCTCAATAACTGCATGCTGATGATAGATGGCGTGTGATAGGATTGAAAAAAAAAAGGGGGTGGGGGTGGGAATTAACAGCTCAGTGTTCCCACATTGATGTTGATCCCTGAGATCAAGGCACAGTCTCTGTAGGGGTTTTGTTAAAACACAGGCCACTGATGAGAAGATACGGTCTGCTGTCATCTGCCCCTACTGTGACGTGAGAGGTATCATGGACCAGGTTAGCAAGTCTTCAGCTAATAAGGTCTTGAGGGAATGAAATCCAAATTAGATGTTTTTTAAGCAAAGCAGAGAAATAAATGTCAGAGATAGGAACCTGCTTGGACTTCTTTTTATTTATATATATATATATTTTTTTTTTAATTGATTTTTTTACAGAGAGGAAGGGAGAGGGATAGAGAGTCAGAAACATCAATGAGAGAGACATCAATCAGCCACCTCCTGCACACTCCCCACTGGGGATGTGCCCGCAACCAAGGTATATGCCCTTGACTGGAATCAAACCCGGGGCCCCTCAGTCCGCAGGCCAATGCTTTATCCACTGAGCCAATCCGGTTTCAGCTTGGACTTCTTATATAGGGATTGGTACAAGGAGGAAAAGAAATAAAGGAAAAGACCACCAGGCCCCCCGAGAGAAGGCAGGAGATTGTTTCAGGCGCTCTTGCTTCTTCCCAGAGATGCAGACAGAGGAACTGCAGAAGGACCCCGGGCTTTGAGTCCAGAGATCAGGGACAGACACCGGCAGCAAAGACCTTGTTGGGTGACCTTGACCAAGCCCTCTCATCACTGAGCTCTGGCATTCATCTCTGAGAGATGGGGGTGAGGGGAGCGACCGACTCGCGAGGCTTTCCTGCCCTAACCCCCTCTGAGCCTATAGCCTGCCTCGTGCAGGTTTTCTCAGATGCAGATGAAGTGTTGACAGAGCCACAGAGGATGTCCCTTAAGGCATGTGGGGAGGGAGTGACAAGGAAAAAGTGTATCAGCTGCCAAGCGGCCCCTGCACAGCCCTCTCTGAGGAGGGATGCTGCGGAAGACACTCAGGGACTGTCCTACTTATTTGTCAACTCAGGAGGGGGCAAACGAGGAGCGGTACCAGGGAGCCCAGGCCTGTGTGCGTGTGTTTGCGTGTGTATTTTCCCATTTTTATCATCTTGGCGTCAGCTCCTTGGGAAATTAGCAAAAAGGAACCGCAATTCTATTTTAGGACTCTTTTTATGTTGATAACAGTACAGTGGTACCTCGAGATACGAGTGCCCTAACAGACGAGATTTTTGAGATACGAGCCATCGAGCAAGCGATTTTTGCTTTGAAATACGAGCAACATTTGAGATAGGAGTAATGGCTCAGATCGGCTGGCTGCACACGACCCACCAGTTTACCATGACTCGAGCGTCTCATAGTTTCCCACGCCTCAAGGTTACGGAACGAATTAAACTCGTATCTCGAGGTGCCACTGTATTACCAACCCAGCTCCCAGGAAGCTCAATGAACACGGGGCTGGAAAAGATGTTGTGTTGTTTGCTGCAGGTATTACAGCCTCCATGCGGGTTCCAGATTCTACCTCAGGCCTGAGGAAGAGGAGAAGGTGGAGGAAGTTCCTGATGGACCCAGAGTCCTCGCCTGGCACACGCTGTGAGCATCAAGGTGGGGACTGCTTGGCAGAGTGAGAGCGACAGCGATTCACCCACCCTAATGCCAGCACAGAGCCCACTAGCCTGAGACTCAGTCTGGCCAGCAGAAAGAGGGGGTGCCTCCTGGGGGGAGGAGCCCACACAGGGAAGGCTCCACCTCCTCTCTTCTGGAGGAGGCGCACCTGCTCCCGGCAGCAGGTCCTCAGGAAGCCACTGCCGCCAAGGTCTGGTGACCCCAAGTTCACTGAGAACATTTCTTCGGGGCCGTCTCCACCATGAACCTGAACTAGGGCAGGTGGCGGAGGGCCTTGGCCCAACACACAGTGTCCCCTCCCTGGGCCACTCTCGGCCATTTCCCCAAACAAGCTCAACACAGTTGGCACGTGCTGTTTCTGAGCATGAAGACTGCATGGTTTTATAGAAATAAAGGACATTTTCAATCTTCTATGAAAACAGTAAGTGGCCCCCCACTTCTCACTTATCCCTTCCCCCCACCCTCGCCCCGCTATCTGGTATCTAGAGCACAGAACCAAAGATCAAGGCGGGCCCTGGCCAGGTGCAGTGCCGGGAGCTTGGCAGGGCCAGGAGAGAGTGCTGGAGTGCCGTGAGGTCAGAAGAGAAGCACTCACTGGGCACCCATGATCTTCAAAAACGTGCGGAGGGTCTGAGTGCGGCAGAGACCGAGAGGAGGACACCGCCACCAAGAGGACACCGGGATGTGCGCACAGGCAGAGTGAGGAGACCTGGGGACTTGCTGGGAGAAAGCGCAGCCTCCTGTGGCAGCCACGTGCACCCGCAGAGCGGTCAAGTCTGAGGATCTGATGGGTTGTGGACACACCTGGACTATGAACTTGGCTCCAGAGGAGAATCAACGCTTCGCCACAGCATTCATTGCTTCGGTAACTCAGAATCTGTTCAGATCCTCTGCCTTCAGCGAAGTCCTTCTAGTTACGGGGACCCTCACTGCTCCCTCCTGCGATGACCCCTTGGGTGTCGCACCGATGTCTGCCTTAGCTACAGCCTCAGTTCTCAGACTCTGCTCCATCCGTGTTCCCCGTGTGTCTCCAGAACCTAATGTGGTAAAAATCAGAGTCTGGCCCAGTTTTACATACTAAGTAAAAAAAAAAGTATGCTCTTTGCCAAAACCGATTTGGCTCAGTGGATAGAGCATCGGCCTGCAGACTGAAGGGTCCCAGGTTTGATTCCCGTCAAGGGCATGTGCCTTGGGTGCGGGCACATCTCCAGTGCGGGGCGTGCAGGAGGCGGCTGATCGATGTCTCTCTCTCATTGATGTTTCTGACTTTCTATCCCTCTCCCTTCCTCTCTGTGAAAAATCAATAAAATATATTTTTTTAAAAAGTATGCTCTTCGGTTGACATAATGACAGTGACAACCACGTGTGCTCTGCTTAACCCACAGGACAGAGTCTGGCCTCCGGTGACAGACCAGACAAACAGAAGTGGACGGAGGAGGTGGGGCATCTGGACACTGCGGTCACATCTGCTCTGCCGTGTGGTCCAAGTCCATCCATGCTGTCCATGCTCCTCAAGGCACAGGGTCTGCACGCTGATGAGGACCCTTTACATTTAACAGAGGACTGAGCTGCCCACGCGTGTCCTAACCCGGAGCCCAGAGGCGGACTGAGAAGACATGTCCAGAAGGCGGTGTGTGCTCTCGGTCCACAGAGAGTCGTGGCCAGAGGCTGAGAGCTGAGGGCAGCCGGCGACCGGCCCCGGAGCAGCCGTGCGAGAGGAGAGGGATTGCTGGCTTCGCCACGTGGCCTCCACAGCAGCCCGGTGCACACCCCGCGCCTGCCAGGGCGATGGCCACCTGGTCAGAGGCTGTGATTACAGGGACGTGTCTGTGGCTCCGGCACGTGGCACCCACGCGGCAAGTTCCGAGAGGAGCAGCCGTGATGATCCAGCGCTCGGGGTAATGCGAGAGCTGTGTTATCTGTAATTTATGTGACTTTACAGACAACCTCTGATTCCGCGGGCCCCGCGAGAAATGGTGCTTCCTCGGCACCAGAAATTGCCTCCGAGCGGGTGCGCAGTAAGCCGCTCCCAAGGTGAGATGAAGATTGAAACGACGGAGGAAGCCGATCATGAGCCGCTCCCATTCAGTAAATTTCAGTCACATCAGAGTCAAGCCGTGGCGTTCCCAGCATCACTCTAAGGCGGTGGAAAGCCGAAGCCATTCAGCAGGAGTGCAACCATCAGCCTGTCTGACGCTCGAGCCGCAGAGCGATCCGAGAAAGCTGGGGATGCCCAGGAGTGTGATGTCAGAGTTGGCACAGCAGCTGATGAAACGTGTCTCCCACCGGCAGCCAGAGAAAGGATGCTGAGATCAATGGCGATGGCTAGCATGTGGCCTCAGACCAGAATAGAGGCTCTCCTCATCCCGCTCTTACCCTCCAGGGCTGCATTTAGGCCTTAGATGACTTCTCGCATGTTAAATTTCCTATCGGCTCATTTACTATGCTTTCGTTTATGTCGTCAGTCATTGTTGAGCGCATACTATCTATCAGGTCTTGCTCTAGATCAGTGGTTCTCAACCTTCCTAATGCCACGTCCCTTTAATGCAGCTCCTCATGCTGTTGCTACGGTAGCAACGAAAATAATTTTATGGTTGGGGGTCATCACAACATGAGGAACTGCATTAAAGGGACGTGGCATTAGGAAGGTTGAGAACCACTGTTCTAGATGTAGAGATACAGACATGCACAAAATAGACAAATTTCTTGTTGAGTTTACATTCTAGTAGAGAGGCAAAAAATATACCAAAGACATATACCAGGATTCTTTCAGACAGAAAAAAAAAAAAAAGGAAAGCAGAGAAGAAAAGCCATAATGGCTGTTCACTTTTTAAGCAGGGTGCCCATGGACTGTCACAATAAATGGGAACATTTGAGAAAGGACATGGGGGAGGAGAAGGGGTGATCTGGATGCTGAAGAGTCCTCGGTGCAGTGGGACCGGCATGCACCTCGGGAGCAGAAAAGATGAGGGTTGAGTGACAGGAGAAGGAAGGCAGGACCTAATTTGAGAACATGGAGGCCACTGGAGGCTTATGGCTATTACTCAAGAGATGAGAAGCCAATCAAAGCATAATATGCTAATGACACGCTAATGCCACTCAACCACTCACTATGACATGCACTGACCACCAGGGGGGACATGAGATCGTGATCGGTCTTGGGGTTTTCAAACATCACTCTGGTTCTGTGATTAAACACAAGGAGGCAAGGGCAGGCAAACAGTCCGGTTAGGAGGTTCTTGAAATCGTTCAGACGAGGGATATGGCTTGAACTAGGATTGGAGTGGTAGATGTGTGAATGGCGTAGTGTCCAGTCAATTCAATTAGATGTTCTTTACTTCGAAAGGTACGGGAAAAATGAAATCAACTAGTCACACTATCAGACTGATGGTTTACAGTCCTATTGGGGGGACCAAATGCCATATCATGCAGAGCAAGGGACAACGAATTTAACCAGGGCAGGTGACCTTCCTAGAAGGGATCTATCAGAATGGAGAGGGTCCAGATCGGAATCTGAACAAACAAAAGGCTATTTATTTTATTTTTTATTTTTAAAAATATATATTTTTATTGATTTTTTACAGAGAGGAAGGGAGAGCGATAGTCAAAAACATCTATGAGAGAGACATAGAGCAGCCGCCTCCTGCACGCACTGTACTGGGGATGTGCCCACAACCAAGATACATGCCCTTGACAGGAATCGAACCTGGGACCTTTCAGTCCTTAGGTCAACGCTCTATCCACTGAGCCAAACTAGTTTCGGCACGAAAGGCAATTTAAACACAGCATCTGCCTCCCTGCTCCGCAGCTGGAGGGAAGGGGTGAAGCAGAAGGCTGGGAAAGGCTGCAGAGAAGATGACAAATGTCATTTAAGTAGAATCACTGATAGGGTTGCATAGACTGGCACTACCCCTGTGTGCGAGATCAGTGGGGAGAGTGAGGATGGCAATATTCCACAGGAGCACAGGAAGGGGGGGGTGCTGATGACAATGAGCAAAGTACAGCAGCTGGAACGTGGGCACCTCATTCCAGAAACACCCATCTCTGTTGTGCTACAACACAGAGCACATGGAGGCAAGATGATGAGAAATGACAAGACATCCAGTTCCAACCACGCACTTTAAAAGGAAAAATATGTCATTATCTTTGAATAGACAGACCAAACAATATGTTGAATGAAGTGGTTTTGTTACACACAGTCATTCACCCACAAATTACAGATATCCTTCTCTTTAGGAAGAAGATGAGGCTTTGAAATCTTGAAGGCGATATGAAATAACTAGAGGCCCGGTACATGAAATTTGTGCACTTGAGGGGGGTTCCCATCAGCATGGTCTGCACCCTCTCGCAGTCTGGGAGCCCTCAGGGGCTGACTGACGGCTTAGGCCCACTCACTGCTAAGCTGTCAGTCAGACCTCCTTAGTGCGGCCACGGAGCACTGAGACATCCCACCACCGCCACTGCACTCGCCTGCTATGAGCCCGGCTTCTGGCTGAGCAGTATTTTCCCTGTGGGACTGGGCCAAAACCAGCTTTCAGACACCCCTCAAGGGGTCCTGGATTGCGAGAGGGTGCAGGCCAGGCTGAAGGACCCCACTGGTGCATGATCGGGGCTAGGAAGGGACGTGGAAGGTTGGCCAGCTGGGAAGGGACTATGGGAGGGCTCCAGGGCATGTCCAGCCCATCTCACTCAGTTCTGATCAGCCAGACTTCAACAGCAAGCTACCCTACTAGTTGGAACATTTGCCCCCTGGTGGTCAGTGTATGTCATAGTGAGTGGTTGCATTGCATTAGCATTCATTAGCATATTATGCTTTGATTAGTTGAATGACCAACTGGATGACTGGACACTTAGCATATTAGGCTTTTATTATATAGGATATAGCACAGACATTGAGACATAGGTATCCAATTACTGCAGGAAGTATTTCTCATGATGGAAACTATTAATAATTCTTAAAATGTGAACAGAACCACCTTATTTTATTCCTACATTTAGATTTTCATAATTTGTCTGCTTCTAAAATATAAATGTATAATATATATATAACATATTACATATATGATCTAAATAAAAATACATGAATAGTAGAACTTCTGGGGATTTTTCCAAAGCTCTAGTACCACACTGCAATAAAAGATAAATAATGCCATTTTTATATCTTGTCTGTTACTCACTAATTATGTGACTTAAGCAAATTACTTAGAACCTCTACGCATTACTTTCTTCATCTATAAAGTGGAGTTGAGGACTATCAGATTCTTTATGTGAATGCATGCGAAAGTGCTCTAATCTCTACTCCACCCCAGCACTGTGTGTGTGCGCACGCAGGCTTTAGGGAGTGTGGTTACTACAGTCAGTGACATAACACCAACACACGGCAGCATCTGGCAGATGTGCAGAACCTATCAGCCCTCAGATGTGTGACAGTCACACACCAAACTGCAAGAGAGGAGCTGGACACGGCTATAACTCCGCCGGCCTCTGACCACATTACTTGTTACAACAGGACACTTCTTCAAAGCATGAGGTTACAAAAAATTATCCTGTCCCACTGTCCTGCTCTGAAGCCAGACTCGGCGGGAGGTACACCGGACACTAAACCTTCATGTTTTCTAACAGTCAGTGGCCATCAGCAAGAATCCGGCACAAAATGAGGGTGACTGCCAATTACTTGTGGGACTGCTCTGCGATCATAGCCTGTTATTCAGCCACTATAAGTGGCCATTTTTTCTAAGGACTTATACACAAGGAAATTAAGGTCCGGGGAGGTGAAACAATTAACCTCTGGCTAATTAGCCCAAAGAGCTGCTTTTCTGCAGCATCTCTGAGGCTTACACGATGCTCTGCACGATGCTGAGGTCCCATTCTCCTTAGTCCCCCATTATTCCTCGACTCATCTCCGCTCGAGATTCCTGCTGAGCTAGGAAGGAGGGAGGTTTGCAGTGAGGAGGAAATGCTTGCCAGTGGAGAATGCCACAAGGATCCCAGAGACTGGGTATATTTACACCAAAATTCTGTCTAATAATAGAAATATACCCAACCCAGCTATAGTGCATGGTTTTCATATGTTTCCTTATACAATGACGCCATGAATGGCTCCATTTTGCATTTTATCAATGTTGAAATGGCAGAGTTTGGAGAGACTGTGTGACTTGCCTACGATTGGTTTTGTGTCATAATTGGTTTCGTCCCATTAGACCACTCCTGTCCACCCCAGAACAGTGCCCTTCCTGGTATCGAATCATTTCTGATGCCACATCTAGTTTGTTACAAAACCACTGCCCACATAAGTGAAGATATTTTATCACGTATTATTTATTATTTCTTGGCGAGGTGACATCACTGACGCATAGATTTGGGTCCGGCGAGTCAATAGCTTCCCTCTGAATACACTGTCGCGGATCCTCTCCTGTGTCCTGTTATCAAGGAGCAGTTAATAGCGGATGTGACTGCAATGTAATGCCTGAGTTTACCAGGCTCAGCGGATGAAGTCCCTGCCTCTGTGCACTGAAATCCTGGTATTGCAGGGGGTGGAATCCCGGGGTGCGAATGGGGGTGATGCTTTATCAAGTTCCTGCTCAGTGATTGGAGGAACTTTATGACTTGGAGCCAAATTGTGAAGGACAATCCCTTCACTTTATCAGGCCTAATCTTGTCACCTCCTCCAAGGCCAAACATATTTTAAGGAGATAATTTAGAGGTAGCAACACAGTGGAACATGATCTTCCTGCCACCCATTGAGTGTAAACATCACATAGACGTAAAGTGAATTGTGAGAGCAGCAATCTGTGTTCAGTGTCATTAAAGGATACACATGCCTGTGACCCCCAACACGGAATCTGGGAAGTGAATAGCAACATGTTCGACCCATCAGCACCTGAGAAAGGGGGCCTGAGACTGGCTCTCCATTCCCACGCTCGGGGGAACCTATGCGTTCTTATCTCAGTCTCATAGTTTGCTCATCTCTGATTCGGGATGCTTCTCTTTGGTGTCGTTTTATCACTCTGTGGTGTGTCTACATGTTTTCAAAACAGCAATTCTGAGATCAAATATAATCTGGGATGACAAATATAATAAATATTTCTAGCGCTGAGTCTTTCTCATATTGTAGACACGTGAAGACGTTATTCATTGTAAAACATAAATAAAAATAAAAATCCAGAGAGCAATAGCAGCATTTTCTCAATCCCAATAATGCTCATAAGTAGAAAGATGGACACACCTCTGGAGATGATTTTCATCCAAAATGACTGAATGACTCAGGAAGGATTATGATATTATGCAAAAAAAGGAGAAAAAAGATACTTTTATGATGAAATTTTACATTGAATAGTCCATAGTTTGGCCATGCAAGATGCATTTGGACACAAGGTCATTAAAAAGATAATACCACTGTGTGTAATCAAAACATTATTGCTAAATAAAACAATGACACTTCTTTTCTTCTATTTAGAAAAAAAGAACAACTCAAAAGAAAAAAAAAAGCAAATCGAAAGAGAACAAGGATCTACTTTAATGATGTACAATCTGTTAGGATGAGCAGGAATGCAAACAGACTAATATTTCAGGAGGTACAGATGAATCACCCACTTAGATGCACTGAGGAGAAAATGAAGAAGCTATGAGTGAGTTGTGGAGCAATGAAGAAGGATGGATTATACCGCAGGAAGCCATCAATATTTGTTTACTGTGTCAGAGTAAGGAATAAATCTGGGAGCTAATTTGTATTCTCGGTTAATTCCAGGGTCCCTGCCTGCACATTTTTGTTCTAGAATGAGCGTTGCACAGTTGTTTAATGGTGCCATCAAGAATGCAGAAAGTCACGGTCCTTGGAGATGGTAAGGCCCTCAAAGTAGGATATCAAAGCACAAATCATGAGATGCTGGTATTTCAAATATGTACTTTCTTATATTTTCTCAAATACACCTCTCTCTCTCTCTCCCTCCCTCTTCCCTCCCTCCCTCTCATACCCCCTATCTTGGGAATGCACACACATGTAATTAGACTTAACATTCTTTGCAATTAAAAAAAAAATGATTCTGCTCATATGACAAGCTAAATGACAACTAGTTTAAATGGTTGAACACTACTCTTTTTGCAGTTGCAAGCTTCTTTAAAGTGTTATCAAGTTTACTTGCTAATGACTATCAATATAATTAAACACAGAGACTAAACAATTTTCTATGCAGAAAAACCTACACTTCAAAATTGCTCCTGGGTAAGTCACAAAATCCAGCTCACGGTGGTAGTTTTAAAAAATATTTATTTTCTCTAAATGATCCCGGAAATAACAGCTATTCCTCTCTGGCATCAGAAAGAACTCCTGCCCATCACTCTGTGCTCTGTAACGCTGCTTTTTCTCGCCTGCTTTTCTGATGCCTTCAGACAGGGTCTAAATGCGCTGCCTCCTCTAACTTCAAAGGCAAATGGAATCCTTAACTCAGCTTGAAATTAGGACGGGGAAATGACAAACTGGACTTATACCTGCAAACGCTCCTTAAATAAGGTTGAAATTTGCTCCGTCCAGTGTCACAGAAGGTTCCAGATGGGAGCCCATTCCAATGGTCACAGTTTCCTACCCGCGCTCACTGCGGGGTTTGAAGGCTGGGGCACTGCAGTCTGGTCCGTGAACTCTCCCCTTTGCAGATAAACTAAGGGATAAATGGCCAGCGGTCTCAACACCTTCGAAAGTTGAGGAATAAATCATCGAGGGCCAGAGAGAATACAAAATCCAGTATCCTCCTGCCTCCCCAAAGCAAATCTTCTCCCTCCCCCCGCAAAAGAAGTCTTAGCCGAATCAACTATACGCGACTGCAAAATTAACAGGGTTGCATTCCTAAATCTGCAAAGCCAGTCAGCAAGCGTTTGTGTCCCCGAAAACATAGGAAGTGCAATGTATACTGATAATCCCCAGCCCCAGACACTTTTAATGACAAGATTTCTTCCTTCCGTTCTGCTCATTTCTATGTTCTTGGTTATTACCTTAAATTCAGTAACTAAACCAGAGGTGAGACACCTTTTTTCTGCCAAGGGCCATTTGGTTATTTATAACATCATTCACGCGCCAGACAAAATTATCAACTGAAAAATTAGCCTGTTCTATTTGGTCAGTCATTTAATTAACTCGCCCCTCATGCCTTGGCAGGACTAGACCAAATGATTTCAAGAGCCTTCTCTCAGCAAGAATATTTTTTATCCAGTTAGTATTTAACTAACACACAGAGATTCATGGTTTTGCCTGTATATGTATATAGCATTTATATATAATAAGGACAGGATTATATATAGTTACATTTATAATATAGCAAACATTGATTATAGTTTTAAAGTATAATCATATCAATATTTTTCTGCTTAATCCAGATGAATGGGATACATTTTTTTAAAATTCCCGTGGGTTTCTAGAGGATTAATTCCATTTGTAGCATGAGGGAAATATACCATCAGGTGATAATGTGTATTCCCTGGGTGCTAAACATTGCTATTAAAAGATGTAGATGAAAAGGGTGTTTTTCTGGGATTTTTTTTTTTTTGGAGAGGGGGTAGTAAAAGGAATTATTTTTTTATGAATTGCACAGTTGAGCAAAGAGATAACACAATTCATTGCATAATTCCCTAAAATGTGCCAATGATCAAAGAAAAGCCTCAATTGAAAACATCTAAAGGTATTCAAAGGAGAGCTCATTCAGAGTCACTCCTACGAACGCCGGGAAGGTCATGAGAGCTTTGTGTCGACTTTCACTCTTGTTTATTAGGCACCTGGCCCCATCATGTCTGGCTTGCCACACAATGAAGTTAATTCCTGATTTACTTGGAAGCACAAGGTACAAGCCTCCGAAAACGGCACATCTGAGGCAAATGATGAAAAATGTAATTAAAAGTGGAATAACACGCTTGGCAGGAAATATTACGTGTTGTAAATCTTTTGTTCCGGAAGCGATCTGAACAGCTTTCTTCTCTCCAGAAACGCTAATGCTGGAATTTCCCATTCCCACCGCAGGGGCTTAAAGACAGGTTTAGCGCGAAGGGGTGAGGACCGTCTAGCCCATGGGCCTTAGAAGGCTCGTGAGATCATTTGGTCTGGCCCTGCTAAGGCATTAGGGGTGAGTTCATTAAATGTTGGAGCAAACCGAGCAGGCTAATTTTTAAGCAGATAATTTTGTATGGCCCTCACCTATCCAAAGAGGCCTTGACAGAAAACTTGCTCCCTGCCCCTGGCTTAGGCGCTGTCCTTGGTGCTGAAAAAATCCATCTCTCACCTGGGAAACCCCGTGCCTTCCTCTTGAGCCTGTTCACCCAATAGCACTCAGGACAAATGCCCGACGTGCTCTGTATTTGCTTCCCTGTTCCTTTCCAAGCCTCAGCTCCATCCTGAGCAGAAGGGGTACTAGGTGAGGCCCAGAGAGTACAAAGAGGCTACTGCATTCCAGAGACACACCACTACGTGTGCACAGCAGCTAGTCTGTACCAGGCAGCCCGTGGGCTGAGCACCCCAACAGCTTTTTGCCCTGGGGCCTCTGACAGCTGTCTGAGACCCAGGAGGTATCTCAGGATGGGTGCTCATGGGTAGCTTTTGAGGGAAGCGCCTGCTGTATTCCTAGCTCTGACTTTGCCAGTCCCGCCCGGCCACGCGTGGCCCCTCAGCTAGCAAAAGCTCAGAGACCCGCTGAGGGGCTCTGACTCAGAAGTGGTCATGAAGAGAAGGGAAGGCAGAACCTGGGGGACGAGGGGAAGTGCCGAACTGGAAGTTAGAACCTGACAGAACTGTTCTGCCCACATTATTTGTACTCACACGGAATCCGAAAGCTTCTAAACAGTCAGATGGCCTTAATTAGCAAAGTCAATTTCCATCTGTGTTACTTAATGAGCGAATAGTACTACATGTTAAAGTATCTTTACTAGAATAATTAATATTTATATGGCTTTATTACTCTCGGCATTTCAAATTCCGTAAGACAAATATTCATTAAGCACCCAGGCACCATGCTAGCACTTGGGAGACACCACAGCGGATCGGTGGCCCAGCTAAGACGGAAGCTAAATGTGGTTCCATATGGTGTGGCGAAGGAGAGAGGGATGCAGGCTGCCACTTACATTTTTATGGTGTGGACTTTCGGAAGAAGGTAAACATGAAAAGGATGTGTAAGCCCCAGGTCCTTATCAGCCACCTCCCGTTCCAAATGACAGAAAACTTATTTTACTTTTACCTCGATTCTCCCCTCAACATTTGTTTTCTTGCTGCAAAGAAAATCCTAGGCACCGTAGCACTTTAGCTACAAAACATTTCAGTGTATTTGCCTAAAATATGAGGTGTGTTGTTTTTTAAAAAATCACAATACCTATTAAGCTATCATGCTTTAAGTAGCTAATAGCAATATTTATGTACTATCAGCTACTGTCACATCAGTGATCCTACTTTCCCTACTGTCTAAAATAATATCCTGCCCTATCTGGTTTGGCTCAGTGGATAGAGTTGGCCTGCCGACTGAAAGGTTCCAGGTTTGATTCCAGTCAAGGACATGTACCTTGATTTCGGGCACATCCCCAGTAGCGGGTTTACAGGAAGCAGGTGATCGATGTTTCTCCCTCATCAATGTTTCTAACTCTCTATCCTTCTCCCTTCCTCTCTGTAAAAAAATCAATAAAATATATATTTAAATAATAATAATAATATCCTCATAGTTAGCTTCTTCTAGTTAGGTCAAAATAGGTTCCATACATGACATTTATTTATTTAATGAGATCTCCTCCCAGAATTTTATATGAAAAAACCCACAGACTTAATGGGAAAAAAAAATACAACAAACCTCTATTTCCCAGCTAGACCAGACGAGTGATATCTTATTTGTGTTCTCCCACAAATATATACATTTATCTCTTCCCTCATTCAATGGCTTCATTTTTAAAAAATATATTTTATTGATTTTTTACAGAGAGGAAGAGAGAAGGATAGAGAGTTAGAAACATCGATGAGAGAGAGACATCCATCAGCCGCCTCCTGCACGCCCCCTACTGGGGATGTGCCCACAACAAGGATACATGCCCTTGACCGGAATCGAACTTGGGACTTTTCAGTCCGCAGGCCGACACTCTATCCACTGAGCCAAACCGGTTTCGGCCAATGGCTTCATTTTTGAAAGTTTTCCAATAACCGGTGACCAGGTGGGAGCAGTACGAGGATCAGGGGTGGGGAACCTTTTTCCTGCCAAGGGCCATTTGAATATTCATAACATCATTTGCAGGCCATACAAATCATTTAAAAATGAGCCTGCTGTCATTGGTCAAATAGTTAATTGACTCACCCCTAATGCCTTGCTATGGCCAGACCAAGTGATTTCTTGGGCCTCAAGTGGCCCGCAGGCCAGCTGTTGCCACCCCTGGTGTAGAGATGGAGCAGGTGAGGAAGGCCGCGAGACCAGAGCGGGAAGAGCAGGAAGGACTCTGTTTGTGTGGAAAGAAGCAGGGGACACAGAAAACAAAGCAGATCAATAAGCAGAGAGATCGTGCCTTACATCCTGACCACCTTAAGGAGGAAACTTAAAAAGGGCAGTGACGGGAAGAAGAGCTGGCAGGCGGCAGGATTTGCAATCTGAAATAGAGAGGCCAGGGTAGGAGGATGCTATTTGAATGGAGGAGGAAGCCCTGTGGCCCCCTGGGGGACGGGAGTCTCAGAGAAGGAAGGGGAGCTAAGGCCAGAGCTGGAATGCACTGGTGACGGCGAATGGCTCCCTGGAACAGCAACCTGTTCAGCTTGGCCTTTGTTTCCTGGAAGCACTGACCCAGGCCTGATGGACACCGTGCCTGTCCCATCACCAGAAGGTACTGCTCTGAACAGGGACCTCATCGTCTGTTCCAGTGCCGAGGAGATGGCTGGCACATAGTAGGTTCTCAATGTGTGCTGTGTGGATGAACCAAAGACACCTTCCCACCTCTCAAAGGGCCAAAGTTTCTCTGCTTTGGGACATGTATTTCTAAAGTGTTCTCTATTCTTTTAAAACATATACATATATATATTGATTGATTTCAGAGAGGAAGGGAGAAGGAGAGATAGAGACATCAATGATGAGAGAGAATCATTGATCGGCTGCCTGCTGCACACCCCACAGTGGGGATCAAGCCTGCAACCTGCTCATGTGCCCCGACAGGGAATAGAACCGTGACCTCCTGGTTCATAGGTTGACGCTCCACCATGGAGCCACAACGGCGGGGCCCCTTTTAATTTCTTTCTGTTACAGTTTGGAAATTCTCTCTAGGGGGACTGTCACAACTCCACGTCCATGATGTTCCCACGTGTTCATCTCTTCTAGAATCTTCAAAGGCATCTTAGCAGGAAGCAGAAAGCGGGCTTCGGGGGCCGTTGCCAGCCAAGGGCAGCTCCCACCCAGCTGCCTCGGCGTTAATAATTTACGAGGCCACCTTCATCTCCGTGACCGCGGGGCGGGGTGTCATCTTTAATTGCGGCGCCTTCCCTTGCAGAGAGTGGGGGCCGGCGGGCCTCGATAAAGCCTCCGTTTAGAAGCACTTCCCGCTCCTCGAACGCCCAGGTCCTCCACGGCCTCCTGCTCTTCGGAAAGACACAACCACAAAGAGGCGGCTTTGCTCTGGGCCACGCTCTCCCCATCTCTGAGCCCCACTCCCACTTCAAACGCATCAAAAGGTACGCGGGCCTTTTGAAGTTGGGCAGAGAATGCACGTCAACAGGTCCCAGGAGAATTGCCTTTCGACAGAGCCACTTGCTATTACCCAGTTTTAAATTTTCTTTTATTTCTGTTTTCCTTTTTAAAACAAATCTCTCCCCTCCCCCACAACCCGACTCAGTGTTCTCCTTCGGTGTTGCTTGTTGCTACTTTATCAGCGGGGGCTTTTGATCTTCAACTTTTGTTCTTCCGCATTTATGCCAGCCGACTTTTGGTTTCAGATTCTGTGGCCAAGCCCTTTCTGTTATTGTGCTCCTGATGGTTCTAAAGGCGAAACCCTCAATGCTGTGTGTTTACCTGTTCCATCTTCCTTTAGGCTTTGGAAAGCAGCCTTACCCAAGGCGTGAGAGGAAGCGACGGGGAGCCACGCATCTGATTTACCATTTTTAATAAAAAGTGAAAGTGAAAAGTCGTTTTCCGAGAAGGGGGGGGGCAGCAAGGAAAAGAGCAGCCCCCGAGATTCCTACGTTGAGGGTGAAACGGGCAGAAACGCGGGAATGAAAAGGCAGACACGGGGCAGGCCGCCAATACCACGTTAGGTCCCTGCCCACAGACAGGAAGCAGCCACCAGCACAGCACACAGGGCCTTCACCACACACACCAGGGCTGCCACCCGAAAGCTGTCCAACACTTCGATACGAAGAAAGAGCCAACTGGACAATTAGAGTCCAACATCTTTCACAAACACAGTGGTACCTCGAGATATGAATGCCCGAACATATGAGATACCAGCCGTCGAGCGAGCGATTTTTGCTTTGAAATACGAGCAACATTTGAGATAGGAGTCATCGTGCGGATCGGCCGGCTGCACACGACCCACCAGTTTACCGCGACTCGAGCGTCTCATAGTTTCCCACGCCTCAAGGTGATGGAATGAATTAAACTCGTATCTCGAGGTGCCACTGTAGTTATTTAGTTGGGAGTTTGGTCAATAGATGTGTATTAAACACTAGAGGCCTGGCGCATGAACCCTCAGCTTGGCCTGTGCCCTCTCGTAATCCGGGACCCCTGGCCTGAGCGGCAGGGATGGGGCCGAAACCGGCAGTCCGACATCCCCCAAGGGATGTAGCAGTGGATGAAGCTGTAGGTGACCAGGAAGGACCCCAAGTCTAGGCTGGTACCATGCTGCTCCAGCTCACCCCGTCCCACTGCACCTACTGCCGCCACTGCTCTGTAGCACCGTAGTGGAGGCAGGAGAGGCTCGTGCTGCTGCAGCTGTGCTTGCCACTGTGTGTCCTGTGTCTGCTCAGGTAGGTCCGCTGAGCAGTGCTCCCACTGTGCGAGGGCACTGAGCATCAGGGGGCAACTCCTGGGTTGAGCATCTCATCCCTGGTGGTCAGTGCACGTCATAGTGCCTGGTCAGTCAACCAGTCACTTAGGGTTTTATAGAGAGAGATATCTGTCTAAAAAAAAAAATGTTTTTCCTTCCAAAACATTACAGTGGTACCTCGATATACGAGTTTAATTTGTTCCGTAACCTTGAGGCGTGGGAAACTATGAGACGCTCAAGTCGCAGTAAACTGGTGGGTCGTGTGCAGCCGACTGATCTGTGTGATTACTCTTATCTCAAATGTTGCTCGTATTTCAAAGCAAAAATCGCTTGCTCGACGGCTCGTATCTCAAAACTCTCGTATGTTAGGGCACTCGTATCTCGAGGTGCCACTGTATCTCAGAAAATACTGTTTACATTAATTCTAAGACATGGAGATGACTTCCATTTTACATAAGAGGAACTGAAGCTCAGGTATCCTATCTAATAAAAGAGTGATATGCAAATTAACCATCACTCTGTTACACCCACAACTATGCCCATTAGCCAATCAGGAGTGAGTATGCAAATTAACCCAACCAAGAAGGCTGCGGCTACAGAGAGAACAGGAGGGAAGCTTGAGTTTCCCCAGAGATGGAGGAAGCCAATATTTCTGCACATCCTGGCTGGGTCCAGGCCTCCATTCCAGACTACAAAGTTTCAATTATAGAAGATAAATTCCAACAAAAATGGCGGCAGCCACGGAGCTTGAGAGAGAGCAGGAGAGCAGTTAGGGGCAAATAGACTGGCAGAGGAGCAGTTAGGCATCAATCAGGCTGGCAGGTTTGTGGTTAGGGGTTGATCAGGTTGGCAGGCAGAAGTGGTTATGGGCAATCAGGAAGGCAGGCAAATGAGTAGTTGAAAGCCAGTAGTGCTGGACTGTGAGAGGGATGTCCTTCTGCTCACTTAGGCCCAATCCCAGTGGGTGGGATCAGGCCTAAATGGGTAGTTGGACATCCCTCGAGGGTCCCAGACTGGAGAGGGTGCAGGCTGAGTGGAGGGAAACCCCCCATCCACGAATTTCATGCACCAGGCCTCTAGTTTTAAATATATTTTTACTCATTTCAGAGAGGGAGAGAGAGAATCATTGATCAGCTGCCTCCTGCATGCCGCCTACTGGGGATTGAGCCTTCAACCCTGGGATGTGCCCTGACCGGGAATCAAACCATGATCTCCTGGTTCATAGGCCAATGCTCAACCACTGAGCCATGCTGGCCAGGCCAAAGTTCAGGTATTTTAAATAGCCGCAAACATTACACCAGTTCCTGCTCCGCGTGGCATCTTACTTTCGGATTGCCTGATTCTAAATGCAGCGTTCTTTCCATTCCACCCGCTTTCTCTGTCAGACGCAGAGTGGCCAAAATAAGCCAGAAAGCCTGCATATCTATTTAGAACTTCAGAGAAACACTCTTGTAGACAAGAGTCAGGATAAGCACTGTCCAAGAACCAGATAAGGAAAGTCCACAAAGTAATTTCTGATTTCAGAATGAAAAGTGTCTCTCCAAACAGAATTTATAAATGCCACACACATTCCTTATCTCCCCAGTTCTGTTTGACTGTAAGACAACAGTTAAGAGTCAGCATTAAATGAGAGTACATCTTTTTATGCAATAAGATCATACATAATATATAGATAATATATGCTATGTACATATATACATATATAGACACAGTAAATACATATACATAGACACATATGTGTGTGTATATATATATATATGTATATATATGTGTGTGTATATATATATATTCTGAATGCAGCTATGGGTACCACTTTTTATTATATTTTTAAAAAATATTTATTTTTGAAAGTATGGGCACCTTTTTAAAAGGATTTTGCTGCTCAAACTCTTACCTTTCAAATGTTTCATCTGGGGCAGAGGTGAAAATAGAGCAGGAAACAGTGGCTAGCCAAGGCCTTTTCTTTCTACCGAGTTTGTAAGTTGCATTGTGTTTACTTTCACTAAGGAATTCTATCGTGTAATCGAATGATAAATGTATATGAGATATAAATTGTGGACATAGGTTCCTCTTTAACACTATTTTACATGAGGTCCTTGGAGTAGATACATTTAAACGTTATTTTACTCGCACATCTGAATTTAGATTAAGCAGTAAAGTGTGAATATTTTCTTGACTCAACAGCAGCCCTGTGGTCTGGCGTTTGTTTATTCCAACAAAAATGGCGGCATCCTTCCCCTCCTCCCTCTTAGCTTGGAGAGGGGCATTAGGAGCCAGCGAGAGGAGAAAACATGTTCTCTTGTGACCTGTTTTTCTTCCCGTGCGTTTGTGGAGGAAGAGGGAGGGAAGACTGTGGGAAACTTGTTGTGCTTGAGAGCCATTTTGTAGTAAGCTCCAGTCACGTTAGCACTAACCTCAGGCTAGGTTTCTATTACCCCAAACCCTATCTCTTTCCCGTAAGGCAGGTGTTTAGCCTTAAGGGGTAGGCCAGGTGTTTCACTTTAAGGGCTAGGCCTCATTCCTCCTTCTCCCTATAAATACCGTGAACTCCGACTGAATAAATGAGACTTGATCAGAACTTTGTCTTGTCTCCATTCCTTGTGTCTTTTGTCCCTTTCATCCCCACTCCCCCTCTAGGGTCCTCGTTGACTTAACCCGCGGGTCGGGACAGAAGACTCTTCTTGCTGTCAACATTTCACACATCCATAATGCGTTTACTCTAGAAGTATATTCTTCATAACGGAGCTCACTTGCCTCACTGTCTTAACCTTAAGGTTTCCGTGGTCAGTGCGTTCATCTCTACAGAGAGAGAATGCTCCCGAACGAATCCGGTCCTGGCTCGCACAGCACCTCTCTCCTGAGCACTGATGTGTATCCTCAGTGACTGCCTGTACCACAGTGAGGGTTATGGTAGATTCTAAATCACTGTGGGCATCGCTGAAGACAAGCACCATTGGGAGCGTCAGTGGGAAGCTAGGACATAGGAAGAATAGGTCAGAGTGAGCAAGAACTACATCTCAGAGGCAGACTCTTTGGTCTGGACCCTGCTTCCCGCACTTCCTAGCTCGGAGCTCCCTGTCCTTGGTTTCTTCCTCTCGGTCACATGGTCGGCAAACTCATTAGTCCACAGAGCCAAACATCAACAGCACGACGACTGAAATTTCTTTGGAGAGCCACATTTTTAAAACTTAAACTTCTTCTGATGCCACTTCTTCAACATAGACTCGCCCAGGCCATGGTATTTTGCGGAAGAGCCACACTCAAGGGGCCAAAGAGCCGCATGTGGCTCGAGAGAGTCGCAGTTTGCCGACCACTGCTCTAGGAAATGGGCGTGTGATGGTACCTACCCTGTTGGGCCCATGCAGAGATTAAATGAGCAAATGTGAGGACGTGCAAAACACAAGGAGAACCTGGTGTGAAAGCGCTCGATGGCAATAATGATAACAAAATTCTCTTGTTAATGCTTTATTTTTAATTGATATACAGATGATTTGCTTGTATTTCTGCCTTCTTGGATATTTGTTACCTTTCAGTAAGGGCGCGGATTTTGAAGGCTTGCTAGAGTTACTCATAGAGTCCGTTGCTCTCTGAAACTTACAGGGGGTGGTGGATTTTGAAGGCTTGCTGGAGTTACTCATGTATTCCGTTGCTGTGTGAATCTTACAGGCGGTGGCCTTGATCTCACTAATAAATGAAGTTTGGCTCAAGTCAAGGGGGGTGCTTACCCGGGTCATTGTGCAACGTGACTCTGAGTTCATCTTTGCCCTGAGAGGACACAATGCTGGTATCTGTATATCACCAACACGGTATCATGCCACAACTCGGGTTCTAAAATGCCAGTTGATGGAAATTATGCTTTGAAACTGTCACTATATTTAGTTTCTTTCTGTGTCACTCGTGTTGCCAATCAGGGGCAATTGGGCCCTCCGGGTATGAGCGGGAGAGGCAGCTACATTTTCACGATGAAAAAGTGGGGGACTTGCCATCAGAGGCAGCTCCTCAGGGCTCTGTCTGTACAGCTTACCTACAGCTTGTGTCCGAATTGTTAGCGAGCGGATAGAGGAGGCGCTAGTCCCTGTGCTCTTTGGAAGGAAGCCCCACCCGGCCCCCTGGGAACTGCTGATGAGCCCCAGGCACTGGAATCAAGGAGAAGCCAGCACCCACTTCTGTGCTAAACCACGTGCCCCCATTTATTTAACCCTCACGTGGCTCCCGAAATGCACTGAACGTTAGTCACGACTACAAGGAAAACAGTAATAAAGAAGTAAATCGGCCAAAACTGGTTTGGCTCAGTGGATAGAGCATCGGGCTGGGGACTGAAGGGTCCCAGGTTCAATTCCGGTCAAGGGCATGTACCTTGGTTGCGGGCACATGGCCAGTAGGGGGCGTGCAAGAGGCAGCTGATGGATGTCTCTCTCTCATCGATGTTTCTAACTCTATCCCTCTCTCTTCCTCTCTGTAAAAAAATCAATAAAATATATTTGTGAAAAAAAAAGGAAATCGGAGGCTGGTGGATTCAGCTGGGTGAACCTCCTTTTTTAAAAACAAAAACAAAAACATATATATATATTTTTATTGATTTCAGAGAAGAAGGGAAAGGGAGAGAAAGATAGAAACATCAATGATGAGAGAGAATCACTGATTGGCTGCCTCCTGCATGCCCCCTACTGGGGATGGAGCCTGCAACTAGACATGTACCCTGACCGGGAATGAACCATGACCTCCTGGTTCATAGGTAGACACTCAACCACTGAGCCAGGGCAGCTGGGCTGATCAGGAGAGGTTCCCATGCTTTCATTCTATTCTCCCATCCCCCACCCTGCTCCCATGGCTGCATGAATACTGAGGGAAGCGAAGGCCTGAGAGGGTGGGTCCGCTTCTAGAATCAGGTACTGAGAGGCTCTTCGTGGTCCCCAGGGAAGCATCATCATCTCAATAAGCATCGCGGCCGGACATGAATAATAAGGATGTAAATGATTTACTCCTGAAAACAGCCATCCTTCAAGGGGAGGTGCATTCCTCCATTATTTCTGCCAAGCCAGTGATTTGGAGAAATGCTGATGCCAGTGCTTATGGCTCCTTGGGAACCAGGCAGGCCTGTTAAGATGAAAACAAAACAAATAATCAAGCAGCACAACAGCCGTGCGGGTCACTGCGGGCTCTCTGTTTGCTCGCACGCTGATTCACATGCCTGGGCAAAATGGACCGGGCGAGAGCGCGGTCCCGTTAGAACAAGGCCCCCCTGCACGTGCACACGATGATCATGTAGAGCGATGCCATGTCCAACACGCGTTCCTTGAAAGGAAAGGAAGCCTCCTCGGGCTCACTCCCAGGACCGCCTTTTTCGGAAGGAAGGGAATTCTCCTGTCGGGCTGTGAAGCCTGCATTCCAAGGGAAGAAGTAAATATTTAATGAGTTCCACCCTGCGAGGCCTGTGGTAGGCATTCTGAACGAAGAGAGAGGAAAAGGAGAAGAAAAGACGTGGTCTGCGGCTCAGGCGGGAGAGTTACAGATGGGCACCAGGCCTGGAGGTCTCAGGGAGGACAGAGACCTGGGGGTGGGGTGTGGCCTGTCACCTCTGTAGTACAGTGGTACCTCGAGATACGAGTTTAATTTGTTCTGTAACCTTGAGGCGTGGGAAACTATGAGACGCTCGAGTCCCGGTAAACTGGCGGGTCGTGTGCAGCCGGCCGATCCGCGCGATGACTCCTATCTCAACTGTTGCTCGTATTTCAAAGCAAAAATCGCTCGCTCGACGGCTCGTATCTCAAAAAAATCTCGTATGTTAGGGCACTCGTATCTCTAGGTACCACTGTAAGGGCCAGTTCCTGACACCCCTGAGTTTCACTTTCCTGGCTGTAAAGTAGGCACAGTGCAGCCCACGGGCAGGATTCAAATAAATACACACAGGTATCTGCACGATGCCATCAGCCAAGAAATGCACCTGTGCCTGTGTCCATCTCTACATGTATAGACTCCATGTGTCATAGCTGAGCTCTCAAGAATGTACCGTATTTTCTGGCGTATAAGATGATCCCCAACTTTTCCAGTTAAAATAGAGAGTTTGGGATATAGTCGCATAGCAACTCTTGGCTTCATTCTGAGGTCGTGTCTTTGGATGGTAGGGTGGCTGCCCACAGCTAGTGGAGGAGGATGCTCCCTTGTTTATGCCCGATGGGAGTCAGAGAGCCCCTGCAGAGAACCTGAGTGAACCCTTCCTAATTTTCCTAAGGCTGATGTGAACAGGGTATATTGATGTCTTACCTATTACGCGTATCTTTGGAAATCAGGCCTT
The DNA here is from genome assembly GCA_011751065.1 of Lasiurus cinereus. Lineage (NCBI taxonomy): Eukaryota > Metazoa > Chordata > Mammalia > Chiroptera > Vespertilionidae > Lasiurus > Lasiurus cinereus. The sequence goes on from JAAGEH010000143.1 coordinate 5,240,004, forward strand.
CCGTTGCCCACCATGGCAGAGAAGCGCTGGCTAGAGTGGGGACGTGAACTGAACCAAATTAGGGGCCTGCTTGCAGAAGGACAGGAGGCACATGCTGAGTCAGCCGTCAGTCAGAGCCACTGGACACAGCTTGCATCTTCCCCCGACTCAAAATTCCCCTCAGGACACTCCCTGCCTTCTTTCTTCTTAAATCCGGGCACGTTGATCCGGATTTGCCACTGGCACCTTTGAAGACTGGGGCTTGGTATCATTTATCTCCATTCACCCCGCCGATCTCCGTTTAACCACCCCTGAACAAGATTTATCTTGGTTTGCGTCCCATTTCCTCGGCATCGTCCTCAAACGTGACTCTTCCGCATTCACTTCTCATGGATTAAGCAGAGACGTATGGCATTGTTTGGTTTAGTTCTTTCCAATTCAATTGAACAGGGTTGGCCTCAGCCATCCTTCTTCATCGAGCCGCTGTGTCGTCTCTGATGTCTCCCCTCTCCCAGTGTCCATTAGCGATGATCAGATAATGGGGTTCCATGCCTTCGATCACACGTGCATTCAGAAGCCATCTGATATCATTTGCTCACATCCTCTTTGGGTTCCTTCACCGATCATTCATCTTGATTTCTGTCCTCGCGCTGAGAAATTATGGACTTACTGCCACACGCAAGCCTTATCCGTGGGACACTATGTCTAATCAAGGAGGTCGGTATTTATCCACAAACACTCCTGAGACGGCTCAGCCTCAGTGGAGCCAGCAATACATTTTCATCACATCGGAAAATTCTACAAAACGGCCTTAATGTTGAAAAGTGGAAATGAAAGGAAGCGAACAAGGACATCCTTGGGGTAGATTACTGAAACAGTATTTTAAAGATATTTATTCTGGGGAATTCTCTACCTGATTGCAACAATATTTGCCGAATCTGCTTCTTAATCCTCTCCCTCCAAAAGGAATACTGATTGAATATTTTATGAGGTTGTGCAAATTGCTTATTCCTCAGTGGTGGCTTCTGTCTGCAATTCAGAGCACCCACAATTTCAAGGTGAAGACTTGTCCTCCACACAAGCACCGAAACTTGCCTGCCCACACGGTTGTCTACAAGATACTCTTTTTGTCTTCAGGTAAAGTTAATGTGGAAAAGTGCACAGGAAGAACAGGTGAAAATATTATTACAAGATGGAAAATGTTGTTCACTTCATAGCTAGGGTGCATAGTTTCTGGTTAACTTATCCCCAAACCAGTCCCACCCCTATACCTGTTTGGTACTATTTCACAGGGTTTATGTGTCTCTGACCAAAAGAAACCACTGGCATAAATCCTTCTCTCTCCCGGTATTCTACTTAAAATTTAGGTAAGTAATGAAATTACTTTTATAGCTGGGTGTTATCCTACAGTAACCTCCAACGAGAGCTTCTTAGAACACTGCTGCACAGTTCGCCAAGCCACCTAGCTTTGGAAATCGATAGTCATTCCTACCAACTCTAAGACCGGGTCTTCAGATTGTGTAAGCCACTTGGTTTTATTTATTTAGTTTTAATATATTTTATTGATTTTTTTACAGAGAGGAAGGGAGAGGGATAGAGAAACATCGATGAGAGAGAAACATCGATCAGCTGCCTCCTGCACACCCCCTACTGGGGAAGTGCCCGCAACCAAGGTACATGCCCTTGACCGGAATCGAACCTGGGACCTTTCAGTCCGCAGGCCAACGCTCTATCCACTGAGCCAAACTAGTTTCAGTGCCACTTGGTTTTAGAGGTAAGAATTTTGCGATTCTACATCAGACTCTCATTGATGCCGTTAAGACCTGCCTCCCTCAGTGATAGAATGACGACACACAGCGGTGCTCACCTGTCTAAACAGGGGACAGATGTTTCTGTGGCCCCAAAGCTGCCCTCCTGGCCCCCATCCGAGTTAGACAGGGGGTATAACCCTGAGATGCCAAACCTCCTCTGGTTCACAGACACTTTGAGAACTCTCTTGATTCCATGATCCTGGGGAGTTCATGTTGAGCGTGGAATATATCCCTCCCGCCACCAAGGGATGCCGCGGTATAAGGAACATCAAAACAGACAAGTTTCAAAAATGCAACTGCAACATATCTTGTACATTCTCCTCCCCGTGCTGTTTCTCATGCTTCTCCAAAACACTATGTGCCCCAGTGTGCCCTTTAAAATAAAAGAAGAGCCGAAACCGGTTTGGCTCAGTGGACAGAGCGAAGGGCTGGGGACTGAAGGGTCTCAGGTTCGATTCCGGTCAAGGGCATGTGCATTGGTTGTGGGCACATTCCCAGTAGGGGGCGTGCGAGAGGCGGCTGATTGATGTCTCTCTCTAATCGATGTTTCTGGCTTTCTGTTCCTTTCCCTTCCTCTCTGTGAAAAATGAATAAAACATATTTTTAAAAAATAAAATGAAAGAAGAAGGGGTGAACAAACACAGAGAAAGACTCCTGGTACTTTTAGGGATGGATCATTTCTTGAACAATCCACAGTCTGCCATGCTGTCTTGCTCCAATTTGAACTATCTCCGCAGGGTTTTTGTTCTCCATGCTCCCGGGGGCGGGAGAAATATTCACAGAGAATCCAGCACGAAGGCGACTCCCACAGGAGAGCTTCCCATTGAAGGCCGGGTGCCTTTTCACACCGTCTAGTCTCCAGGAACCCTGGTTAACTGTGGACCCTAACCCCGGAGCCTGGGCCTCCTCAGGAACGAGAATAAAAGGTGGCGCATGGCAGAAAGAACCCTTCAGCTGCAGAATCACAGGGCTGGACAGAAAGACAAACAAGGACTCACTAGCGAGCACGTTCCCATGGACAGAAGTGGGTTAAATTTAAAGCGGTGCCTTTAATTTTCAGATTATGACCTGACTTTTTTTTTTTTTAATGGGCAAAACTCTAACAACGGTTGTGTTTTTACAAACAAACCCTGTCTTCTTCAGTTTGGGCTGTTCTAGCAGAATGCCACAGACTAGTTGACTTTTAAATGACATTTATTTCTCACGGTTCTGGGGGCTGGGAAGTCCAAGGTCAGATTGCAAGCAGATTGATGTCTGTGGGTAAAGGCCTGCTTCCTGTCCTGATGTGGAGGAGGGGTGAGGGGTTCTGGGGACACTAATATCCCATCTGTGAGGCTCCACCCTCAAGACTAATCACCTTCAAATGCCACTACATGGCGATTCAACTTTGAGGTATACATTTTAGGGGATACAGCCGAAATCGGTTTGGCTCAGTGGATAGAGCATCGGCCTGCGGATTGAAGGGTCCCAGGTTCGATTCCGGTCAAGGGCATGTACCTTGGTTGTGGGCACATCCCCAGTGGGGGGTGTGCAGGAGGCAGCTGATCAATGTTTCTCTCTCATCAATGTTTCTTTTTTTTTAAAATATATGTTATTGATTTTTACAGAGAAGAAGGGAGAAGGATGGAGAGTTAGAAACACTGATGAGAGAGAAACATCGATCAGCTGTCTCTTGCATACTCCCTACTAGGGATGTGCCCGCAATCAAGGTACATGCCCTTGACCGGAATCGAACCCGGGACCTTTCAGTCTGCAGGCCAAGGCTCTCTCCACTGAGCCAAACCAGTTAGGACTCTCATCAATGTTTCTAACTCTCTATCCCTCTCCCTTCCTCTTTGTAAAAGAATCAATAAAACATATTTAAAAAAATAATTTAGGGGATACAACATTCAGTCTGTAGCAGACCCATTTATTTATTTATTTATTTAGACTTTTGTTGATTTCAGAGAGGAAGGAAGAGGAGGAGATAGAAACATCAATGATGAGAGAGGGAATCATTAATTGGCTGCCTCCTACATGCCCCCTTCTGGGGATCGAGCCCACAATCTGGGTATTTGTCCTGACCAGGAATCAAATTGTGACCTCCTGGTTCATGCCCAAACACTAAGCCACACCAGCCGGTCTCCAGGAAATCTTTATCTTTTTTGTTTTTCCATCAAGGTTTCTAGAGTCATCCTCTCTGAGAACAGCAAACCACGCATGCCTCCACTGGTATAGGAGCGAGGAAACCATGCCCTGTGGGTCCCCTCTGAGTAGCCACCTGTCTGTTTAGTGCCTGTGAGCAGAGGACGGTATAGTATTTACATTTTTTATTATTACATTTAACGGTCATAGCCTGGCCGCTGTGGCTCACTTACATATATTGTCTGTTACAATGCTGCCTAACTACTTCTCTATCAAAAGCGGTATTAGACAAATCGTTTTATTAGGAACTCTTTGAATTAGATGACCTGGAAACTATTTTTCAACTCTGATTTAATGACACAGAAGAAATAGCTGGCTTGCCAAATCCTTTTCTTTTCTTTTTTCTTTTTTATCTCATGTTCAGAATGAGCTCTTTTTTTGACTATTTGCTTTTGTAAACAGGCTCAGTTTCATAAACATGAGCATCGGCCCCTGGTGACTTGGGTAAGTGCTAACATTTTAATTTGTATAATGACACACATTATAATTTTCCCTATCATGGGATGACTCAAGTGGAGAATTGATACCATCCAGTAACTGAGACCGCAGTTCCATTTTCTGTATTAATATGTGTGTTTGCAAAAGCCACCAAGAGTATACTGCTAGACAGCTCTGCCCCAAGTAGCCTCTATGATGTGAGAGGTGCTTGTAAACTGAAGGAGCAGAGAGGGAAGAGAGGGTTTCCGGCACCTAAAATATTATAAGCGAATGCCATCATTTTCATCATTAATCATCATCTGTTGTGTTGTGTTTACTCTCCATCTGGTTAGGTATCAGGTGTGATGTCAAATAGCTTCAGTACATTAATGTCCAACTACTGACTACTGGTGGCCGGCAGATTAGGTGACTGTGGCTATTTATTAACTCTGTTAATTGTTTGACAAATCATTATTGACTACCGTTCACAGGATGGCAGATGGCCAATAGGATGTTAAGTGGAACTTGCTGCACTGTTGTGATCTCTTGACAGATCATACATTTAATAAATGTAAAAAAGGAGCATTCTTCCTTTAAGGAGATGAATGAGATGTGTGATAAGATCAAGGTACAAATATGAAAACCAAGCCTCATTTAAACTGAAGCAGTGAAGACCAAATTAACGGTCGAGGCTCCCACCATGAAGGGGTGTTTTCAGAATCTTTGGCGCCCCTCTAATACTGAGTGTGTTGGGTGGGTGTCCTAGTAATTGATATGATAACAGTGGGAGAGTGAACCTGGGAAAGCATCCTGTTAACAGAGAGCAGCCCTGGTACAAATGCTTTGGGAATGAAATCGTGAAAACGAGATACATGCGAGTTCAAGTTCTCCAGGGCTGATACCCACAGGAAATTTCAGTAGTGCCCAAGAGGAGAATGTAAGTAACAGGACAAGTTTACTCTCACTTTTAAAATTTCAAAACCCTAGTTTAAGCCTCAAAAATTTCCATTTTTTCTTCTGACCAACATTGTGTAGGAAATTCAGATCAATTCCCACTTTCCCTCAGCCCAGCTCAGAGCTGTGTTGGTCACCAGTGCCTTCCTGTGCTAACCTGAGCGGTGCACGCTGATGTGACAAAGAAACCTTAACGTTTCACCGGCTGAACACATCTGAAGCTTGTTCCTCGCTTGCCTGATAGGTGCTCCTACTCAGAATGTGGCTTCAGAGCGGGTAAAGGTTTGAGAACTCAGATACTGTCAACCTCTGGACTCTCATTCTCGTGCATTCTCAAGTCTACCTTGCTCAGGTAGAATAAGGGGGAAAGGGCAGTGGGGAAGTAGTCACACCTTTAAACCTTGCTATAAAGGACATGGCATGTCACTTTTACTCAAGAATCCATTGTCAAGATCTAGTCATGTGACTCCACTTCGGTGCAAAGGATGCTGGGACATGTAGTTCTGTCTGTGCAGACACATAAGCCTTCACAGAGATTTTTACTCTTCAGCTCATTCATACTATGTGAAATAATTCAAGATAAATGGCTTTCCTGCTCTAATAGGATGGTGACAGAATGGGTTGGGGGATGAGCATCTACCTATAGGTTCAGTCAGATACTGCTGGCTTGGTCTCCCAGTGTGTCTATCAATTTATACCTTGGCATGACTCAACTTAATTTACTTAAAAAAAAAAAAGACAAAACGCATTGGAGACATGGAATTACATTATTTCCTCTGGTATTTTTCTGGTTATCTTCACTGAGATGACCAACTGGGTTAAACTGCCTTGTTCTGTGGAGGAGCAGCAGGCCGCATGCTTTCTGGTAGGTGGTAAAGGGTCTCTACCACAACTGTCCATGGAAGGGGCTACTTGTATATTTGTGGAATAAATGAACGAGGATGGCATCTTTTTGAGACTACCCGCGGGGAGGAAGAATGATCACCAAGCTGAGGGCTCATCCCTGAGAATCAGGGCTCACCTGGCTTTTTGGAAGAAAGGAATTATGTCCATGGCTGTTTGAGGCTTATAACTATGTTTTTGAAATTTTAAAGGTGAAAGTAAACTTGTTCTGTTACTTATGTCCTCATCTTGGGCACTACTGAAATTTCATGGTGCTCAAGTTCAGCATGTTTTCCAAGTTCAAATATGGTTTTCTGAGGCTTGAACCAGCACCAGCACATACACTAGGAGTAGGAAAGAGGAAACAGGATAATTTTAAAAATGATTCTAAACATAACTTTGTTCAACACTGGAAAAAACAACAACACGTGCTTACTAATGCAGCCTCTATAACATTAATATATTTAGCATTCTAAAGACTGTTATTTCCTAGTGTCTAAGAAAATAGTTTCCAGACACATAAGCCTTCACAGAGATTTTTACTCTTCAGCTCATTCATACTATGTGAAATAATTCAAGATAAATGGCTTTCCTGCTCTAATAGGATGGTGACAGAATGGGTTGGGGGATGAGCATCTGTAGGTTCAGTCAGATACTGCTGGCTTGGTCTCCCAGTGTGTCTCTATCAATTTATACCTTGGCATGACTCAACTTAATTTACTTAAAAAAAAAAAGACAAAACGCATTGGAGGCATGGAATTACATTATTTTCTCTGGTATTTTTCTGGTTATCTTCACTGAGATGACCAACTGGGTTAAATTGTAAATATCCCCCCCCGTTTCTCTACAGTCTCCCCATCAAAATATGCCGGTCTTAAAACCCCTAATTTGGATAAATGAATTGTGTCATATTATTCTACATATAGAGAGAACATCATGTAATTTTAACAGAAAAAAATCACCTCAAAGATATACAGTAAAATATAATGTATTGATCTGTCTTACCCTCAAAGCATACATGCTAATATTGAAAAATAATATAGTTAGAAAATCTTGTAATGTGCATATTGGAGCAAGTGATTCATTTCTGTGGGCGTTTCAGCATCTGTTTACGACTGCAGCAAAAAAGCTTTCCCTGAGCTTGAAAAATGCAAGGAGAGACTGCTGATAGAATCTCAAGCTATATCAACATGAGGCACTATTTTAAAGCAGTGTAGTATATCTCCTCCGCCTGAGATTAACAGGTGTAGACAAGAAAGTACATACAGCAAAACCAGTGTGGCTCAGTGGTTGAGCCTCCACCTCTGAACCAGGTGGTCATGGTACGATTCCTGGTCAGGGCGCATGCCCAGGTGGTGGGCTCATTCCCAAGCTGGGGACATGCAGGAGGCAGCCGATCCATGATTCTCTCATCATTGGTGTTTCTATCTCCCTCTCCCTCTCCCTTCCTTTCTCTAAAAACAATAAAACTACATTAAAAACAAAAATACATTAAAAATAGAAAGAATCATGAATTAAAGCGTAAGTGGCCCGGGATTAGGCACAGTTAGTGTTCCAAAGGCCTTAAATCAGTCGTTCTCAACCTGTGGGTTGCGACCCCTTTGGGGGTTGAACAACCCTTTCACAGGGGTCGCCTAAGACCATCGGAAAATGCAGATATTTACATCACGATGCATCACAGTAGCAACATTGCATGGTTGGGGGTCACCACCCCATGAGGAGCTGTATGCAAGGGTCGCGGCCTCAGGAAAGTTGAGAACCGCTGCCTTAAATGAATGACATGTGACAAGGAAAGACCACCTCCTCTCTCTCACTTAGATTCCTATTGAATAACACATGTTTTCTGAACATGAGACACAATGGCAAATTACAGACCCTGGCTGACTGCGGGCACTCACCTAACCTTCCTCCCGATGCTCACCTCGTAGATCCTAGTATCACAGCGACTAGTTCAGCAAAACACCGTTCAGAGCCTCAGGGCCAGCAGAGGGCCAGAGCAGCGCTTTGCTGGGGTTTCCAAGCGCATCCACACGGGCAACTGCCCACCGCTCAGCCTCTTCCTCTCTCCTCATGCCAGGGGCGCCGCTGCCTTGCCAGGTTCCCCTCTCCCCCTCCTGCTGGCAACTTTCTGTGCGGTGTCTCTTCACATGCATGTTTTACGGGCAAAGTCTTATTTGCTCAATGAGCCAAAGAACCAGTTCTTTCCAGAAAAAAAAAAAAGCACATGGAGAAGCGATTCAAGCGTGCATCGCCTTGCGACAAGCCCTCCTGCCCCCGGACCCATCTGCGCCGGTGGCCGGGCTTGTGTTTCACCAACCACTGAGCTTCCCAGCCGCATGCTGGTGGATGATGAGGGGCGGGATGGTGCTGCGGATGGACACCCAGGCCTGGAGAAACGCTGACAGGCACAGATGCGGCGACCAGATGTTGTTTTCCTGCCCCGGACCAGTGCACGTGCGCGCGGTGCCATCCCAGCGCCTTGGAGCCAAGCCTTTGCCTGGCAGGAGTGTGATGGCAAACGGCGGCCTGTGCCCTCCTGGCTGCGTCGCCACAGCAGCTGCCGACATCTGGGTGGGCCTCCCCGTGTCCTGCCACGTTTCTGTCTTACTGAGTTCTCACACTGCGACTGTGAAGTCCAAAGGGTGGCCTCGTTTTAGAGGTGAAACAGAGGTGAGTGGTGTTGGGGTCCGAGGCTCTGGCTTCTGTGTGGTCCTTCCTCGCTGTCCTCACCATCTCTGATTCTTTTGAAAACTCCAGTGGGTCCTTCTTACGCTCTGACTGGAGCTGTGCTGGGGTTCCTAGTTTTGCCTCTAGATGATTCTCAACCTTTTTTAAATGCTGTGACCTTTTAATACAGTTCCTCATGTGGTGGTGACCCCCAATCATAAAATTATTCATTTCTACTTCATAACTGTCATTTTGCTACGGTGATGAATCATCATGTAAATATCTGTGTTTTCTGATGGTCTTAGGCTCTACAGCAGCGGTTCTCAACTTGTGGGTCGCGACCCACAGGTTGAAAACTGCTAGCAAGGTCGCCTAAGACCATCAGAAAACATTGATTCATTCACAGTAGCAAAATGACAGTGATGAAGTAGCAATGAAAATAATTTTAAGATTGGGGGTCACCACCACATGAGGAACTGTATTAAAAGGCCACAGCATTAAAAAAGGTTGAGAACCACTGACTGCTGAAGAAACCCAACTGGGCACTTATCCTCCCAACACGATTGACGGAGACCATCGGTCCCACAACCCGCTGACCACTGGGTCAGGCAAGTTAATTGGCTCGTTCCGACAGGAACAGAAGGATCTCGTGGCTTCATCCCTCAAGGATGCTTCACAGCGCGGCGACGGGGCTATTTTAGGGGTTTCTCCCTGGGCGACCGCCTGCTCTCCACAGTCCAGCAGCTTCAGGTTTGGAGACTGTTCAAGACGGAGCGGTACCCAGTGAAAGCGCGTCTGCAAGCTGCAAAAAGGCCCATCTTGTCGCTCTGTTCCTCCACGGGAAAGTGTCTCCGTGTTATTGGTCTGCGTGTTGTTTGGAAGCCAGGCCTGCTGCCTTGGAGACGGGAGAGAGAGAGGGGACATGTGTGTCCCTAACCCGAGCCTTCCCTCAAAGACTGGCTGCCCGCTCGGCGGCAGTTATTAAACAGTTTGGTTTCTTTAGTTGGGAATACAAGTCTGTTTTGTTATTTTCTTTATTGGTTAAGGCATTACATATATGTCCTTATCCCAGTACCCCTCCACCCCCCTGCTCATGCCCTCATCCCCTAGTATCTGTGTCCATCGGTCATGCTTATATGCATGCACACAAGTCCTTTGGGTGATCTCTCCCCCTTCCTCCCACCCTCCTCCCCTGCCTTCCCTCTGAGGTTTGTTGACAAGTTGTTGTTCTTTTCCTTCTGGAAACATCTGTATCTGCTGTAAAGGCGATCATCATGGCCCGGGAAGAGGCCACGGCTGGCTTCTGTTATAATTCATGTTCTTCTGAAGCTTTTGGTGAAACGTGTCAATAGAAGTATTACGGGTTGTTCAGAACCTCACTAACGTCTTTAGAATGCTTAATTGAAGCTTAACCTTTATTTTGTTCCATGTATGTGGTCTCTAGCTAATAGTGTGGGGAGGGGAGGTCCCCTCGGTGAGGGGCTTTTATTTAGCTGTTTGTTTTCCTTTAAGGCTGGAAAAAGCCAGGTTCTGAAGTGAATTGATATTAACAGGAAACCAACAGGGTAAAGAATAATTTTTATGAATTTTTTTGTTCTTTTTGGCATGGCAATTATATCCAGTACACTTGATGAAATAAACAAATAGTTCACACAAAGCCATTAATTTCCTTCTTTCTATCTACACCATTTTAATTAGAAACATTTGATTAGACTTGGCTAAATTCCTCAAGAAGATTGCAGAGTGCACATTTAAGCTACTTGTATATAAGAAAATGTATTTTTCATCAATTACCAAGTACAATAAATAGCTGCCACTGTTGTAGGGATTTCGTGGAGAAAACTCTTGTCAAAATTATCTTTTATCACAAAATTTATTGGAAAACAAAGTTCTCTCAGGGTTTATTACTTATTAAGCCTTTGCTGTTTTAATTGTTATAATAAATAAGAAGCCTTTTTAATGTATTCACTGCATTTTATATGATGTCATATTTTTATGGCAAGCAATAAATGTGTTTGATGTTCCCGATACTAACTAATTCACCACTGAGATTTTTTAACTTTTATTATCTTGAGCATTTCAGCCATGAATTAAAATGACATGCAAATCTGGAGGCTCAGCTAGTTGAAGCAAAATGGCTAAATTGTGGAATTCATAAACCTTTTATCTTTGGGGCACACTGTTCATTTTTGAATAAAGGGGATAGAACTCAACCATTGTTTTAAGTATTTCTGTGACTCCCCCATTCATGTGTAAAAAGATATGCAAATGTAAGAGTTTCTCAACTTAATGTTTAAAATAATGAGCAATATTTCCATCAGTTACTTGAATTAATCTTTATTTGAAGAAACTGTACCATGCTCCCTAGCTAACGAAACATGATGTTACCTAATTATTCCTAAGAGTTGAGGTTCCTATATGACTCACAAAAGACTTACTAACAAATTTTCAAATATGGTTATAACCATATTTAAAAGGTGAAATTTAAAATCTCATCTCTAATAACTACACATCACCATGGAGTTCTTATCCTCAAGTCTTGGAAAAGACACTTGGATTTAACCAGAGAAGACATTTGGGAATGAGGAGGGTGCAGCCATCTAACATTTGAATCCCTGCAATTTCATTTTATTTTTAAAAATAAATTATTAATTATCTGAACAAATTCCAATTTTAAAAATCAATTTTTCTAAACTTACAAAATATCCACAAAATTAAAAAAATATATAAACACTGCAGACATATCCTATATGATAAAGTCGAATATGCTAAGTGTCCGGTCATCTGTTCAACCAATCAAAGAGTAATTGCTAATGATATGCTAATGCCACTCAACTGCTCACTATGGCATGCACTGACCACGAGGGGACGCACAGTTGACCAGCCGACCAGTCACTATGACATGCACTGACAAATAGGGGGCAGATGCTCCGACTGGTGGGTTAGCTTGCTGCTGGGGTCCAGCTAATTGGACTGAGTGAGACGGGCCAGACACCCCAGAGCCCTCCCGCAGTCCTGCCCTGACTGGCCAACTTCCCAGGGAGGGCATCCCTCCCAGGCCCCAATCGTGCACCAGAGGGATCCCTTAGCCTCGCCTGCACCTCTTGCAATCCAGGACCCCACAGAATGTCAAAGAGCCGTTTTAGCCCGATCCTGCAGGCCAGGCCGAGGGACCCCACTGGTGCATAAATTCGTGCACCAGGCCTCTGGTACAGCAAATAAAATTCCCTGCAATTCCAAATGATTCCTCCAAAATACAAAACTTCAGTTTGATGCCTATTCCTACAGATTTTTACTACATGTATAATTTATTTCTTTCTTTTTAATTTCTTTATTAAGATATTACATATGTGTCCTGGATATCAGTTACTCTAAAGATGAAGGAACTCAGCTAGCCCAGCCAGTATAGCTCAGTAGTTGAACGTCAATCCATGAACCAAGAGATCAAGGTTCAAGTCCCAGTCAGGGCACATGATTGGGTTGCAGACTTAATCCCCAGTAGGGGGCGTTCAAGAGACAGCAGATTGATGTTCTTATCAATATTTCTATCTCTCTTTCCTTCTCCCTTCCTCTCTCTAAAATCAATAAAATAAAATAGTTTGAAAAAAGAAACTCAGCTATGTTCTCTCATTCTGACCCTTAAGTTTATCCCTGCAGACACAGAGTAGAAGAAACTCTAAATCTATGCAACATGTCTTGAGTTGTATAGGGACCCGGAAGAACCCACCTTTCTCTCTGTGTGCCCGTTGAACCTGCCTTAGCTCACTGACTGCACTGTGTTGGGCTAATTGTGTTGTAAACACACTAGACTGTGTTGGCCTTCTGGATGCCCCTAATTTGTAATCACCACCGTCATATACATTCAATATTTATCTACAATGACTATCTTCTGGATACCCCCAATTTGTAATTACCGCTATAAAACACACTTAATGACTATTTACAATGTGCCAAGGGTTTTGTAGAGGGTTCTTTATTTCACCTTAATATATTCTCTGTTACTCTGAGGAATCAGAGGCACAGATTAAGTAATTTGACAATGCTATGCACCTAATTAGAGGCTGAGCCAGGATTTGAAAAGTAGCCATCATCCATTCTTGCCAGTCCCTGTTCCTTGGGGTCCTGTTCTATGTTGATCGTATAAAATAAACCCTTTCCACAAAGTTGAGCTCTGCCAGCCTTACTTACTAGGAAAATGAATCATGTGGGCATACTCATTATCCTACCTACCTCCTGTTTAAAGCACGTGACTCCACTTCATGCCCAGAAACACAATTTACTTCCATCTCAAAACTTCAAAGACACTTGCTAATGATTGCCCCCCATTAATTCAGTACATGTGAATAGTAATGATTTACCAAATCTTTCCAAGGTGTTGTCCACGATTTTTGCACAGGATCACAATAGATCTGTTTGCAGAGAAGTTATTCTGCAGAGAGGAGACCATATATGAAAATATCCATTTTGAATCTCTAAGATAGGATGCAAATATACTGATTTTTCTTTTAGTTTTTGTAACACTTTATTTTATAATCCCTTGCCTTTACATAAAATTTCCAGGTACTGCGGTGATGAGAGAAAGATTTGGAAAAAGTGTTGTTCACTCGATGATCACTAATGGACACAAATTTAGAGTTAGAATAATTTAACATAGACTCACATCACTGCCTCACCATTTTTATATATTTTAACTTCGTTTCAGTTTTAGCATATGGAAAGAGAGAATAGTAATATATATTCTATAAAATTTTATAAAGGTTCAGAGGTGACATTTATGCGGCAGATGTGCGGAGTAGAACAAATTACTTGGCACGTTTCCCCCTGAAAGGTGGAATGTCTTGGGTCAGGGCTAGTTTGTAGATATATTAACAACAAGGGGTGGTAGAAATGGTCATACTTCTTCTGATAAAGCTGGCAGCTTTGACTTGGTACTGTGAAATATTCATCCTGTTTAAAGTACTGTGACACCAGAAGCCTTTGGCGGCTGGGAACGGGTTCATGACAAGACCAGTGGGGACAAGATAAAGGCTGTGGTACACGCCAGGGCCACCCCGGGAAGTGAAGAGGCCATCTTGGAACTGCCTACCCCAGACTTAGCCACGTGAAATGAAGGTCTATGGCTGAAAACTGAACCACATGGAGAAGTCATGTCAACAGGAATGGTGAAGTATGAACCTCCTAATACCCTCTCATCCGTCAAAGCAATGGAACCAGCAGAAACTGTCAGAATCCTCTCCAAAATGTGGTTGAAGGCTGGCAGGAACCTGAGGAGAATTCTCTCAAGAAAACGGGTGTTTCTTCGCTCCAACCATGAGCTACAAGCACCTTTGCTTGTCCTCCTCTTGTCTCCCACACGGATGCCTACCATTTGCAGCAACCTGGATGGAACTGGAGAGCCTTATGCTCAGTGAAATAAGCCAGTCAATGAAGGAGAAACACCACATGATCTCACTCATTTGTGGATAATAAAGAACATTATAAACTGATGAACAAAAGGATAGATACAGAGGCAGTTAAGCATCAAACAGACTGTCAAATGACAGCAGGAAGATTCAGGAGAGGTGGGGTAGGTAAGAGATCAACCAAAGGACTTGTATGCATGCATATAAGCATCACCAATGAACACAAGACACTGGGGGGTTGGGTTATGCCTGGGAGGGGAGGTCAATGGGAAGATATATATAGATATGTAACACAATAAAAAATAAAAATAAAATAAAAATAAAAAATAAAAAAAGAATGTGTAGCATTACAATAACGATAGTCAGGAAAAAACAGCATCATAGGACACAATGCATAGTACCAACATAGAAATAAGGGATCTCCTGGAAGATGATGAGAGAAAGAATGAGACAGAAAGAATATACGAAGAAATAATATCTATACTTTTCCAAATTGATGACAAAGGTTAATCTACCCAACCAGGATATCTTTGAACTCCAAATAAGATACACGTAATGAGATGCGCACCTATCACATCAGAATTAAATGGTGAAAAGCTGGAAAGAGAAACCTTGAAAAGAGGGAGAGAAGAAACAAGACGAATGACTGATTTCTCCTCAGAAACCACAGCGGCCAGGAGACAGTGGGATGACATACTCAAGTGCTGAGGCAAAAGACTGTGAGCAAGATATTTATATCTGTCACAAAAAGGAAGAAAGAAAGAAAAAGTCCTTCAAAACTGAAGGCGAAGTGAGAGCACTCTCAAACTGAAAAACAGAGATGATTTGTTGGTGACAGACATAGCCTACAACAAATAATAAATGGAACCCTTCAGGCTGGCGTGCAAAGACCTGGGAAAGTAACCTGAATCCATGTGAAAAATATAGAGAGAAATAGAACAAGTCGCTATCTGGATGAAGAGAATGGGTTATCAATTTAAGATGCTAATTTTAATTCTCAGGGTAATCACTAAAAACGTAACTCAAAAAAGATAGTAAAAGAATAACAATATTTAAATAAACATAAAATATCTACTTAATACAAAGAACACCTCATGGAAAATAAGAGAGGACACAAAGACATAGGGCAAAAACTAAATGAGAAAATGGCCGATGTAAATCTCACCTTTCAGATTGTAACATTAAACTTAAGAGAATTAAACACTCCAATCCAAAGTAGAATGAAAAGATCCAACTATATACTGTCTGTAAGATACATACTTCGAATTCAAAGATACAAATCAGTTGGTAGTGAAAAGGTGGGACGTTTGATGTCATGCAAGTGATACACAAAATAGAGCTGGAGTAGTTATATTCATGTCAAATAAAATATTAAAACTTTTGGCATAACTGGGTTGCAAGTCACTTGGCTGGACTGACCAAATCAAGGTCACGGGACAGTCCTAGCATAATAATATCACGGGATCAGAGAGAGCTACCTGGAAGAGCATGGAGAACATCACTGACGGAATGAGTTGATGTTATTTAATCTTGTGCACTGAACAAGTGAAAAAATGTAGATATTTAAAATAAAAACACTAGCACACGTTTATTTTGCGGGGTCATTTTCCTTTGTTTTTGCACCCATCTGAGATTATCGCAGAGTGGAAACAAGATGAAATGCATGTCAGCAAGTAAACTAACATTTGTAGAAAACGAACATTGATTGCTGCTTTCCAGCTTATAAGTATTGAAGATCTATCACAGTCTGGCGCTGCACACGGCACGGACTTTCCAATCAGAACCAAAGGCAGGCAGAATGTCACCCGCAAAGTGGGTGCTCCATTCCAACCACACGGGCATCCCTAAGTCGTGCCACGCACGTCTTCATTCGCCACGAACGTTAAGTGTCACATTTTAGGCAAATAAAAATTATTAAAATTTGACAGCTGGCAAATTATACTAACATCTGGTAACTAATCATTCTTGGCAGTTCAATAATACACTTCTCATTGTGTGGCTATTAATATTATAAAGAGCAAAATCCAAACATTTTAGCACTTGACTGACACATTCCTTGAAGGGACAGAAAAGATGCACTGTTCATCTCAATGTGTAAGAAATGTCACTTTTCACATCTGAGATTTGAAGCAGATTGGAACAGAATAATTATAAACATGATGGCATCACGCAGTGCCACAAGCTAAAAAGAGAAGTGAAAATTTCTGAATTTGGAATGACATGATAATATATTTACAGTATGTGGGAAGAATGAATAAAATCATGAAGATAGGTCGCAGTCGATAACAATAACAATAAACGACATTATATTCTTAACCGTCCCTCACCTGGTATGGTACCACCTTCTTGGTTACGTTGGCTAATAATTACAGAGAAAAGTTTCAATTGTCACCTTAACAAGCATGATGCGGAATCGAGCTAGTCGTTAATTCACAGCTGAGTCAAATGCCTGGTGTTATTTATGCTCAAGGAAGTTTTTAAAAGGGGGAAGAGAATTTTACTTTCTTTTTTTATTTCTAGAGTGTTGGTTAAAGCCACTTTCACCAATAAGTGTAATCAGAGAGTATAAACACATAACAATCAATTTCTACCCCAGTTAATAAATAGTGTCCCTAAAGGGAAGAGCTGGACAGGGATTGGATCGCCATCTGGATTGGTTCTGGCGTGGGGTTGTGCAAATCTCTGTTCCTGTGTGGGCACTGCTCCATCCTGTCATCTCTAACTCTGACAACCGTCTGTTCCTCACCTTATAGATTTCAGAATATTTAGTCAGCCACGAGCTCATCCACTGAACTGGCCAAGTGATGAAATAGGGATATGTAGAACTTTTACTCCTTCATGTTTACATAGGTGTGCCTGTGTCGATCAAGATCATATAATTAAGCACAATTTTTGGCATCTTTGTGTTTTAATATAAGTGAATGTTGTAAGAAAAAAAAATACACTACTGAAGGTAGTGCAGATGAACAGTTTTCTATCTTGACCATACCAGGTATAGAATAACATTTTACATAGACATGGAAATGCTATCTGAAAAATACTTTGTCCATAGATATATTTCAGGAAGCTCATGTGGCTGGTGTCATGCTTGTATGTTAGACTGTGGAGTAGAATATTCTAAAAGTCATTGATAAACCTAACCAGTTTGGCTCATTGGATAGAGCATCAGCCTGTGGCCTGAAAGGTCCCAGGTTCGATTCTGATCAAGAGCATATGCCCAGGTTGCAGGCTCAATTCCTAGTAGGGCCATGCAGGAGGCAGCCAGTCAATGATTCTCTTTCATCATTGAGGTTTCTCTCTCTCTCTTCCTCTCCCTCCCTCTCTGAAATCAATAAAAATACATTTTAAAAAAAGAAAGAAGAAAAGTCATTGACGGCTGAGAACTCATTGGCTTTCCCAGGTGCATCGATGATTTATGGCCGGCTTTGCGCTTCTGTAACACCTGAGCCTCGGTTCGCCCTCAAATGCGTGAAGTGTCATTTGAAGTAGACGATGGACTCTTTCTTGATGGAATTCTCTAGGTCTTATCTCTTAAGTGTTTCAGAGATTTATATTTTAAACTTGGTAAGAACATCAGAGTAACCTTCATGCATTTTCATTGTCTACAAGCTGAAATCAAATGACTGTGATTTTTTATTTTACAAAGAATTTATGTTCCAAATCGTGGTGCTTTATTACAACAGATACTTATGTCCTATATAAAACGTATTGAAAATATTGTATTTTCACTTTTGCAATGCTAGCAGAAACTGTTCATTGGAGAGAAAACGCCATTTTATTAGTGGTAGTCTTTCATTGTTTATGCTTGTAATTTTTTTTTTCTTTTTGAAAAATTTAAGATCTGCAGAAGTCAGGTTAAAAGGACAAAGACTCTGTGTGTTGGCCCGGATTGGACCACGGAGGTAGCCATAACAGAGAAGTCCAAGAAATGCTTTGTGGAACATGCACTGTGGAGAGAAAAATGTGGTGAGGAAGGAGAGAGAGAGTGGGGGAGGGGGGGAGAAAGGAAGAAAAGAGGGAGGGAGGAAGGAAAGAGGGAAGGAGGGATTAGATCATTTTGGTCTGTTTAATCTAAAACCTCAAGGTTGGAAGAGAGGGAGGAAGGGAGAGAGAAATTGACCCATTTGGGGTACCATGGTAAGAGAAGAGAGTGTTCCAGGAGGGGGCTGTGTGCTGTGACAGTTGCTGCCGCCGGTTGATGAGGGAATGGAAGAGGACAGAGTGGACATGGTCACAGCTGCCAGGACCAGCTCACTCCTGCGGGGAGAGTGGCCTTGTGGTCAGAGAGAACTTCTCATTGAGAAGAAGATGCAGAGCATCTGGAAGAGCTTTACTGACTACAGTCCTTCAGCAACTAGAACAGGGAAAGTGTAGTCAAGGGTCTTGTTTTTTATTTTAGAAATAACAAAACATGTATGGCAAGTCAGCAAGATGCTTGGACAAGACTGAGTTGTGGAGAAGCATAGCCCTTTCCATCCCCCATCCCCTTACCCCCCCTCCCTGCCCCAGCAATGAGAAAGCGGCCGGCCTATTGATGCTTCCCGTGCACCACACCCACCTCCAGAGTCCGGTCCCTGCTCAGGGGACCCGCTCTCCTGAGCCCTTCCTAAACGTTCAATAAGGATTTTCCTTTAAGAAACAAAACATTGCCTGACTCTTGCTCTCTCACTCTGCCCCTTATTCTGTTTCACCCAGACCTTTTTTACTGCATGACCAACGTATGCAAAAGCAAGGGGTTCTTGTCTAGAAGATGTGGAACCCCTTCCATGTTTGTGAATTATATTGGAATTGCAGTAAGTCATTCCCAGTGTTTCCTATGAGCATTGATAGCATGAAGCTGAGAAAGTTACCCTATCAGGAACTGCAATAAACGAGAGACCTGGTGCACGAAATTCGGGCATGGGTAGAGTCCCGAGGCCTGGCCAGCGATCAGGGCCCATCAGAGCCTTCCAGCTGCCAGCCAGGGCCTTCCTTTCCTGGCTCCAGGCTGCCGACCTGGACCTTCCTTCATTCCACACCACCCCCTGGTGGCAAGCACATGTCATAGCAAGCGATCAAACTCCTGGTCTCCCGGTTGAACTCCCTGTTGAACTCCAACTCCCGGATGGACACGTTGCATATTTGCCTGTTATAATACAGAAGATTTTTCCTGGCTTTTACTATAGCATCCACAGCATGAAGCTTAGAGGGTTAACATCTTGGAAACTGTTTTATCACACCATGTGTAGGGAGCAGCTATAGGGTGAAGCCTCGGACTGACCTGTTGGCAAAGCCATAAATAAGTCCCAGCTTAGAAGGCGCAAGCCTCTTAGCATAACTAAGCTTGACCTCATGACGATCTTATCTGGGTAGTTAATGGGCTGTGGGAGGTGCAGCAAGTGCTGCCAAAACAAGTGAAACTCCCAAGAACATTGTAACTATGGTGACCACTACCTTGTTTACCTATGACTACACAATAAAGGCTCAGCTTGCTGTCTGGATCTTTCTCTGGGGCCTTACCCAGGCACAGGAGATCCACCTAGACCCAGATCATTCTCTTTGTCTGTCTTTTCTTCAGTCCTTCGCCACCCTCCCTCAGGCTCTCCGAACCCTTGGCTGTGCCGGCACAGCACAACAATGCACTATCATCTCACAGTGAGGCCTGAGGAACCACAGGTCTCCACGCTGTCACAGAGGGCCTGTGAATGAACACACCTCAGCAGTACAAGTTCTCTTCTCTGCAATATTGGCCTCCACGTTCCGTTTACAGAACAAGGAAGAACAAAGCATCAGCTAGTTGTGGTGGATAAATCTGTACAAACCTGAGCGGAAATTCCTGCTCTACTGCTTATGAGCTGTGTGCCCTGGCACACCCATGGATCCCTCCTATCAACCCAATGGCTGCGGGGTTGAACGGAGAAAATCTCTGTCAAGTGCGGGGTGCCGGATGTATATTACTGAGTGTTCAGCATGTAGTAAACAGCGTTACTATTATTTGGGTTGCTATGGCTAAATTTTTAGTTATGATGCACTGAGATGCCCATGGCATAAACAGATGAATATGCTTATCTCGTGGGGATATGATTTTTAAATTTTGAAGTGTTTGGAAAATGCACATAAATTTGAAGAGAAATCCTATGTAGAAACAGAGAAGACTTTATTCTATTTAGACGCTTGCGGTCTGTTTAATCGAAAGCCTCAGGTGGGTAGGGATTCTCTTGTCCTTCATGTTATCCCTCCTCCAACCCCATTTCTCTCTCACTGTTACTCTCAGAGTAGAAAACGTTACCTCTCACTGGATCTTGCCCTCCCAGCTACTGCTGATGGACTCTAGTTCTAGAGCAGTGGTTCTCAACCTTCCTAAGGCTGCAACCCTGGCATACAGTTCCTCATGGGGTGGTGACCCCCAATCATGAAATTTTGCTACTGTTATGCATTGTAATGTTAATATCTGCATTTTCTGATGGTTTTAGGCGACCCCTGTGAAAGGGTCATTTGACCCCCAAAGGGGTCGCGACCCACAGGTTGAGAACCACTGTTCTAGAGCATCACAGCCGCCAGCAGTGAATTTATCCGGATACACCCCTGGTTAGGATTTCAATGTTGAAAACAGCTGTTCTCTCTCTCCTCCCTTTGTGTTTCCTCTTCTTTGTAGTACTTTCACGTGGTTTATGGTTAATTCAGCAACTCAGTGCCTCTCCGCTGAGAACATGTAAGTTTTCGCAGAAGCAGACACCACACCTGAGAAGCTCACGGCAGAGAACTCCAGCCCCAGCCTCCTCTCCTTCCTCCTTCTCCTCTCCTTCCTCCTCTTCCTCCTCCTCCTCCTCCTCTTCCTCAGCACAGCTACCCTACAAGCACACTGTGCCATTGGCCAATGAAAAGGATCATCCGTTGAAGGCATCCTCTATGCAAATCTTATTCCCACCATAAACTCAGTGGTCCAATTGTTGATCTCACACCCAAAACTTGTTTCTAGTATATGTTTCATTCCACCTTTTGGTCAACTGAAATCTTTCTCCGGTAGTTGCTTCTTTCATTTGCTCTGCCAGAATAAATCAGTAAATCTGTAAGTGGCATTACAATCTAAACTTCCATCTTCCTTGAAACCTGTTAAATCTTTTATAATCAGAAAAGAAGGTATTAAAAAGGTGGGAGCCAAAATGGGTTTGGCTCAGTGGATAGAACATCGGCCTGCAGACTGAAGGGTCCCGGGTTCGATTCCGGTGAAGGGCATGTATCTTAGTTGCAGCCACATCCCCAGTGGGGGGCGTGCAGGAGGCAACTGATCGATGTCTCTCTCTCATCGATGTTTCTAACTATCTATCCCTTTCCCTTCCTCTCTGTAAAAAATCAATAAAATATACATATTTTTTAAAAAGGTGGGAGGAAAAGGAATGAGACTCGAGTTGGTCAGAGAACAAGGTGATGCCTCAAAGAAGCAATGGGGATGGAAGGTGTGTGCTGGAAATCGTTTTTAATCATTTATTTTGATCATACTGAGTTATTTTGTGTGAATCCTACAAAAACTGATATAAGTGAATCATAACTTGCACAATTATCCTGTACCATTCCATTTTACTTTTAGAAAGTCATTTTAAAAACTTTAAATGGTTTTTGATGTCAACAGGGCCCATACGTCCGGGATATTTTTATCTAGGTGACAGGTCCATGAAGTTGTACCGACAAACAGGGACCTCAGAGTTTCAGAGGCGCCATGGGACATAGTCTGTCCTTTACTCTCAAACACAAGTGTACTCAACATGTTACAACACGCTAAATTCAGTGCATGTTACACCTTGATCTTCTGGTTTTGAAAGGCCACAGCATTTCAATACATTTGCAAATAAAGGGCACCCCTTTAATGTAACATTGCTTCATAAATGGATGTTTGACTAAATGCCTTCTCAGTGACTTATACTCAACAGTGAGTTACATCCGCTGTGGAAGACTAAATACAAAATTGCAGAAGCAAACCCATTTTCCTTTTATACGATGCTTAAGTGTGAACGTTACTATCCTTAAACAGACTTCCCACGGGGAACCTCGCTCGTGCACTGGCACACGTGAGATGTGAGCGGGCACAGTGAGCTGGCTTGAGTCACAAGGGCTGGTTTATCCGACACTGGTCCATTCGCCCCCTCTCGAGGTGTGTGGGTACAGCTGTGGTGTCCCCGCTTATCCCCACAGACACACACACAGTGATGTGCACATACAGTGATGAAAACACGCAGTCGTGAAGCTTCATGTATAACAGGTAGGTTATGTGATTCCATGCTGGTTCTTACATGAAAAGACTCTGAGCAACTGCGTTCCCTAGAAGAGGTCCTGTCCGCACTCACACCTCCCGCTACTGCTGTTCCCATCAAGATGTCCCTGAAAGAGGCCTGCGAAGTCCCTTCACACCTGGAATCTCAGCTCCGGGACCCGCCTCTCAGGTCCCTGTGGGAGGGAGCAGAGCCAGCGCCCGGGGGGCTCAGCAGCTGGGACCCAGGGAAATGTGCTCTGTAACCCTAGAGCAGCGGTTCTCAACCTGTGGGTCGCGACCCCTTTGGGGGTGGAACAGCCCTTTCACAGGGGTCGCCTAAGACCAGCGGAAAACACCTATTTCCCATGGTCTTAGGAACCCACACACCGCTCCTCGGTGTAGCAAAGTGTAGCCATGTAGTTTACTGTTGTCATAGGAAGACTGTTGTTACCCATGCTACACCATGATTCAAGACAACATTTCATTTATTTGTCATTAGAAATAAATATTTCACAATATATAATTACATATTGTTTTTGTGATGAATCCCTATGCTTTAATGATGTTCCATTTGTAACAGCGAAAATGCATCCTGCCTATCAGATATTTACATGACAGTTCATCACAGTAGCAAAATGACAGTGATGAAGTAGCCACGGAAATAATGTTATGATTGGGGTCACCACCCCATGAGGAGCTGTCTTAAAGGGTCGCGGCCTTAGGAAGGTTGAGAACCACTGCCCTAAAGGGACAGAAACAAGACACAAGGGCTCCTGGCCACTCTCCGAGTGCCACCTGTTCCCGAGGACGAGCGCTGATGCAGTCAATACAGAGATGCACCTCGGCCCCCCCTGAGCCATGGGAAGCACTGGCATCGCCAGGCCAAGGGCGTCGGGCAGAACATCAGCCAGGCCACCGCAGAGAAGGCGCCTGGGGCGGGATGGGGCCGAGAAAAGCAACTGCTTTAGCTGTGGCAGGAGAGCAGGTAGGGAGGAAGAAATCACATTATTCCCAACACTAGCCAGACGGAGCGGGGCTGGATGAGCCGTAGGGAAACAGAGGCACTTGGAGAAGATTGCTCACCGCCCTCAGCGCGTTGGCGCCGGCCTGACGCCACGCAGAGGAAGCACGTCCCCATCCGTCTCCTCTGCTCATTTCACCGCAAGCCGGTGGTGGATGCTCCGGCCGGTTTCTTGGGATAAAAATCAAACGTTTCTATTCAGCACCTTCCAGGCTGTCTGAGGGAATAATCTGGGTGATCAGAAATGAACAAAATGGGGCAGGCCCTAGCTGGTTTGGCTCAGGGGGTGGAGCATCTGCCTGTGGACTGAAGGGTCCTGGGTTCGATTCCAGTCAAGGGCATATACCTGGGTTGCGGGCACATCCCCAGTGGGGGGCTTGCAGGAGGCAGCTGATCGATGCTTCTCTCTCATCGATGTTTCTAACTTTCTATCTCTCTCCCTTCCTCTCTGTAAGACATCAGAAAAATGTATTTTAAAAAAATAAGCCTGCTCTATTTGGTCCAAGATTTAGTTAACTCACCCCAAAGCCTTGGCAGGGCCACGCCAAATTATTTCGTGGGCATTGTATGGCCCATGGGCTGGATGTTACCCACCCGATTTACATGAAGATCAAAGGTGTGGTATTGTTGTTGCTGCTGTTTAAGAGAAGGGGCTAAGATGTGAGAGAGAAATCGGCAATTAAAGATGTCTCCAAATATTGTTTTCCTTGAGCAGGTGGAGACCAGCTTTACCAAATCTTGAATTTGCGAGTGCTTTGTAATCAAGGAGCTGATTGAAGGAGGGGTGGGTAGGGAGAGAAGCCCGTGTCTCTGGCTCATTCTCAGACTTTGCCTGCAATCACTCTTGACTCATTTTGCTGCAACAAAATTATCTTTCTTGCTGCTCCCTGACTGTAATGAGTTTTTACCCTCATTGGACTCTTTACATTTGTTGAATTTGGGGGAAATGACGCTCAGGACAGCTATTAGACATCCATGTGGAGATAGTGCAGGGCATATGGATCTGGTGGATGGGTTCAGGGAAGAGGTCTGGACAGTAGACACACATTCAGGAGGACACAGATGAGGAGGATGAGACCCCAGAGGAGCACTCTGCTACAGAAGGTCGGGGAAGGTCAGGGACTAGGACGCCAGCAGGTGTCTAGAGGGAAAGGCTGATAAGCAGTGTCCGATCCTTCTGACAGGCCTCAAAGAGGAGGAGGAGAATCAGCCTTCATTTGACAGGCGCTTTACTCTCCTGGTGTATTCCTCTTTTTTCTCAAAAATATATTTTTATTGATTCCAGCGAGGACAAGAGAGAGAGAGAAAGAGAGAGGGGGGTTGAGAGAGATATCAAAGATGAGAGTCATTGATTAGCTGCCCCCTACTGGGGATCAAGCCCACAACCTGTGCATGTATCCTGCCCAGGAATCAAACCATGACATCCTGGTTCATAGGTCAATGCTCAACCACTGAGCCACACTGGCTAGGCCTCTGATGTGTTCTTTACCCAGGCGCAACCCCACCTCATTTTCTAAGATGCAGGCAAAGCATTAAATCTTCCCTTTATTTATAATCTTTGTTTCCCTTCTCAACCTCAAAATAAGAGATTAAAATTCAGAAAAAGTGACTTGGATATCTTTTTCCTTAAAAAAAAAAAAGCATATATCTTACCACGAGGACATAATAAATGGCTGTATATTTTAGGGAATCAGCAAACAAAATTTGAAATAAAAATGAGAAACAAAGGAGGAAGGGAAGGGAAGAAGGAGCTTTCTAGAGTGAAATACTTTTTCCAGATCCTCTTCCTTTGCTAAGATATTGCTAGGTGACAAATGAATTTCAAGTGAGACATTGATTCCCAATGATGGCTTATTGAACTCCATTTTTCTGCCCAAGGAAACATGGATTTTAATGGGGAATTCCTG
The DNA here is from genome assembly GCA_011751065.1 of Lasiurus cinereus. NCBI lineage: Eukaryota > Metazoa > Chordata > Mammalia > Chiroptera > Vespertilionidae > Lasiurus > Lasiurus cinereus. Next base: position 5,265,455 of record JAAGEH010000143.1, read on the forward strand.
GAGATAAGAATTTTTAACATAAAGGACTAAGTTCCTGATTTTGCAGCATGTTAATAAGCTAGAAAGACCTCCCTTTTACCTCAGACCCTTCATGAAGGTGACCGCTCCGGTTCTACACGCAGGTCATGGGCCCTTCCTGCACAACTTTGATGCTGTGGGGTTTCTCAGCCACTCTCTGACGGTTGTCTGCTTCAGCTGTAATGTAGCTGAAAATGTTATGAGAGTGAGAAGGTGGTATGTTGTTAGGGCTCTGAACCTGAGGGTGAAACAAGCCACGTGTGGCTCTTCACTGTTTTCATAAAGACCAAAAGACATGAAAGTATCCCGACTTTTGAAATCCAGTTCCAGATGACCCATGCTGCCCCAAAATAAATCAGCTGAATCTCACTTCGTGGGTCCAGGGAGTATCTGAAAAATTCAATTAGGTGTCAGTGTCACCAACAGCTCTGTTCCTTTTCAGAAGGGGGGGGGGACATTAACACTTTCATTGTTATATAGAACCACCATCCTCATTTATTAATTATTCCGTTTCAGGCACTGGACTGTGTCATATATTTATTCAATCCCAATAACATTTCTAAAAGGTGGTTTTCCTTTCCATTTTGCAGAAGAGGAAACAAAGCTGGAGAGATAAAAGAGCTCCGGCTGAGGTGGATCAGGTATGGGTAAGTGTTGGTGGGCTGGGGTGGATCAGGTATGGGTAAGTGTTGGTGGGCTGGGGTGGATCAGGTATGGGTAAGTGTTGGTGGGGATGGGGTGGATCATGTATGGGTAAGTGTTGGTGGGGATGGGGTGGATCAGGTATGGATGAGTGTTGGTGGACTGGGGTGGATCAGGTATGGGTAAGTGTTGGTGGGATGGGGTGGATCAGGTATGG
>JAAGEH010000143.1:5266341-5305986 GCA_011751065.1 Lasiurus cinereus
CTGGGGTGGATCAGGTATGGGTAAGTGTTGGTGGGATGGGGTGGATCAGGTATGGTGGGGCCATTAATCCACCTGGGAGGGAGCCTTTCCTCCCATGGGCACTCTCTCTTCACCCCGGTGGACTTGAACCAGGCGCTGTCTTTGTTCAGTTGGTTTAGCCTCCGGTTTAGAATTCACCGGGAGGGTCTGGGAGCTGCTGGCCTTCCTCTGGGAAACACTACCTTCCGATCTCATTCCTCTGCTGCCACAGACGGCCGACACATAGCATTCAGGGGCCTTGAGTTCTTGTGCAAATCCTGCCGATGCCACCACGGGGATCCTCACTGAACTTGAACCCGATGCAAATGACCTCTGCTTCCTCTTATCGCATGGGATCGTGGGCGTGTGCACTGAATTTTCCAGCACACTCACTTCTGAAGCTGTTTTCTAAGGTGGAGATCCAGACTGAGAAAATCATAATTGCTGCTTCACTGTCAGTCATTTCTTTATCTTCCTGCAGGTGATCCCAGAGAACCTTCCAGAAGAATGAGCCTGGCCATTTCCACATCTGCATGACAATCACCTTCACCATTTCCAGTAGGATACAGGGAAGCTATTTATGGGTCTCAAGAAGGTAGACATTGAAAAGGAACAGACTGCTATATTTATCATCCTTTACAGGAAATGCAAAGCTCTTTACAATGCGCAACCAACGGAGAGGCTCAAAAAAGACATTGCAAATTTAATAAGCTGCGCTGTCTCTTCCTGATTTCTATTTACTATGTGTACATATGGGATTTGGGCAGCTTCTCTTTCTATATTTTGTAACAGGAGTTTCAAGAGAAGGAATGAAAAAAAAGCAGTGTGAGCTGTGCGTCTCAAGAAATTATATTTTTCATTAATTTTTCAGCCTCTTGTAGCACTGTCTTAAGTATCAAAGCTCCTCTGGGTGATCTGGAGAATTACTGCATTTGTAGGTGAGTCAGGGAATCCTGTTGTATTGATTGTACACAGGGAAACAACATTCATACTTCTGATATGTAAATGTGTGTATGTGTGTGTATGTGTGTGTGTGTGATCGGTGCACAGATTAATGCACATTGAAAGGAAATTAATTAGAAGGTGGCTAGTGGGGTGGGACTGGGCAAATGGGCCAGACACGGCCAGGAGCCAACCTCCCCCGGTCCCTTCCCGGTGTCTGTAGGGTGAGCGGGGGTCCCTCTGGCAGGAGGGGTCCCCTGGCCTGGCCTGTGGGGATTGGGCTCTCCAACATCACCAGAGGGGTTCCGAAGTGGGAGAGGGCACTCTGCAAAGTCGCTGTCTTACAGGGTGTGGAACGCAGATGCCAGGGTACAGTAAACCAGATTCAGGGTCAACAGTGCCCAGCAACAACATCACCCACGGCCGAAGTTAGACTCGCATGGCCCTGCGTGGAATCAGGTTCCTCCCTCTTGGTTTCAGGGTGTCACCTGAGTCCCATGCTGCCAAGTCACTACAGCTCAGCATCTCCTGCGTTGAGCGTCTGCCCCCTGGTGGTCAGTGTGCATCATAGCAAATGGTCAAATGGTTGTGAACACTTAGCAATTTAACCTTTTATATATAGAGGTGTGTGTGTATGTGTGTGTGTTCATACATGTGCCTGTATGCACCTTCATTTATGTGCCTCCATATCCGTGGCTATAGTTATCTATATAGCTGCACACCTGCTCCTAAGGGCTGCACGAAAACCAGCTCACCTCCGCACAAACCTAAGAATTCTGATTCAGTCTCAAACGAAGTCAGTCTTGTGCTTCTAGAACTCCATGACTTTTAGTCCCCTTTGGATCTAGGGAAGTTTAATGAATTTCCAGACATAAGTTTGAAAACAGTATGTCAGTAACAATTGATACCTAGGCATATTCCTTTTGTAAGTACCCCAGCACACAGCAATTCATTTCTTGTTTCTTTGTGCAAATTCTGACAGTCTGACCACAAGATCCCAAAATCTGTACAACTTACACTCTGTCTTTTTAAAATATATTGTTATTGATTTTAGAGAAGATGGGAGAGGGAGAGAGACTGAAATATTAATGATGAGAGAGAATCATTGATTAACTGCCTTCCTGCACGCTCCCTACTGGGGATTGACCCGCATGGCCAGGAATCAAACTGTGACCTCCTGGATCATAAGTCAATGATCAACCTCTGAGCCACACCAGTCCGGCTTTATTTGTCTTCTTATCCTGCAATTCTCATTGTTTATGCATAAAACCTAAACAGATACCAATGATAAAACATCTTCTTGAAATTCATTTTCTTAGTTTTTTTATTATGAATACTCAACATTATTAATTTTAGTTGACTATTTAAATAGTATTTTATGAAATAATCTCAGAATAAAAGAATCAGTTGTCATTTAAAATTTTTCTAAAATTGATTAAATTATTAACATTAAAAATTAACAGTCGTGATAAAATTTTAAAATCTTACAATCTGATATGTCAGTCATTTTCATTATGACTTCTGGGTTAGAAATTATTCTAGAATCTTGCTTTTAAATATCAAAATAATATCTTAAGTTTTACTCTTTGTATAAAAGGATTTGTGTGTGTGTGTGTCTATGTTTGTTATAAGAAGTTAAAAATAAATGTCAGGATCATATTAATTAATATGGCCAAAATGACATCTATGTGTGTGTGTGTGTGTGTGTGTGCATGTGTGTGTATGTGTGTGTGTGTGTATATATATATGTATATATATATCAACTTAAAAATATATACTACTACTATTAACGAAAATTTTGGTGAAAAGGAAGTCAGTCACAATCCTTCGGAGAAAATTTTAGGAATAAATTTAATATGATGGATGGGATTACATTAGGTTTTCTATCGGCTTTAATGGGTGGCACATGGCTGACTCCTCAACACATATTCTGAAAACTCAGCCATTGGGGTGGAACTGAAGAGGAGTGTGATGACCATAATCACCAGGTCTTTAATCATTTTCATTTTGTGTATGTGGTCCTTTTATCGGCTGAGATACTTTAAAAATAAAGGTTTATGGAAATCCCAGTTGTTAGTGAAGGAGAGTAGTCAGCCATGGCAACACATTAAATTTTGTTTGGAAAAATACTTTGCTTGCTCCCATGTGTCTGTGATTCTCTGTCTGTTCAAAGCAGAGGGTGGAGGGTTGGCTGGCATCTCATCTCCTCCCCAGGAAACGCAGCAAATCCTTCAGCACCGGCCCGAGAGTTCTATTTGCAATGAAGGACCCATCAGTGAATCTCAAAGCCTTGGGAGCTGAGACCCACTCAGCATCCTAGAGATGTTTTCTCGAGGACGAGGGGTGCTTAAAATAGCATCGCACACAAAGCCACACAGCTGCCAAGCGACGGTCCAGCTTTTTGACCCAGATCTCCTGATTCCGGATGGTTATTCTACACAAAATGGCAGTCAGTTGTCATATCTGAAATGGCTCATTCATGAAATAATAATGTTCCAAAATGAATCTGAATCTTGAAATAGCAGCTGGGGTGAAATAGAATCACGGCAAAGAGTGGATTTTTCTGCCAGGCTGCTGTGGCTCCCTGTTTGAGTGTTGATCTATGAATGAGGAGGCCACATTTCGATTCCTGGTCAGGGCATATGCCCAGGTTGCTGGCTCACTCCCCCGTGTGGGGCATGTAGGGGGCAGACTATAGATGATTCTCTCACGTCACTGCTGTTTCTATCCCTTTCTCCTCTCTCTTTGGAAATCAATACAAATGGTTTGTTTTGTTTGAAAAAGAGTAGATTTTCTGCATCTGTAATTTCCAAGGCCTTCTGCACTTATTAACAATGACTCCATTCATGGGAGATCAGGTGCGGTGGAATGAGACTGAGTTTGGAGACGTGAATTTAGAAATAAATTTCCTGTTTAGCCTCGATGGTGAGCGACAGTGCACACAGTCCCTACTCGTGCGTAACCCTGCTCCTTAACAACAGGTATTACCAGTTATCGCCAACGTGGACAGTGCACAAGTCACGTGGTTTAAGGACAATGAGCTACTTTCCAGCCAGCGTGTCCAAGCTCCACCATTTTCCACTAAAGAGAAATGCTTCACCCCTCGGACAAACTGCTCCTTCGAGGATCCACCATGAATCAATGTAAGGAAGATGGATGTGAGCACTGCCCACAGGGTGAAGGAATGATGCTTTTCAGACAGGAGTCATTATCATGAGGCTGACGCTGCTCTAGTGTAAGCCACTCCCACAAGGTAGTTAGGTGTTGCCAAGAGCATCTCCACGTTGGATGAGGCCTTACCCCTCCCTCAATCAGGGAGCCATCATGATGGCCAGGACCACAGGAACTCAGGTCAGTGAAGCACACAGTCCTTGAGCAGAGAGTAGAAGAGGCATCTTCTCTCATCCATTGGAGCAGAGTCCATGTCTCTGACACAGCCATGATGGCCCGAAGCGTCCTTTCCATGGGACAGTGCATCCCCGCTTGGTGGGGAATCCCCAGCTGTCTGTCCTCCTTTTCCGTATTCCTTCTACCGCAGACTCATGTGGATCACTTCCCCTAGGGGGGACCATTCACATCTTACTTGACATGCCCAAGGAAGAGGGTGAGAGTTTGAGATCAAGTTGCTTTTCTTTTCTACTCTTTCTTTCAAGAGCTGGTGGTGTTGAATAAATCCTCTCTCTCATTTTCTTTTTTTTTATTTCATTACCATCTAAAGCAATGCTGCTTTGAAGAAAAACGTGGAAATCTTTTAATATTCCCACAGGAAGTGTTTGCATTTCTAAAGGGCTGTTTTACTTCCTGGAGCTTATTCGGTTTCTGTTTAATTCATGGAAGGGTAAAACAAGTTTTCGGAGTTTTGCTGCAACAATTATATGAACATGTAGAGGAGACAGTGAGATGCTAAGACACTTCAGAGGGCAACAAAGCTTGTATATTAAATTTGCACAAAGAAATCCCCCTTCTTAACTGGGATCGTCACTTGATTTTCAAACGAAGAAACAGAAGGCAGTAGCATTGAAATGGAAATAGGGGCCATTGGGTTTCAAAGTCTCATTTTGAAAGAGTCTGACTGGTATCTCCTGATCCTTCAGAGGAACCTGTAAAATGCCCCGGATCTGAGTCTGATAGAACTCTTGGTCACTGTTGACAATGAAGAGGGTATCCTATTTAACCCTATCTAATAAGAGAGTAATATGCAAATTAACTGTCACTCCACGACAAAGATGGCGGTGCCCAGTCCTCTCAGGCCTGTGGGAGTCCCCCAGTCCCAGGGAGGGCTGCTGCTGAGAGCGGTCAGTGTGGGGCCCGAGCTGTTGGCCTGGGAGGTGGCCGTGCCCCCCGGTGTGATCCTCTCCCAGCCGCAGCCCAGGCTGTGGCCTGGAAGGCGCCTGTGCACCCCTGGTGCAATCCGCTGCCAGCTGTGGCCCCACATGCAGGCCTCCCAAACCCCCCTCCAGTGCAATCCTGTTCCATCCCACGGGCTAGGCTATAGGCCTGGGAAGTACCTGCACTGGCTATTCCCACCCTCTCCAGAGATCAGCTCCCATTTGCAGCTGGGAGGTGGGGGTATAGGCTTGGGAGGTAGCCGCACCCCCCAGAGCTATCCCCTCCCAGAGGCAGCTTGGGGTGTCAGCCTTCAAAGGGCCTGCACCCCCATGGAGTGATCCCCTCCACACACACCTATAGCCTTGGAACTTCCTTTGCCCCCAGCCAAGTGATTGAAGATGGGGGTGATATCTGGGCGATGCTGCCCACAAACCTCTCCCACTGGGTAGAAACTTCTGACCATGTTAGGGAGGGGAAGGGGTTTTGTGCAAAATCTTTACAAATCGCAATGGAAATGTCTGAGGTCGGGTTTCACATCGGAAGTAACTTACAACTATTTCTGCAGGCAAACGGGGACACTGCAGTTCCTTTACTGGAGAGGACCCCGAGGTCTGGGGGTTGGCTCTGCAAGGGCGGTGGTGGGTCTCCTCACCATGGTTCCCCAGCACCTCAGGCAGGGCTTGAGCCTGGAAGGCCTTTCCCCCTACAGCTTTCACCAAGGCAGGGAGGTTTGTAGACATGAATACGAAGTGCCCACACACAAGTCCCGAAGATGCCGGGGCTGGCAGAAATGACAAACAAACCAGGAAAAGAGCAAAACCAGAAACACCACCCATCCCAACATAGGTCTTTTTCTTCAGATGACGGTGTGTTTCTCTTTTCTTCGTCTTCTGGAAGCAAGACAGATTCAAGTACTGATGATTCTACCAATGGGAAAGTTAGAGAAAGAGAGGACAGAAAAGGAATAAAAGACCAAAAGAAAGGACAAAAGATGAAACATCAAGAAAAAGAAAGCAGGAAAATAGGAAGAAACAACCACATGATATCACCTTTCCAAGGTCTCATGAAATTCATTTTTAAGGAGTTTATTTTATGGCACTTTTAGTTTGGGTTTACATTTTCACTGGTGTGTCAAGACCACAGCAGGTACACTGTCCAATATGTTAAAGAAAAAATTCTATCTAATAAAAGGGGATATGTTGGGCAGGGCACTTGGGGGTGACCTGGCTGTCAGGGGAGGGCAGTTGGGGATGATTGGGCCAGCAGGGGAACAGTTAGGCGTCAATCAGGCTGGCAGGGATGTGGTTAGGGGGTGATCAGGCTGGCAGGCAGAAGTGGTTAGGAGCAAGCAGGCAGGCAGGCAAGCAGTTGGGAGCAGTCCTGGATTGTGAAAGGGATGTCCGAATGCCTGTTTAGGCCCGATCCATGTGGGGGATGGGCCTAAACGGGCAGTCAGACAACCCCCGAGGGGTCCTAGATTCAAGAGGTTACAGGTTGGGCTGAGGGAGACCGCCCCAATGCATGAATTTCATGCACCAGAACTCTAATACTCTAATAAAGAGGGAATATGATAACTGACCATCACTCCATCACAAAGGTGGCTGCACCGCTGAAGGCAAGTTCCCATAGGGAGCCTTAATGAGCAATCAGCAGGGACCTGAGGATACACCTTCTCCCACCCGCCCCCATAGGGCTTGACAGGGGACCTCAGGCCACATCCCCCACCCCAGCAGGGCTTGACAGGGGACCTCAGGCCACACTGCCCACTCTGGTGTCAGGCTGGGGGACCATAAGCTATGCCTCCCACCCCAGTTCCAGGCCAGTGGACTTGAGACCATGCTCTCCACCCGATGGCGCTTGATGGGGGACCTCAAGGTTTATGTCCTGTCCTGGTGCTGGGCTAGGGGACCTCAGGCTGCTCCCCCTGTCCCAGCACGAGGCCGGGGGACCTCATACCACACCCCCACCCAGTGGCGCTTGACGGGGGACCTCAGGCTGCAACCCCCACCCCAGTATCAGGCCAGGGAACCTGAGGCTACACCCCCCTGCCTGGCTGGTCTTGACAAGGGACGTCAGTCCATGCCCCCACCCAGCAGGGCTTGACAGAGGACCTCAAGGTGCACCCCTGTAGCTGGATTGGAGAAACTCAGGCCATGGAACTTCAGACCGCACCTCCCTCCCAGCAGGGCTTGATGGGGGACCTCAGGCCATACCCCCACCCCAGCACCAGGCTGACGGACCTCAGGCTGCACGCCCCACCAGGTGGGGCTTCACAGGGGAATTTAGGCCACACCCCTTACCCCAACACTAGCCAGGGGACCTCAAGCCATGCTCCCCACCCAGCGGGGCTTGATGGGAGACCTCAAGGTGCACTCCCAGTGCTGGGTCAGGGTAACTCAGACCATGCTCCCTGCTCAGTGAGGCTTGCTGGGGAACCTGAGGCTGCACACCTCCCCCTGCCTGGAGGGGCTTGACAGGGGATCTCAAACCATGTCCCTCACCTGGCGGGGTTTGACGGGGGACCTCAAGGCATGACTCCTGCCCCAGTCTGGGCTGGGGGACCTCAGGCCACACCCGTTCTGGTGCCAGGCCAGGGGACCTGAGGCTACATCCCCTGCCCAGCAGGATTTGACAAGGGTGGGACTAGCCAGGTCTGGATCTAGCCCCATGGGGTCGGGGGCCAGCCGGGTCTGGGTCTCATGTGATTTTGAGGTGCAATGTGTATGGACAGGGACTTGACTCTGAGTTCCATGGTGCGCTCCAGACTCTGGCAGGAGGAAGGTTTTCATGTACATTTTACTACTTTTCCTTCATCTCTGACACTTCTATTATAGAGAAAGGGCAGATTGCAATATTAAATTATTCCTCTAATTAATCCCAGGCCACTAGTAAAACATAAGCATGGAATGTCCTCTCCAAAGAGCTTTAGGAACAGCTCAGGCGATGGCAGCTGTGCCTCTGTCCGAAGCAGGAGCCCATCGAAAGTCTCTGAGTCCTCCCTCCACATGTACCCATGATTACTCGAGGAAGCTGGGAACATCCAAAGGGGAAGGGGGAGTCAACACAACTTTGACCTCTATCCAGACAGGTCAAAGGTATTTCTCTCACTGTATACAATATGCAAATATAAGAGCAGAAATTACGGGTGGCAATGCTTTTAATAGAATGGAGCTTCCCAACCACCCCGCTTACTTCTCCGCAGCTTCGCTCCCTTCTGCAGAGCTTGGCTTCCTTCTACATTGTCTTCAGTCTTCGCTCTGCACCTGGATACGCAAATGAACTGCCATCTTGGTTGGGTTAATTTGCATACTCGCTCCTGATTGGCTGGTGAGCGTGGCTTGGGCATGTAGCAGAGGTACGGTTGATTTGCATGTTTCTCTTTTATTACATAGGGTTGATTTCAGAGAGGAAAGTGGGAAGAGAGAAAGAGAGAGAGAGAAAAACATCAATGATGAGAGAATCATTGATTGGCTGCCTCCTGTATGCACCTTCACTGGGAATTGAGCCTGCAACCTGGGCATGTGCCCTGATTAGGAATCGAACTGTGACCTCCTGGTTCATAAGTCAAGGCATGAGCCACACTGGCTGGGCAGTGTTGTATTTTTTAATCCGGACGAGTGTTTGTATGATATGGGTGCTAAGTGAGGTCACCCTCGGTGTTAGAAAGGATGGCACTGAGGAACTTGGATCACAGGATGTAACCTGCCAGCGCTGGGTTTCTGTGTCTGCTGCACCTTCCGGCTCACCTGTGGTTCACCTGGTTGTCCGGTTCTGTTCTGGTTCAGGCCACACCAGCTTCTCTAAAGACTGCAGGGTACTGGAACCTGAACATTGAATCACGAATATCAGTCATTCATCCTGAAGGTCCTTCAGTCACTCCTTCCACATCCACTCCTGCAGACTTTAGACATTGTCAGGCTCCCTCTTCCTTTGCAGACACATTTCTTTTCTCTTCATCTTCCACTTCCTCTTCTTTACGGGAAACTGGGCTTTTCTGTCTATTTATTTTGCTGTCTCTTTCAATCTGTGACATTAACCCCTCATCTCCTATTCTAGTTTAGTACCTGTCTTGTCGGCCTATTCCTCCATGGCCAGGCAGAGATCTTCCTTCGGGGTCAGAAGCCAAGTGTTTGTTGAATGATTCAGTGACTGAAAAAAAGTCTGTAACCTTCCCTCCTTTTAGTATTAACCCCGCACTAAGGCACAGCTGTTTTCATTTAGGCTATTACATTAGAAGGAGGGAAGTATTACATTACATTTTTTTTTCTTTTTATAAGTTTCAAATACCAAATTACTACTGTAATCTCCTGGCTAAAATATCTGCGGCATTTCTGGAAATCTCCATGGCTTTCTATCTAGACGTACTTACTGTTCATTTACTGGCTTTTGTTTTGTTTTGTTTTTTTTGAAAACTTTTCCTAGACTCCCTGGGGCTCACCAACTTCATTTCTTACTGTTCTTCCTTCTCAAGTAGCTTAATAATGACCATAGATCTTAAGACAGCCAGCAGGTGAGTATATGGAAAGGCATACAGATGAAAACAATAAAACAGATGGGCCAAATGGCCCGCTATTTAAATACAGTCTGATTCACTGTTGAGTGCCACAATGCGCTTTGAGAGAGAAAATTTAGGTAATTGCGTTTAGAATGCTCAGCTTTATGTAACTTATGAAGCAGTGATCCCACGTCCAGGATTCATAATGTGGATGTGGATATTCAGTTGTGCAGAGCTAAAAAGAAGGACGCTGGATACTGAGAGTTAATGAAAAGGGTGAGATGCTAGAAATCACCTAAATGTCGGTAAGCAGCACCTTTGTGTCCTAAGATGTGGCACCTGCACGGATGAAATATTATGTACCAGGTTCCAAGAAAGCCTCTTTCACACTTCCTAAGCTAGGCCTTATACCTACGGGAATAAAAAGCGTAATAACCATAATTTCCAATTAATGTTGCCAAGAGAAGTAGACGGCCTATCTCAGAAAAACACATTAAACTAACGGTGGGAGGATAAATACCCAAAGCTAAAGGAAACGCAGGTCAACCGTGAGCCTCCCATGTCCTCATCCCAGGAGCCACATATCTGGGGCAGGGAACTCTGCCCAGGTGGTTAGGACCCAGAACCTGTCATCCTGGAAACTCTCTAGTAACTATGCTCCGCCCAGAAGCTATGGTTTGTTGGTTGGATGGTTTGGGGCCTGGTGGACATTAACTGATTTATATGTTAGTTGTCTTTTTTCCCCCCTCTTCCTCCCACAGAGGATATAAATCCCAATTCCCTCGGCTTCGAACCCGCTTCGTTGTCCCTGTTCTTGCGTTAATGAGTTGAAAAGAACAAGCCTCGAGGGAGGCAGCAGAGCCACGACGGGCAATGGTGATTCACAGCCGTCACCGCCAACTGGCTCTCCCCCAGGAACAGGTGGGATGACTCAATCAGCTCTGATGGGGAAACAAAACAGCTCCCTTTTGCAGCTGCTGGCAGAACGTATGTGCCACCTCCCCACCATGTGGCCAGAAAACCTGTTTCTTGTGGCGAGACATAAAAAAGTTCAGAGAGGAGCGTAACTAGCGGAGTGTTGTATAATATTTTCAGTGGAGGATCAAGTTACGAATTTTTCCTTCAGAGTGCCTACGCAGAGAGGCAAAATGCATTGTTGCACAGAAAGGTACAATTTCAAACACTATTTCTACTATGATCTACATCAGGGGAAATAGATACAAGAATACACCTAAAAAAATACACCCTGAATTACACACAGACACATGCACACGCAACCCTGGAAAAAATACCTAACCATTCCAGTGGTTATCTGTGGGGGAAAGGATGAAATGAGACTTCTTTCTATATTATATAGTTTATGAAATATAAATTTTTTCAGGGGATAGAAGATAAAATATTTAAAAATAAATCAGGGAAAGTTTTTTTTTTCTCATTACATCTATCCTATACAATAGAGGCAATATGCAAATTGACCATCATTCCAACACACAAGATGGCCACCCCCATGTAGTCAAAGATAGCCACCTCCATGTTGCCACAAGATAGCCAGCAGGGGAGGGAAGTTGGGCAACCAGGCCAGCAGGGGGGACAGTTAGGGTCAAGGAAGCCTGCAGGGGAGGGCAGTTAGGGGTGACCAGACTAGGAGGGAAGGGCATTTAGGGGCAATCAGGCCAGCAGGGGAGCAGTTAGGCATCAATCAGGCTGTCAAGGAAGTGGTTAGGGGGTGATCAGGCTGGCAGGCAAAGCAGTTGGGGCAATTAGGCAGGCAGGCAAGTGGTTGGGAGCCAGCAGTCCTGGATTGTAAGAGGGATGTTCAATTGCCTGTTTAGGCCTGATTGGAGAGGGTGCAGGGTGGGCTGAGGGACACATACCTTTCCTGTGCACAAATTTTGTACATCGGACCTCTAGTCTATATATAAAAGGCTAAATATCCGTCTTCCCTCTGACCAGTACCTCTGATGTGCACTGACTGACGGGGGCGGGGGGGAATGCTCAATGCAAGAGCTTCCATGATATGCACTGGCCATTTAAAAATAAATGGCACCACAGACCTGATGCTGATAAACCAACACTCTGCTTCCCCCAAGTAGGACACAGGCCCTATCACCAGAGCAACACCCTACCAAATTGCAGCCAATCCATGGTGCAAAATGTGGCCCATGGCCCAGGCCAGCCCAGCCCTGAAACGGTTGCTGTGCCACTGGGCAATGACATCACATACCAACACCCAGCTTCCTCTCCCTAGTGACCAGGCTCCTTGGAGTTTCTTCAGCTCAGGAACCTGACTTGCTTTATAGCCAGGTGCAAACATTTTACAATTAAACCAAATGTCTGTGAAGCATTTTTCCATGCCTCATCTCATTTGATCCTCACAGAAATCCTGTTGTAGGTAGACAGAAGACTTAGTAGAATCCTACTTTCTTTTCATTAGCAAGACAACAGAGATTTATAAAGTTTAGAAACTTGACCTGACTGAAAAGAAGAAATGACTTCAGGTTTTCTCACTGCACAGAATATAGTCAAACACTACTGCAGTTAAATATTTTACCCTATTTTCTCCCTGCATGATCTGCAATAATAATCTGCTTTGTGTTGATATTTAGTGCTATGTTGCTGACAATGACCTGAAAGAGAAGTTGGGGTGCTTCACTGGGCTGGAAAAAGTTTAGCTAAATCAGAAAGCAGGTCTAATTAATCAAGTTTATCTATATATATAAAAGGCTAAGGTGACTCACATATGCAATACATATAAAGCTCTCCTCACTGGCACCAATCGCACGCATGTGTTTCCATCTATCATTGTCGATTGTGAATTTGGTTGACACTTCTATTAAAGAGAAAGGGCAAAGAGCGATATTAAAGTATTTCTTCTAATTAATTTCCTATCAATGTGCATAAATCCGTGCACCAGGACACTAGTTTTTGATAATAAAAGATACTCCACCTCTCTGTCTTTGCTAATTAACCTGAGTCTTGTTTCTTAGACAGTGGAGATGATTTTTCTTTCTAAATGTAATGCTACGGCATAGTCTTAGTAAGGATTATTTCTTTTCTACAGGCATTCTGGGGCTTTTGATGGGTAAAGCACAGCTGTATACATTAAGAAATTTTGTCTTCAGATAACTCATTCAACTTGCATACAAAATTTTGTTCAAATATTACAGTAATTATTTTTATCTGTTACTTTAGAACGATTGTAATATTGACAACGTAAAATATTACAGGATTTATTTTTATCTCTGAATTTATCTCTGGTTGCTTGGTTCCTCTAATGTAGATTAATAAATGCGTGAGAACAGCTGCTAGCCATCCGACCCGAACAAGTCTCAGTTATCCGACAAACAAACCTTGAATCCTGCCTCGCAGCTACAGGTGCTTTCCCTCACGGCTCCCTCCTCCCCATCACACATTAATGCTGTTGTTAACATGGTGGTTAATGAGCTAGATAAGCGAAAGGCCTGAAAAGCACAGTTTCAGGGAAACTCGGCCTGGCAGTGGTCACAGGGAAGGAGAATGGCCTTGAGCACTGTGAGCAAAGGTATGTCCCTCTCACGGGGAGCATTTCTTGCCTGAAGGCTGTTGTCTCTGAGAGCCTGAGATCCTGATCAAACACCTTGCTGTTATACAAAGTGACCCCACAATTCTTAGCCGGGAAGTACACAACGATTATCTTGTGTTGTCAGGTTTTATAGAAATTATATGTGAGGATGGAGAACCCCTGACGAAAGCAGGAAATGGAAATCCAAGGGTCAATCTTTGTTTCCCAAATATGGAGCAGGTGTCTACACATTATCCTGAACAGAAACCATGCTTTTGGAGAATTATTCTTATATCCGAGTCCTGAAAACAAACCTGGTGCGCAGTGGTGGGGGATGTAGGAATACAGATTTTTTATTTTTTTTTCTGGGAAAGCCTTGGAATTGTCACTTTAAGGGGTCCACAGGGAGGTCTAGATATTGCCCTTGAATGTTGCCCTCTTTCACTCATCCTCTGCACTCTCGCTCTGAAGCTGACCTCTGCCAGGCCAGACTCCCTGCTGGCCACTGCGACCACCAGTGTGCGCCGGCCTGCATGGTGTGGAGTCCCACGAGCGGTTCTATTCCCATTCCTGAAACACAGGCTTTTTTTCAGTGACTTGGAGGATCTGCTTGAGATGTGCAAACAACACTCTACTGTTTGAGAAGGTCTTCCACAGACGTGAACTTCAAGGTTATTGTTTTGGTGGAAAAGTTATGTTGAAGCCCTAGCCTAACCCTGGCGCACCCGAGGATGGCCTGATTTGGAAACAAGGCCTTTACAGAAGTGAAGATGAGATCACGGTGGAGGCCGGTGAGGCCCCCAATCCAAAATGACACGCGTCCTCAGAATGAGACACCCCAGGGAGAACAGGCCTGATGAGGAATGCAGAGATGGGAGCAGGCGGCTTCCGGCTGAGAACCACTAAGCGTGTCCTGACACCATGGGAAGCCAGATAAGGAAGGGAAAGACTTCCTTCCTGGTTTCAGGGGAGCCTCACCCTGCCGACCTGATTTTGGACAGAGGGCTTCCAGAACCCTGAGGCACACATTCTCACTGTTCAAGCCCGCCCTCCTTCCCCCCTCTCCCCTTGGTGATACTTTTTATAGCCGCTCTAGGAACCTGATGGGGATGTGTAACCTCAACGAGTCATCACTGGGTTGAACTGTGGTCATGTTGTCAATCAGGCTCTTAGGTCTCAGAGTTGAACCGTCTGATTCTCCTATGGAAAACAGGGTCTAAGTAGAGCTAAACATCCAAACCACCCTCACTAACCAAACTCTGTATTATGAAAAGACAATTATTAGCCCTTAGCCCTATTACCCATTCTGCCATTTGTTAAAATATGTTTTTTATTGATTTCAGAGAGGATGGGAGAGGGAGAGAGACTGAAACATCAATGGTGGGAGAGACTCATTGATCAGCTGCCCCTTGAGGCCCCCCACTGGGGATCCAGCCCTAAACCAGGGCAAGTGCCTCACCAGGAATTGAACCGTTATCTCGTGGTTCATGGGTCAACGTTCAACCACTGAGCCACACAGGCTGCGCTATTCCATTTTAATCTGCTGAGCACCAGCTCTGGGCCCAGTACCAGGGTTCTCAGACATGAACAAGACTGCTACCACTATGTTCGTGGTGCTGAGACCCTCGAGAGATGGGGGGGGGGGAGAGGGGAAAGCGCCATTCCCACCCATGCGCATGCCCTCCACACTCCAGTCTCAAGTTCCAGCTAGAACGCTGCGAGGACTTGCTGGAGGATTCTCCGGCTGCTGAGAACTGCGAGCGCCCATGTCCACAGTTGGCATCACTGGGTTAATGTTAGTTCTCGATACATTAATATGTCTAGAACGCTCAGGGAAATGGCTCCCAATAGGAAGGGCTCAATAGATGTTAACTGTTATTATTAATATGTGTTACAAGGGCTTTGCCATAAATACCTGAAGTCTGATTTAATTATGAACAGTTGAATCATAATTTCACTTGGTGTGTAAGTCACCACTTACATTTTCTGAACCTGGATATGTGACATTTTTTTTTCGAGGCATTCCAAAATATTAATTTAAAAAACTCGCATGGCATCTCCAATTCAATGAGCTTATTGCGATTGCAAGGCATTCTCTGGGCTGTGACATGAGGACATTTTATTAAAGAAGAAGAGACTTCTATTTATTGCTCATTTTTCTTCATGGTTCACAGCTTGCTGGGATTTGAACCAACAAAGTATCTATTATCAGTGTGTGCACACAAGCAAGCAGTAAGCAGGAGAGACACATACTCCCTCCTTTCTGGCTCATAATTGATACGTTCCTTCTGAAGAGGCGGCTGCAGTGGTCTGAACAAAGATTGTGGTGTAAAAATAAATTATGGCGTGTATCCCGAATGTCTCCCTCTGAAATTATTTCTCCCCGGGGATGCTGCTTTCTATGCAGAGGTGGATTAAAGTCTCCTTCCAGGAGATGCTTCGCACAGGTCACTGCAGGTAAGACACTGGCCCGGCAAGCTCACTGAGGGCTGCGGGAGAGGCAGGAGAAGCACGCGCGGACCCTCCCCACCCGTGACTATCACTCATCACCCTTCTGTGAGCTGACGCCTGTGCACACTGCCAAGGAGTGAGGGAGGGGGAGAGCAGGGGGGAGATACACAGAGAGAGGAAGAGGAGGAGACAGCTCATGGCTGCATGCCAGGCGCTTAAACACAGGGCAAGACCTGAGCCCGAGGGTTTGGCCTGCTTGATGCTCACTGTGAAGCAAGGACCCTCCACAGAGGCCACAGAAAGATGACATGGCCGGGCCTGCGTGGCTCAGTGGTTGAGCATCTACCTGTGCATCAGAAGGTCGAGGGTTCAATTCCAGGTCAGGGCATATGTCTGGGTTGTGGGGCTCGATCCCCAGCAGAGGGCATACAGGAGGCAGCTGATCAATGATTCTCTCTCATCAATGTTTTGATTTCTCTCTCCCTCTCCTTCCCTCTCTCTCTAAAAATCAAAATTAAAAAAAACATTTTTAAAAAGAATACTGGATTCTCTCTCAAAAAAAAGAGAGAGAAATGTGATATAAGGAATGGGGTATTATTAAAAAAAAAAAAAACACCTAAAACCTAAACTTATCTGTGTCAAGGTCATTGTAGACCCTATACTGAAGCTGACGCTTTAAGGACCACGGTAGATGGTTGCAAATACAGTGGTACCTCGAGATACAAGTGCCCTAATATACGAGATTTTTGAGATACGAGTCATCAAGCGAGCGATTTTTGCTTTGAAATACGAGCAACAGTTGAGATAGGAGTCATCACGCGGATCGGCCGGCTGCACACGACCCACCAGTTTACCGCGACTCCAGCGTCTCATAGTTTCCCACGCCTCAAGGTTACGGAACGAATTAAACTCATATCTCGAGGTACCACTGTATTTGGCTAAGTTGTCACATGCTTTGTACACAGGATCCCGGTGGTTGGCCCACCAAGGCTGGAGAGCCGGGGAGGAACAGGGCGGAATCATTTAATGGGTGTGAGGCTCTGAAAGAAAAGAGATGATCAGATTGAAGCCGAGCTTTTTAAGTAGAAAGGAAGGAAAAGGGTTTTGAAAAGGAACATTTTCTTCTGTCCCCACCAAAATACTGTCTGAGAAGATAATCATGTGGAGTCCTGAGCGGGAAAAAGCCTGCGACTGAACTGTCTACTCCAAGGCAACTTCCGTGAGGGCAGACATGGGTCCCTGGGAGGAAATGACCCAACTCAGGAGGGAAGATCAACAGAGCAAGGCCCGTCTGACTTCCATTTCTAAGACGGTAGAAACGTGGGCAAGTCTTTTTCAAGATGAAAAGAAGCAAGGTGCGAAAAGTAAAAGGAATGCAGGAGTGGGCACACATGATTAGAGGAGAAATCCCAAAACATGCTACAAAGAAGATGAGCTTCGGCAAAGACAGTAGAACCTATTACGTATTTATAACAAATTTGTAAACTTGGAAGAAATACTTGACTGAGAACATATGTTATAAAAATGGCTGAAAAATCTAAAGATAACAGACGTTGATCAATAGTGAATAAAAAAAAAATGAAAATACATACTAACATGGCCTCCTGAAAATGGTGTCAAATCTGATTTCTCTGAAATATTTTCAAAGCAGGTTTAAAGCCCCACATTATATAAACAGCCTAAATAACAGATGAAGATGCAATTCTCCTAAGTGTGTTTTATTGCAACAATTAAGAATAATCTACCAGTAGACAAAACCGAGCAAGGACAGCAGCACCAATAAAAGTTTAGGCCAATCTCACTAATGAACAGCATGCAAATATCCTAATTAAAATATTAGCAAATACACGGCAGCCGAGTCTGAAAATAGCAATACGGCACCGCCGAGCGCGTCCTGTCCCAGGCATGGCAGGGCCTGTGCAGCCAGAGAAAACACACGAGGCGAATGTGCCGCAGCCAATGGTTACAGATGATAGAACACATGACGAGTTTATGTTCAAAAGCTGTTTTAGAAAAGGTTCCACCAAATTCCAATTAAAAATTTAATACATAAAACTCTCAGGGAGCCAGAAATAAATGGGAACTTCCTGGATTTAATGCATTTTATCTTCCAGAAAAGTACAGGGGAAGCATCACATTTAGTGGAGAAATATGGGGAGCATTATTTCAAAATCAGGAAAAAGAAAAGAGAATTCCCCTGTCAGATGGTTAATCAACATTGTCCCGGGCCCTTGGTCAGCCCACCAACCCAAGAAATAGAAAGATACGTAAGGATTAGGAATAAATAATAAGGCATAAATCATATGAATATTCTAAAGGAGTGAAATGATTCCGTTATATACAGAAAATAGCCATGAGGCAATTTTCCACAGCCTCATTGTGTGCTGGCAACAATAGAACATATTACAGAGGATAAGATCTGCCGCACAATGGCCACAAAACTATAAAATGCATAAAGATAACTCTAATAAAAATAAGTAGAATTCCTATATGAAGAATACTATAAAATTTTACTGAAGGACATAAAAGAAGATTTGGATAAAAGGTGAGCGAAGCCATATTCGGAATGGGATGATTCCATATTGTAAAGATAAGAACACTCCTCCAAATTAATCTGTAAATACACTGCGATATAATAAAAAAAAAATCCTATTAGTGGTATTCATGAAACACGAAATCATCCCTTAAAGCTTAATTTAAAAGGGGGAAAAAGGCCAAGATAACCAAGAGAACATTTGAAAAAGATAAACAGGATAAGAAGAGAGATTTGCCTCCTGCGTTTCAAAACTTAGAAAAAGTGAGTAATTAAGAAAACGTCATATGGGATGGAAATAAAGAGATGACAGCCGCGGGAGAACTGCAGGCGTCAAAGGGTGGGATGTGGACCAGGAACCGGGGAGCTTGGCAATAACGGGGCTGGAAAGCTGTCCTTCAACAGCGAGAAAGCGAATGCCAGTTTATACATTTCAGCAAAACTCTGAATAAATTATAGGAAAATATGTCATTACTATTTAGCATTAGAATAGGAATAAGACTACTGAAAAACAGACACGCACTCAGCCTGGCTGGTTTTGCTCAATGGCCAGAGCATGGGTCCATGGGCCAAAGTGTCTGTGTGGGTTCTATTCCTGGTCAAGGGCACGCACTTGGGTTGCAAGCCCAATCCAGCCCCAGCTGAAGCAACAATCAATGTGTCTTTCTCACATTAATGTTTCTCTCTCTCTCCTCCATCTCTTCCAATCTTGCTAAAAATCAATGGAAAAAATAACCTCTCATGAGGATTAATTAAAAAAAAAAAGTTAAAATGCATACACATGCATATAACACAAGAACCATACAAATTAACCATATAATATTTAAAGCAATCTGCAGTAAAAGTTATTAAAGAATATTAAACAATGAAAGAGATAATACTGGTGCTATAAATATTTTGTATACATATATATCCTTGTGTGATTACATATTCCTATATGCCAATATTAATATAGGTAATCACAGTATATATGTATGTATATATTTACTAGTATGTGTTTATTATCCTATATAATAAAAGGTTAATATGCGACCGAACTGCAGAACAACTGGTCGCTATGATGTGCACTGACCACAGAGGGGCAGACGCTCAATGCAGGAGCTGTCCCTGGTGGTCAGTGCACTCCCACGGGGGGGCACCATTCAGCCAGAAGCCCTGAGCTGGGCTCACAGCTGGCAAGCACAGCGGTGGTGGGAGTCTCTCCCACCTCCGTGGCAGCAATAAGGGATGTGCCTGGGGGGAACAGGCCTCAGCCATCAGTCAGACAACCCCCAAGGGAGTCCCAGACTGCGAAAGGGTGCAGGCTGGGTTGAGGGATGCCCCCACCTAGTGCACAAATTTCACGCACCAGTCCTCTAGTTTGTATATAAACAGTGCGTATTTGTACAATATACATAGACACACAGCACACACACATTGACAAAATTATGTAAAAATCCAACAGTAGTGGGCAAAAGATCTAAACAGACAATTCAAGGAGTCACAATAAAAATAAAATAAAATGGTCAGTAGAGCAACAACAACAAAAAGTGCTTAACTTCACTAACAACCACAAAAATTAACAAATTAAAATAGCAAATGCTTGTTTCTGATTCTCCCTCTCCCTCTCTGTAAAAAATCAATAAAATATATCTTTAAAAAAAGCTGAAACAGGGTTGGCTCAGTGAATAGAACACCAGCCTGCAGACTGAAAGGTCCCAGGTTCGATTCTGGTCAAGGGCATGTACCTTGGTTGCAGGCACATCCCCAGTAGGGAGCGTGCAGGAGGTAACTGGTCAATGTTTCTCTCTCATCGATGTTTCTGACTCTCTATCCCTCTCCCTTCCTCTCTGTAAAAAAAAAAATCAATAAAATATATATATTTTTAAATAAGTTAAAAAATAAAATAGCAAATGCTATAAAAAAGAAGGAATTCGTACCATTTGCAACAGCATCGATGGAACTGGAGAGCATTATGCTAAGTGAAATAAGCCAGTCGGTGGAAACAAAATACCACACGATCTCACTCATTTATGGATAATAAAGAACATTATAAAATGATGAACAGAAGTAGATACAGAGGCAACGAATCATCAAACTACAGCAGGAAGGCTGGAGGGGAGTGGGGGTGAGGAAGGTAAGAGATCAACCAAAGAACTTGTGTGCATGCACATAAGCATCACCAATGGACACAAGACACTGGGGCTTGGGGTGGGGCTTGAGGACATCTGCTTGGGGGTAGGGGAGGCCAGGGGAAGGTCAATGGGGAAAAAAGGTGACATAGGTACTACTATTTAGAACACTTTAAACAATAAAAAATTAAAATAGCAAAGAGATGCTACATCCATTGCTGTGCCTACCATCTGGGCACAATGAAAAGTGACTGTCTAATTTGCCCAGGACATGGGGAAGGAGTTCTGCAGTGGGACCCCTCTTGTACCATCTATTAGAATGGCAGGCATGCATGCCTTCACCCCTGCGATTCCCTCTCCCATCCTTCAATATATGCAACAATATATGCAAAACATGTTCTTTTTACAAAAATGTGTGTATATGTTTATGCATATGTATTTGTATTTATCTAAATATACCTCCATCTACAGTAGCAACCCTCCTACATCACTCTTATCAATTTAGCCTGATATATATTCTTCACATTTTCCTTTGAGATTTATCTTTTTTTTTTTTTAGTTACTTTATTCACTGACTCTCTTGACCAGACTCTGGTTTTATGAGATGAAAGTGGGAATCGATAGGTTCCATCCTTTCTGTGACCTTAGTACCTGGAACAGCGGGTGACTCAGTAGGCCCAGGAAACATCTTTCCAAACAACAGAGATGGTAGATGATATTTATTGACTAATTGGTGACCTGGGTAGTGGGTCATTAAGACTGAGTCGTCTGTTCAGGATGACTGAGATATTAACAAGTATTTACAGTATATCCTTTTCAGAGATGGGGAACCTTTTTCTGCCAAGAGCCATTTGGATATTTGTAACATCATTCCTGGGACATACCAAATTACCCACTGAAAAATGAGCCTGCTGTATTCGGTCATTGATTTAACTCACCCCGAATGCCTTGGCAGGGCCAGGCCACATGATTTTGAGGGCCTTTAATGGCCCTTGGGCCACACATTCTCCGCCCTTGCCGTTAAGCATATGTTCACACGTCAGAATACATAAATACGCATCACATGTTCATTGGGCATTACAATATGTGTTAAAGAATGAAGTATCTCGCTAGTCTATGCTTGGTAAGTGCCTCCTTTACTTCAACAAAGCCTTTTGGAGAAGAGTGGTACCTTGAGATACGAGTGCCCTAACATACGAGATTTTTGCTTTGAGATATGAGCAACAGTTGATATTCAAGTAAGTGCGGATCGGCCGGCTGCACATGCCCCACCAGTTTACCGTGACTCAAGGGTCTCATAGTTTCCCACGCCTCAAGGTTACGGAACGAATTAAACTCTTTCTCGAGGTACCACCGTACATAGAAATGAAACAAGTGGTTAGAATTATAAAAAGCAAACAAACAAAAAAAAGGTGATTTTTTTCTTCCTCATACAAAGTGACAATATCACTTCGTCACTTTACAGCACCTGCCCTCGAAGTGGCTTGCAATCCCGTGGGGGAGGCAGACTGTGCCCAGATCATGGAGGGGAAGGAGGAGGGCGAGGGAAAGTTTCTGTAAAGTGGGGTGCGCATGCATGCGTGCGTGTGACAAGGACTGCCAACAGCTGTGTCGTGAGGGGTTAGTAGGGATCCCTCATGATGTGGCTTTCAAATCAGAGCACAGGCTATTTGTGGGGTGTGGGGCAGTTTAACCCAGCATCCGAAGGCTTTGACGAGGGTAAGAGCAGTGAGGGGCTCAGGCGGGGGTTAGACTTCAGCCCGTCAGTTTTGTTTTCTGTCTCAGAATGTTCTCTACTTGCAGGAATACATGATAATACTGCATGAAGGGGCCACATATATGTCACATTCTAGTATCCGAATCCTCTCCTGAAGGCGTGTTCCGACGTGGTATTTCTTTGTGGACCGAAGAGGTCAGTGAGTGCCCCGAGGCAAGAGGACAGCCGTTTCAGGGAGAAAAATATTGTGGGGGATGAAGATTCTGTGTGTTGGTTTTGATGTTTTAAATCCATTTACTGCTGTGCATCTGAAATGTAATAAACCTTCTACCCAAGCCCTGTCTCTCAAGAACATGAAAGAAGCTTTCAAAGGGAAAAGCCTATTCTTTAGAAGAAGGGGAAGGCCATGAAATACATTTCTAAATGTTGAGAAAGCACTTTATTGTTGGGGAAAAAAATCATAGGGTGACGCTAGTGATACTTGGAGTATGGCTCTGAATTTGGACTGAATGGGCTATTCATCTCCATCCCTGCCATTGGCTTGATTTATGTTTTGCTCATTGAAATAACAGGTGCACTAAACTGCCCACAATGGCTGGTGATGTGGGCATTCTGTGTATATATGTTCTGGCAAGTACCACTTACTATTAGAGGTGGAGTCGTCTAAAAGAAATGGCCACGGAGAATGATCATAAAAACTTTTCGGTAGTAGATATTCCTGAAATATGTACAAAAATGTGGCATTTCAAACCATGGAAGGGGATAAATCACCAGTTTTGTAAAAATCTGTGCCAACTAATAGGAAAACAGCAGCGGGCTTGGCAGACGGAAAGAGAGTGAACAGTGAGGTCTCAACCGTCTCCAGTTCCTGTGATTACATGATTAAATATTAGTGTCCAAAACAAGGGAGGGAGATGCCAGCTCTTGAAATACCAAGTATAAGCCAGAAAATACTGCGAATAAATATTCCACCGAGACAAATCCCGATTAATAAGGGGGCCAAAAAAAATGGGGATGAAGGCTTCTTTCCCGAGTGGCTAATTAGAAACTTCTCAGAAACTGCAATTGAATGAGCAGAAAAATATGCAATGCATCCAGATTGTAAGAGAAGAAATAAAATGATCACTGTTAGCAGATAACATCATTCTATAAATAGAAAATCCGCACAAACACACACAACTAAATAAATGAGTATAATAAGGTTGCAGGATTCAAGATCAATTTGTAAAGTAAGTTGTAATTCCACACTAGCAATGAATGATCTAAAAATGAAATTAAGAAAACAATGCCTTTCACAAGAGCATCAAATAGATAGCAGAAAAAACACTTAGGAATAAATTTGACAAAGGGCGGGGAACACTCATTCTGGAAACCAGAAAATGTTGAAAGAAAATGTAGAAGATCTGAATA
The DNA here is from genome assembly GCA_011751065.1 of Lasiurus cinereus. NCBI lineage: Eukaryota > Metazoa > Chordata > Mammalia > Chiroptera > Vespertilionidae > Lasiurus > Lasiurus cinereus. Next base: position 5,289,889 of record JAAGEH010000143.1, read on the forward strand.
ATTGCAAACACATCCCATGTTCATGGATTAAAAGACCTGACATTGTTTGGGTGGCAAAACTCTCCAAACCGATTTACAGATTCAATGCAATCCCCATCAGAACTCCCCCTGATTTCTGTATAGAAATTGACAATCTGACTCAAATTCACATGGATTTTTCAAGGGCCCCAGAATAGATATAACAAAATTAAAAACTAAGAACAAAATAGGAGGACTCAAACTTCCCAATTTTCAAAACTAACCAGCAATATTAATCCAGGCAGGGTGGAACTGGCACCAGACCGTTATAGAAATCAATAGAACAGGATATAATGCCCAGAAATAGACCCACCCATCTATGGTCAACTGATTTCCACATAGGAGCCAAGATCATCCAAAGGAGGAGGAATGGTCTTTTCAACATATGGTGCTGAAATTGGTTGCTTACTTCCCACCAAATTCAAAATTAACTTGAAATGGGTCAGAACTTACACATAAGAGCAAAGAGCATAAAGCACTAATCTATTCTATATATATAAAAGCCTAAGTGTCCATTACAACCAAACGACCAGAATAACCGGTTGACCAGTCACTATGACATGCACTGACCACCAGGGGGAAATGTTCAATGCTTCCCCCTGGTGGTCAGTGCACTCCCACAGCCACCCCCACCTCAGTCAACCTCCCAGGGTCCCTCCCCCCAGCCGGCTGGACCCCCAATAGGCCTCAGATCGCCTGCCAGGCCGAGGGACTTCACCTGTGCACGAATTCGTGCACCAGGCTGGGCCTCTGGTTCATTTATAAGAGGGAGATCTACTTTGCATTGACATTTCTCCAAAGAAGGAAGGTGGATAAAGGTCACATGAAAAGATTCTGAGTATCCTTAAGATACCACTCCCCACCCACAAAAATCATCCTCATAAAAAACATGAAAAATAACAAAGGTTGATGAAGATGTGAAAAAATTGCTGGTGCACATATAAAATAATGCAATGGACTTGGGAAATGGTTTGGAAATTCCTCCAAAGTTAACCATGTAGTTACCATATGACAAGCAAGATACACACCAGAGAGAACTGAAAATGTCTCTCCAAAAATCTACATGAATGTCCATAGCAACTTTTAGCTGAATAAGTGGAAAAGTAGGAACAACTCAAATTTCCATCAACTGATGGATGAGTCACTGAGCAAAATGTGTTCTATCCATGTAGACCATCAGACCTAACAAGAAACCACGTGCTATTTCATTCTAGAACATGAATAGATCCTGAAATAAGCACAAGGATAGGATTTGGAAACAAAAGGCCACATGCTGTCTTATGCCACTCATACACACTATCTGGAATCAGCAAATCAGCAGAGAAGAGAGGAGATTAGGGGTGGCCAGGAGTTAGACAGTGAGGGGAATGGCTGAGTAAAGGTTAAGGGGTGTAGGGTTCCTTTTGAATGATAAAAATGCTATAAAATTGACTGTGGCGACCGAATTATTCAACTCTGTGAATTTCTTGAAGAAAATGGAATTCTATACGTTAAAAGCATGCAAGTTGTTATGTGATTTATATCTCAATAAAGCTTATATTTTTTAAAAATGAAGTAATGAGATGAACATATGGGCATGAGAAAACACGTTAATGAATATGTGATTGTAAATCTTTTCTTCATTCTCTACCCTATTTTCATACACAACAAACATCTGTGACATGGCTCACATTCTAATGGTTGAAAAACACTGATTTAATCTGCTTTATACTGTCAACTAAGCTAGGGAAATTATCTAGCAATCATCTTAATAATATTATGCAGAAATAGCTGATGCCACAAATGGCCGGATAATTGCAGCGTATTTTTTTTTGTCTATAAACATAAAAAATAATTTCATCTTCCTACTTGATCCAACACGTTTAGCAATTTTGGATAAAATTCTACAAATTGATGGATAAATAAGATGACCAGACATGACTCTGCCAGGAGGAAAAATACTTTTCCTCACCTGGGGCAATTTAGCTCACTCCGAGATCTGCATGCATCATACGCTTCCAGAAATTCTTCTGTGAATATAAAGGTTTCCCAGGAGTGTGTGTTTGCATACGTTACCCCTATGCTCACGAAAGATACCCTCAAAGTGACAGGCAGAGGCATGGCTACGGAAAGCGAAATTTAATAAAAAAAAATCGTATGGGTTCTGATAGCTTTCGGTCGGGTTCCGTTTTCTTCTCTTCGCTATAATTGCACGTAATTATAAACCTGGGCTTATCACCCGCTTCAACATTTCCTGCTTTTTGCACTTGCAGGCGGGACAGGATTAGTCGTCATCGAATATTCGAAAAGTCGGGACAAATGCAGTAAAACGTGCGGGAGACTGATAAAGGGGGGAGGCGAGAGGGAATGAATGACCGCGCACACCATCTGTGGGTGGTGGCAGGAAGCGGGCACTTGCCGTGGCTCCCGTTTTGCACATCCAGAACAATTCAGAGGACCAGGGATTCGGCAAAGACTGCTTCCCACCTCGGTTCGGTATTGTGCTGTTCGTGCGCCAGCGGGGGGACACGCCAACAAACTTGCTAAGTGAGCCACATTCTGCATTTTCCGTTATCCGTGGATGTTTCTGTGACACGATGCACAGATGTGCGCGGCATGGGAGCAGTGAGATTCGCTGGGGAGGGTTTTCCTTGCGAGTGTGGACGGGCGGCGAGGCCACGGATCAGTCGGTCTGTCTCGGGGCAGATAAGGGTGTCACTACTGGACGGCCCGGTCCCCTCTCCCAGCAGCTGGCCATTACTGTGCGCGGGCAGGTTCCGCTCTCCTGACCGGCGTGCGAAGCGGATGACAGCTCGGTCTAAATGCATTCTGCACCACGGCCCGCGCTTGCAGCTATAAATTGGATTAATTGCTGTCATTGAAACCAGCTGTTGACTCGGTTATAAAAGCCTTCTTCTTCTTCTTCTTCTTTTTTTTTTTTCTTTTTTCCTAGCTGAGGCCCAGAAACTTTGGAACATTTTGGATCAGTTATTAAAGGCAGATTTGGGGCAGGCTGAGGAGAGGGGACTTGGATTGGTGACATGATCCCACCTCCCAGCCCACTGGTGGCCGATGCTCCCTGATCCACACTCAGTCCCCTTCATCTGAGGTGCTGAAGGGCAGTGGGCAGCTGAGCTGGCCACACTCAGGACTGAGGGGCTCGGGTGGTCATCACCACTGTGGAAAGCCATGATGGGCCATTTTCAAAGGGATGAGGGGGGAGGAAGCAAGCCACCCCAGGCTGAAATTGACACCACCAGCAGCAGAAGAGGCATGGCAAAGAAGAATGCCACAGTTCTGAGAACTACGTGGTCCTGGCGGCCTTTCCCAGTAAAGTTACCTAGACTTAGCATTCCCCATACGTTTCTAGAAGATTCCTCCATCCCCTTTATTGAATATTCATTCAGGTGGGTTTCTATTGCAGAATGGTCAGTGAAATAGCACATGATTAAAAGTTCCAGAAAGCTTGGCTGTTCAAAAATGTATACACATTTCTCGCCAAGACCGGTTTGACTCAGTGGATAGAGCATCGGCCTGCGGACTGAAAGGTCCCGGGTTCGATTCCAGTTGGGGGCATGTACCTTGCTTGCTTGCAGGCACATCTCCAGTGTGGGGCGTGCAGGAGGCGGCTGATCGATGTCTCTCTCTCATCGATGTTTCTAACTCTCTATCCCTCTCCCTTCCTCTCTGTGAAAAATCAATAAAATATATTTTTTTTAAAAAATGTATACACATTTCTATTTTCTCTTCCTTCCCTCCTCCCTTCCTTTGGCTGAAACGTGCAACAGAAGCTCCTGGTCTCGGTGGGAAAGTACCTTCTCTCTCTCTAGAATTCAGGGATAACGACCCTGCGGGTAATGATTATCCGAGTTGCACTGCATCACGGGAATTAATCTATTGCTTTGGTGGCTCTGCTTCCAAAAGCCAGGGCTGGCCTGAGCGCGCGGAATGAGCTCGTTAATTAGGCAGACAGCAAAATCAAACACATCTCAGGGGGGGCCTCAGGGCGGCAGAAGGCAGGCAGGCAGGCATGGCGGCCATGGGTGGCTGTGGCTGACGCAGAACCAGGCACCCACGGCTGGGTGATCTCAGGCCTCACCGGACGCTCTGGTTCAGGCCCACAGGAAACTCAGGCCTAGTGAAGAAAACACTGTGGGTCTCTGACCCAAAGGCAGTGCGCCCCATTAAGGATCCAGGAAAACATGTGTAAGCGATCCATTTCTTCTCCCCTAAACAGTATCCCCTGGGACTAAGCGACTCCGCGGAGAGGCAGTCATCCTATCCACGTGTGGTCACAAAGAAATCCAGATACAGTGGTACCTCGAGATACGAGTGCCCTAACATACGAGATTTTTGAGATACGAGCTGTCGAGCGAGCGATTTTTGCTTTGAAATACGAGCAACAGTTGAGATAGGAGTCATCGCGCGGATCGGCCGGCTGCACATGACCCACCAGTTTACCTCGACTCGAGCGTCTCATAGTTTCCCACGCCTCAAGGTTACGAATAGAATTAAACTCCTATCTCTAGGTACCACTGTAAATAAATGCAACTAGAAAAAAAATCTGTCATAAAGACACAGTTGTGAACTTCATGGTACCCCTTCATGTAAAGACATTCAATCCTGTAAGGAACGTTTGGGAGTTTATTTGAGTCAAACCCTTGAAAATTGCCAGGAAGCAGAACCTCAACCTTTTGTGCTACTGCTCTGAAAATGGCTACTTTGCGCTACTCTTATAAATTTCCCTCAAAGGCGGGGACATAAGTGGGTTACAGGAAATCCATTGGTGCTGGAGTAGCGAGGTGGGAGAAAGCAAAGCAGGGAAACCTCTGGGAATGGATAAAAAGGAAAATGATAGACACATACTTCTTTTACACAGGTGAGTGCAAGGGAGTTAACAGTCAACAATTAACATTCTATCTTATCTAATCTAATAAAAGAGTAATATGCAAATTGACCGTATCTCTGCTACACCCACAAGCCATGCCCACCAGCCAATCAGGAACAAGTATGCAAATTAACCCAACCAAGATGGCTACAGCCACAGAGAGAGCAGGAGGGAAGTTTGAGTTGCCCCGGCGATTTTGGAAGCCAAGCTTTCCACACACCCTGGCTGGCCTTGGTCTCCGCTTAAGGCTACAAAGTTTCAATTACAGAAGATAAATAAGTTCCAACAGAAATGGCTGCCGCCACAGAGTGAGCAGAAGGCTTAGCTCTGCTCCAGGCTACAAAGTTTCAATTGTAGAAGATAAATAAACCCCAGATACCAGGGCATCAGTTTGGATCGCCAGGGGGTGTGGCCGGCCTGCAAACCACCACAGGCCCCTCACCCAGGCCGCCCCACACACCAAGGGAACCCCCACCCTGTTCTGGGACACCCTTCAGGGCAAACCAGCTGGCCCCCACCTGTGCACCAGGCCTCTATCTTATCTAATAAAAGAGTAATATGCAGATTGATCATCACTCCAACACACATGATGACTGCCCCCATGTGGATACAAGGTGACCACAAGATAGCCAGCAGGGGAGGGCAGTTGTGGGCAGTCAGGCCAGCAAGGGAGTGAAGTTGGGGGTTACTGGGCCTGCAGGGAAGGGCAGCTGGGGGGGACCCAGGCCTGCAGGGGAGAGCAGTTAAGGGCAAACAGGCTGGCAGGGGAACAGTTAGGGGGTGATCAGGCTGGCAGGCAGAGTGGTTAGGCGGTGATCAGGCTAGCAGAAAGAATTGGTTAGTGGCAATCAGGAAGGCAGGCAAGCGAGCATTTGGGAGCCAGCAGTTCTGGATTGTGAGATGGATGTCCGACTGCCTGTTTAGGCCTGATCCCACCACCAGGACAGGGTTGAAACGGGCAGTTAGGGATTCCAGATTGGAGAGGGTGCAGGCTGGGCTGAAGGACACCCCCCTCCCTGTGCATGAATTTCATGCACCAGGCCTCTAGTCCTATAAAATAAAAGGCTAATATGCAAATTGACTGACTGGAGGAATGACCGGTTGCTATGATGCACACTGACCACCAGGGGGCAAGCGCTCAATGCAGGGGCTGCCCCCTGATAGCCAGTGCACTCCCACAGGGGAGCGCCGCTCAGCCAGAAGCCCTGAGCCCGGCTCCTAGTTGGCAAGTGCGGCGGGCGGTCGTGGGAGCCTCTCCTGCCTCCATGGCAGCACTGAGGATGTCCAACGGATGATTGAAGGCTGAGGCCTGCTCCCCACTAGTCGGACATCCCCTGAGGGTTCCCGGACTGTGAGGGGGCGCAGCCGGGCTGAGGGACACTCTTCCCTCCCCCCTGTACATGAATGTCCTGTACCTGGTCTCCAGTGCTAACAATAACCATGAGGGAATTTGTGGTCTGCACCCTGGCAGATGGGTTGTGCCCTGAGGGGTCTGGAGAAAGGGGAGTTACAAGTTACCCTGACATTCCCCAGGTATGTGACCTTAGATGTAAAAAGACAAAAGGCTCAGGAAAGATCTAAGTTGATCTTCTGTCAGGGAAAATACCAGCCTACCCACTCCAGACTTTTTATTTCAAAGTGTTCATTTCAGACCACCCTTTGTGGTTACTTTAGGTCTCTCTGAGTTTGCAAGGCCACCAAGCAGGCCTTCCCTGAGTTGGTCAGGTTAGCATGGGGCTCCTTTTCGTCCACAGTACCATGGACAGAAATGGAGCCAAACTCCTGAAGGGCCAGGAAAATGTCACCCTTCCCAAATCTCACCCCGAGACTCCGGGCAGCCCCGTCTCCAACAGGCGCAGTCTCTGTGGTCAGGTTCCTAGCAAGGACCTCTAAGGTGGAGGTTTGTGTGCTGCGACATACTAAGTCCATTGAGCAAGGACACCTGTGAGGGCACCAGGTGAATGGCAGCTGGTCTCACAGGAAGAGCTGGGCTCCCAGCTCCATGACCCCAGAGGCCAAGGAACCAACGCGAAGGGTTTTCCAGCTACTAAACACAGGGGCTCCCCAAAAGTGTACACATACTTTAACACCTGGAACCCTAGACGGCCCTTTTAGGAAAGTGTGACCCTCACAGTGGATGAGGCTAGCAGAGCTGCAAACGGGGCTTCCCCCAGGGGCCTGGCGATGCTTTTAAAAAATTCAATGATGCGTTTTCACTTGCTGTTCGTGCAAACAGAAAAATAAGAGGCCCACTCGCCTCCTCCCCAAAGAGTCTTCCTCGGGGCTAATTAAAGCGCACTCTGCCAAAGCCCACATAGGTCAGCTGCAGGCAATCCAAAGATTTAAAGGGCCACACACCCAATCGATGCCCGGCCGTCAGCAAGCAGCCCTGGGTTTGGAAAGGGCCACAGTCAAGCTGCTCATTAACTTGAATGCTGGGAGGTCCCCGCGAACACACATCGGAGCGACAATTTACTGCCGCAGATTTATACACTAGACTCCGTCACTACACAAAGCATTGATAAGTTAAGTGATCAATGAATCTCTACAACGTAGGGAGCGATCGATAGGAATCTGGGAAAGAGATAGAGAGACATTAATAATTTACATTTTATGGAGGGGGCTGCTGCTGAAGGTGAAGGGCTCTGTAAATCACAGGAGCGCCGGGGAGAGCTGGAAAACAGATTCAGATTTGCTCAACTCAATGCAGAATGTCAACGTTAAGAACTGGGGAGAGAGTCAACAGTCTTAGGGAGCGCTACGCAGATTTTAAAATATTCCTGGAGGTTTTTGTTCCTCAGCCTGGTCTTGCCGAATGCTGCTGCTCTCTCGTCCTTTGGCTCATCACTTCACTAATAATTCGAAGCGATCGCTCAGAAACCTATTTCTGTGTCGTGAGGTGCCCAGGCCTAATTTCAGGAAGGACGCTGAGCTACGCCCCCCCCAGAACACCTTTCCTGCTGGGAGCCCCCTGGTTAGTGCTCTCCACGCAGACTCGCTGTATTCCGCTGTCTGTGAAGCAGGCGAGTCGTGAAAATGGAAATTCTGAGTATCTGACACCCGGAGGAATTTCGATGCTATCAAGTTTTGTGGAAATAAACACAGATTTATTCCAAGTATTTAAATATATTCATTAAAGTGCTCAGGAGGAGAGAAAGGTTGCTGGGTCTCTCCTGTGGCTTCTGTTTGCTCTAAATGTTAAAACTTAACACAGTTTACATCTCGCCTGCCATAAAGAGCAAGGTCTTCAGTCTCTCCCTGAATGTCACATACCCATAGGTCCAAGCACGCTTACTGTTGCTGGCAGAATGATGTGGTTCAGTCCTTATTTCTTTTCTTTTCTTTTTTTTTTTGATTAATCCTTATTTACCCAAGGATATTTCTTCCACTGATTTTGAGAGAGGAAGTGGAAAGAAGGGGGGAGAGGAGGAACATCCATGTGAGAGAGACACATTGTTTTCTGGGTCCAGGGATCAAATCGGCAACCCAGGTGCCTGCCCTTGACCTGGAATCAAACCCAGGAACCTTCCATGCAGGCTGGCGCTCTAACCATTGGGCCAGCATGGCCAGGGCCCAGTCCTTATTTCTGACTGCTTCTATGAGTGTTACAATAATGTGTCCAAATGATAAGCATAATCAGATTAACAGCAGTTCCCACGTATTGACTTCAGAGTCTGTTCAAGGCACTGGGTTCGTCACTTCACACCCAGCATCACATTTAATCCTCCCAACAGCCCACTCTGGCCACACTGGCTCCCATCACTGCTGCCACAGTGGCCAGAGACATGGTGCATTCACTCACAACACACCTTCCTCTGATAGATCCACAGGCCGGAAGTCTGAAAATGTTCATTCCCAAAAGGCATGGATTTAAAAATTCCTTTATAGTTGTATGTCAGCAAATATAAAGCAATATAGATACCTGTCTGTGGGTGATTGTTTAAATAAATGATGATTAAATAACTACATCTTATAATAAATAGCATACTATGTATTATAAAGCATATCATGTGTAGTAGACACTTTAATCATTGTACTACATTACATATATTTATCTAGTTAAATAATCATGCACGACTGTAATGGAATATAAAGCAGCTAACTGAAAATTTGACAATGATCTTTTATTGGTATGTACTGTGACAAATATATAAAAGTAAAACATAGGGTTATAAAGTCACTGTTATTGGATAACCCATGTTTAAGAAAATATGTTACATATATATATACATATAAACATATATATATATATAAACATATATATATATGTTTAAATAGTTACACATAGAGATAAGTTTGGCAAGACGTGCTTCAAAGTGTGAGTAGTGGGGATCACAGAATTTGGAATAAAACTGATTTTCTCTTTTTCCTTTATACTTCCCTGAGTTGGTTGACTTTTATAAGCATGCTGTATTTTATAAGCAAACAAAAAATAAATAAAACTACTTTCATTTTGGAATTAAATCACTAGGTAAAGAGGCTGTCATGAATCATGGCCAAAGAAAATAGCTCTTCTTAACTAATATAGTCTTCTGCATCAAAAATTGCACAAATAAAACGACAAAACAAGTGAGGTTCATGAAGGTTGGCTGATAGCCAAATGCAAAGGTTACTACATCTATGACTAGGAGGCACCGAAGACAGTTCAGCTGGGTTTATTGGAAAGTTCTTGAGTTATTTAAATAACATCATATGTACAGTCTCAAGCTGTAGCTTTGTTTATATTTTCTCTAAAGATATACTCTCAAGTAATAAAACATATTAATATATTTGCCAACTTGATCTTTACAAATAAGTAGGATTTATTTTTCTCTTTTCTTTCCTAAACTGCATTAGAGACTATGGATATGGAAAGGTAACTTTTACTTGGCTTATATGGGCATCACGTGATGCAATATATTACTGTGCTTTTTACACAGAGGAGTTTTAATTCTATAAGTTGTTTACTTTGGGGTGAAGATTTATTAAGTCATGCAAGTGTATATAAGCTTTACTATAGCGTTTTTGATGACAAATCACATAATAAATTGTGTTATTTCTATGATTTTTATTTTCATACAATGAGGAATTTAATTGGAAATCTGTTCATGGGCTTTATTTCATTACTGAGGCTATATTGCCTGCTGGAATGGGGAGAAGATATATGATTTTAATTTAGTTTTCTAAGCTTTTGATGGAGAATGCTCTGCAACTTTTACCTGACATATATCAGATCAAAATTTACTATTCCCTTTCCATCTGGGAGCCCAAACCACGTGGTGGTTTCTATGTGCCGGTTTGCCTACCACATGTCATCCTCTTTTCTCTCTCTCCTTTAGCACTCAAAACAAAGATACAGAAATTCTCGACTCTAGGCATCAATAATCTGTATGATAAAGGGTCCGCCCCCTTTCACATTTTTTTTCAGTCAGTCTTTGAAAATAGGTTTCCAAGCAACAGATTAACCTAAAATATAATCACATCAGATATAAAATGCCCATATTCCTATTTCCTCAAGAAAAGGAGACCAGAAGACCATTGTAGGGAATTTAATTGATTTACAAATGACTTGTACAGACTCATGTATAAAACATCATAGTAAGAGAAAGGGTTTTATTATTGAAACGGAGCCAACGTCCTGAGTCCTATATCTATCATGGAGGGATTAAAGCCTTAAGCACGGCGCTGCCCTGGAGATGAAGGGCGTTGTCTATCTCCACTCCCAGGGTTTCTGATGGAACCGCATTGACTCTGCAGTGATTCCATATCTTGTTGCTATCCACTTCCGGGAGGATTAATTCTAATTAAATGAGTTCTCTTTTTCTCAATATTTATTTAAAACTATTCCCTAGACGCTCTTAGCTTATGTTTAAATAACTCAGGAACTTATTTCATGTGGAAAATCGAGAAACTGAAACTTCAAATTTCAGTTATTAAGCTTTTCTTCTTGAGGAATCTAATGATAGGGTGTCGGTGCTAGTAACAACAGCAGAGAGCACTTAATGAAGGTATGAATATGCAGGAGAAGAGGGCGCTAATTTAGAAACCTGGGACTCTCCCTCCTCTCCTTGGCTTTGCTTTCGTTTCATTCCACAACCATTTCTACCCGCTTATTTGTAAAATAACTTCCTCAAAGGTGAGCTCAAGACATCTCAGTATATCAGATAGACTTTATTCGTCAACTAGAGGCTCAGTACACAAAATTCGTGCACAGGGGTAGGGAGTGCAGGGAGGGTGTGTCTCTCATCCTAGCCTACACCCTCTTCAATCAGGGACCCTTCAAGGGATGTCTGGGATTGGGCCTACATGGGCAATCAGACATCCCTCTCACAATCCAGAACTGCTGGCTCCCAACCACTCGCCTGCCTGATTGCCCCTAATTGCTTCTGCCTGCCAGCCTGATTGCCCCTAATTGCCCCTAACTCCCTTCCTCTGCTGGCCTGGTCACCCTTAAATGCCCTACCCTGCAGGCCTGGTCCTCCCCCCCAAAGTACCCTCCCCTCCAGGCCTAGTCACCTCCAACTGTCCTTCTCTGCCAGTAAGGTCACCCCTAACTGCCCTCCCCTGCAGGTCTAGTTCCCCCAACTGCCCTCCCCTGCAAGCATGATCCCTCTCAACTGCCCTCCCCTGCTGACCATCTTGTGGCAGCCATCTTGTGTCCACATGGGGGTGGCCATCTTTTTTGTTCAAGTGACAGTCAATTTGCATATTGCCTCTTTATTATATAGGGCTAGAGGCCCGTTGCACAAAGACTCGTGCAATAGGCCAGTGGTCAGCAAACTGCAGCTCCCGAGCCACATGTGGCTCTTTGGCCCCTTGAGTGTGGCTCTTCCACAAAATACCAGGCCTGGACAAGTTTATTTTGAAGAAGTGGCCGTAGAAGAAGTTTAAGTTTAAAAATTTCGGCTCTCCAAAGAAATTTCAATCATTGAACTGTTGATATTTGGCTCTGTTGACTAATGAGTTTGCTGACCACTACAACCTGGCTGCCACCACCGGTTTTCCTCTGTCCGGCACCTGGGACCCAGGCCTTCACTCCGGCTACAGCAGAGAAACCTAGCCTCTTCAGTCTTTAGTCATCTTCAGTCTTCCTTGGGCCGAGGCCTTCAGTCTTCGCTCCATGCCTACATATGCAAATTAGCCCACCATCTTTGCTGGTTAATTTGCATATTCACTCCTGATTGGCTGGTGGGCTTTGTGGAGTTATGGTCAATTTGCATATTTCTCTTTTATTAGTGTAGATGGGTCATTTCATCATTATTCATTATGTTACTAATAGGCACAGAATCCAGCCAACTTAAGAACTAGGAATGGACACCTGCAGGGATCCACCTGCAAATAGCTAGAGGCGATCAAGAAATCTGAAATTTTGGTGACACCCTATTCATTACTTGTCTTTTTTGGTAATATATATATATTTCTTTCAATTACAGTTTGCTTTCAACATTATTTTGTATTAGTTTCAGGTATACAGCACAGTGGTTAGACAGTCATATGTGTTCTCAAGTGTTTACCTGATATTGTGGTAAAATATGTTTATCATAAATTTTACCGCTTAATCATTTTTAAATGTAGCTTTCAGTGGCAATAAGTACATTCATACTGTTATGCAACCGTCACCACCATCCATCTCTATAATTTTTCATCTACCCAAACTCAAACGCTGTCCCCATTAAACACTAACTCCCCATTACCCCTTCCCTCTCACTTGTGGCAATTGCCATTCTAGTTTCTGTTTCCATGAATCTGACCACTCTCAGGACTTCCTGTGAGTAAAATCATACATGTGACCTTTTGTAGCCAGCTGATTTTACTTATCATAATGTTTTCAAGCTTCCTCTATGGTGTATCATGTGTCAGAATTCCCTTCCTCTTTAAGGCTGAATAATATTCCTTTGTGCACATAGACTGCCTTTTGTTTATCCATTCTCCTGGCAGTGGACAACTGAGTTGCTCCCATCTTTTGGCTGTTGTGAATAATGCTACTATGAACATGTGTGTGCAAATATCTATTCAAGTCCCAGGGTGGTCATTTAATTTTTAATATTTGAGGAACCAGCATACCATTTTCTACAGAGGCTGTACTACTTTATATTTCCACCAGCAATGTACAAGGTTTTCCAATTTCCTCACATCCTTGCTAACACTTATTTGCCATTTTTGAGGAGAGAGGTGTTGTTATCCTTTCTATATAATAAAAGACTAATATGCAAATTTACAGTCACTCCAAGACAAGCTGCCCCCATGTGATCAAAGATGGTGGTCCCCATGTGGACACAAGATTGCTGCTACAAGATGGCCTGCATGGGAGGGCAATCAGGGGCAATCAGGCTGGTCGGGAGTAGTTAGGGTGTCAATCAGGCAGAGGCAGGTGAGTGGTTGGGAGCCAGCAGTCTTGGATTGTGAGAGGGATGGCCAACTGCCTACTGGGATCAGGCCTAAATGGGCAGTCAGACATCCCTCAAGGGGTCCCATATTAGAGAGGCTGAAGGCTGGGCTGGGGGATCCCCCCGACCCATGCATGAATTTCATGCATCGGGCCTCTAGTTTTTTTATAATAGCCATGCCAGTGAGTGTGAAGTGCTGTATTGTCCTTTTAAGGACAGACATCTGGAAAGGTGCTGTTATAGGAAATGTTTCTTCCATTTTTATTATACCGGGTGTCTCCCGAAAACGCATAACACTTTGAATGATTATAAAGTCAGTATTTATTAGCATGCAGTTCATTTAAAAAATTTTAAAGAATCTAGAGAAGTGAATAATATTTTTTTTGTCAATGCCTGTTTTCAAACTGATGACCGTTCTGATCCAGGCACTGCTGATAACAGTAAGCAGTGATATTGCAAACATCAAGAACAATTTTGTTGGCTACTTGTGAATCCACAATTTGTCCACTTTTGCCAGTTTCATAAAGTTTATCTTCTATGTATCATCATAAAAAAAAAAGTCTAGTGGTACTTTAAGATAAATTTTCTTTGTTCAAAGCTTAGTCTGGCTTTACATATTATTTCAAATCAGTTATTTCACTCCTGAGAAAGAGTGAAAATTAAGTGTTATCAGCTGTGTAAGTGTGTACACATCTTGGGGGGACAACCTATATGTAGCAGGGAAAATAGGAAGGACCAAGGCACTCCTCCTTCATGCTGCACCCCAGACCCATTCATTCCTCCCTTCAGGGGGGCGCACACAGTTGTCACCATCTTCCCACCGTTACTCCTGGCAACGGGGAGAGGGCACAGTCGGCTAGAAGAGACCGACAATTAAGTAAGCCATTAAAATTGCCAGATGGGACCGGTTCTAAGCAGCCCAGGCTGGGAACACCAGGGGCACTTTCTCCAGGACACGGTGACTGTGCCCACCCTTGAGTGAACAGGGGTCAGCAAACAGGTCAGGGGATGCAGAGATATTCCCGATGTCAGCAGTCAGGACCCGAAGTGCAAGAGGTCTTTCCGAGCAGATTCTACATGCTCGGTGTTTATTCACCTCCCGGAAGGAGAAGCCAGGCCCGAGGCAAGAAAAAATCACCGAACCGGCTGCCTCAGAAACACCCTCTGACTAATTGAGGAGGTCTCTGGTCCCCGTAGTTCACCCAGCACACACACATGCCATGTGTCCACAGCTGCCATCGCCTGCTTCTCCCCCAACAAACGCTTGGCTGAAGTTTTCAGTGAAAAAGGCAAAGGTGGTACAAAAGACCTTACCTGTATTGCTCCTTCAGCGACTCAGGTCATGGATGCTTCCCAAGAGAGAGACGAGGAGACATCGGAGGTGGAGGCAGGCTGTCTGGAGAGGGGAAAGAGAGATTGGTTACTCAGTGGCCCTGAGAGGCCCAGGCCAGCTATCACAGGACACAGACTAGGCGGAAGGTAGCCCAGAGGTGCCCTTCAAGTACGGACACAGGTGCTCATTCAGCGTATTGGTTCCGCCCTGGCCAGGTGGCTCGGTAGGTTGGCACATCCTCCTGTACTCCTAAAGGTTTGGGGTTGGATTCCGGTCAGCACACACTTAGGCTGCAGGTTCATCTCCAGTCTGGCTCCCAGAGAAGGCAACCCATTGATCGATTGATGTCTCTCCCCGCCCCCCCCCTCTTTAAAATCAATTAAAAAAAAACACCCCACATCCTGGGGTAAGGATTTTTCTAGAGTCCTGGCTCCCTAGGGCTGCTGTAACAAAGCCCCCCTACCCTTACCTGGCTGCCTAGGACAGCATCCTCTCCCCGCTGGGAAGCCACAAGAGCAAACCCCACTGTCCACACCAGCTCTCTGAAGGCCTCTTCCTACTGTGACTTCCCGCTGGCACGTGGCCGGCTGGTAACTCCACACTCTGCCTCCAGGGTCACCAGACCTTCCTCCCTGCGGCCCGGGTCTCCAGGAGACCGTCTCACAGGGTGCAGCAACGGGCCGCAGGCCACCCTAAGGCGGCACCCGCTCCCCTGAGCTACCTTCTCCTGCAGACCCAGAACTCTCATACTGGGGCGCCTTCTGGGCTCTGGGGAGCCCTGCCTTTGGGGAGGTGGCTCCTGGGGAACTGTCAGTGGGGAGGAGGCAGGGGTACGGATCGCCTGGAAGGACGAAGGCCGCAGAGCAGCGGCTGTGGCTGCCATCCCTTAATTCATGGGTAATTGTCTTCGGACGCACCTATGGTCCACTGTGGGGGTGCAGTCACCCAGCGCCCACCTGCTGTAGCGGCCCGTGCCGCCTGCCAGGGGAGGTGAACGGGGTGTGGTGACCCCGTGGCGGGCCCAGGCGCTGTCCACCGATCTCACGTCATCGCTAAGAACAAGGGGGTCCCCATGTCACATCGCCAAAAACAAGGGGCTCCCGTCCACCTGAGCTCGCCTGCTCCCAGGACCCCCGCCCCCAGGGCTACCCGGGCTCTTGGGAAGGGGGGCACCTGTGCCGGAGGAAACCTCGGGAGCCGCGGGAAAGGGGTGGGAAAGGGGCAGGGTCTCCCCGGGAAGCACCAGAGCCAGAGCCTCAGGTTTCTGAGCTCCTGGCTGCGGAGCAAAGGGCTGAAGCTCTAGGACCTGGGAGAACTTTACCTGAGGCAGGAGCGCCCCCACTCCGGGCTCTGCCGCTGAGGCCCAGCGAGGCCTGGAGCTGGGGGCCCGGGAGCTGCAGACCATGGGGAGCTGGAGGCCCGGGAGCTGGGGGCCCGGGAGCTGCAGACCATGGGGAGCTGGAGGCCTGGGAGCTGCAGACCATGGGGAGCTGCAGACCATGGGGAGCTGGAGG